>CM050175.1:81500361-81572861 GCA_027410445.1 Discoglossus pictus | reverse complement strand
TTAATGGCATATACATAGAGAATAATCTCTGTACTTTCCCGGAACTACAGGCAAAATTTAGTATCGAAACATTAACTTGGGTAGATTAGGAAGGTTTGAAGAGTTCAATGGATGCCCAGGGATATAAATACTTAAACATGCCAAAGCTGCTAAAATTTGTGGAACTAGTAATAAAAAGGGCAAAAGGACATTTGGGGCCTCATTCTATTATCGGCCGTAAATCGGCCGTAAGGCTGCGATTCCTTGCGGGGGTTCAGTTTACTCGCGATTCTATTATACGGCCCCGCAAGGATCTCCTTTTACGGCCGGCCGCATATCTTGGAACCGGCCGTAATCTGTGAAATATAAAAAGTCAAAAATAAATTCAAGCCTGCACTGTACAGCTCTGTAAATGCTAGGGATCATATTGGGGGACATGAGGAATAAAAGGAACCCACTCTCAAGCTTGCACATCTGCCCAAACCCGAGTTCAAATTAACTGTTTATTTTCCGGCTGCGGCGTGGGCGTGTCTGAGGTGCTCCAAGCACTCTGGACTTTTTACATGTATATTTTACGGATATTAAAAATGAAATATTTTACGGGTTTGAGTACAGGATAATTATGTGCTATTTTTTCTAACACCTAAAATCCCTTTATAGTCTTCTCAAAGTGCAGGATGGCTTTATTTGAGCTATTTTATGTGCTTAATTGGTGCTAGCGAGACCTTTTTCCTGCAAGTAACTGCGGCTCGTTTTTAGCCTTGCAGAGAGGTTTCCCGGAGCAATTGAATTGCAAATCTCTTGCGGCCGTTTTAGATCAAAGGCTTTCCTCCGGCGCGAGCGGCCGCAAGAGATAGCAAGGCACCGGCCGCAAGCCTGCCGGAGCCTACGGCCGTAAGGGAATAGAATAGCCGAATAGCTTGCGGCCGGTCCTTGCGGCCCCGCAGCGGCTGCGGCCGATAATAGAATGAGGCCCATACTATCTAAATGTAATAGAATAGTGGAGGATAACACCCTATTCATCAAGAGTATTGGTATAAAGGGATGGGAAAGGGACCTAAACTTAGCCCTTATAGATCAAGAATGGATTAAAGTTCTTAAACTGGTAAAGAAATCGTCCATTAATTCCTCATATATTGAGATGTTCTTCAAATGAATTCATAGATGGCACGTGCTTCCAACAAACATGAAAAAATTCAATCCCCAGGTGGACAGTTTGTGCTGGAAAGATTGTGGTCTTGAAGTCCCTGCTCTACACCTGTGGTGGGGATGTGTAAAAATAAGAGAATTTGGGAAAAACCTGTGCAGAATTATCTTGTATGTTGGGTAAAAATATATATATTGTATGTTTTATTCCATATGAATTTAGATGCTCTAACCACGGGGGACTAATATTTGCTATCTCACATCATTTTGGTAGCTAAGTGGCGGTTAGTTAATAGTTGGAATACATTAAAGGTTCCTACATGGGCAGAGCTGAAAAATGCTATAGATCTCAACAGAAATATGATGAGGAATGGTAGCTTCTTAACCATGCCAAATACGGCCATACCAGTAGATTGGTCAAAATGGTATCAATACTCAACTCCATAGCCCTCACCAGATATTCAATCTTAATGGTAACTAATCTTCGGCTACTAATTAATTCAGTTGGAACCTTATTGGTATGAATGTATAATGTCTTTCTTGTTTCTTTTTTTTTTGTTTGTAGTTGTGTTTGTTTATGTATGAATACTTGTATACATTTTGTTCTTGAAAACAATTAAAAAAAGGACTTTCTCATGTAATTAAAATATAATAATATATATGCAAAATATGAAAACATGTATAATAAAAAAAAAACATAAATGTGATATATCATAAAAATGTTACTTCTTTATTTTGTTTTCATTATAAAATCTATTTTTTACTATATTTAACCTGGAAAACATTTATTTTCTTTAAGAAATTATGCCTATCCATGGTAAATTTTAGTGTGTAGCAAGGTAATTGCCTACATTAGTATAATTAAATGGTATCATATAACTCAATTATATAATAAGTATCTTGATTTAAAGGAAAAACATTTCTCATTTTTCTAACGCTCTAAAAACAAAAGAAAATCTGCAGAAAAGGTGAAGGTAGAAATCATTTTCTGGCTGGATGAAGACCAACAGTTTCATCTAATCGAGTATTGATTACAGAAAGTGGAAAATCAGTAGCTGGGATCCCCAAGGTACAAGGTCTTATGTTCAAATGCCATTGTTTTCTAGATTCAGGGAAAAAGGCAAAGCGTTTGTCTTCATTTTATTTACAAGTAATGCTTTGTTTTATATTGGATTATTACAAAGAACAAATTGTTAAACTAAAAAATATAAACCTAATATGTTTGATCTTGTATTATGTATTGCTTTTAGTAATTGAATAAATATGTGAGTATATTACAAGGAAGAAACCTGCTGTACCATTGTTAATTATACAGTACATATTATTTTTATTGACCTCCTCTAAATACTAAAGATATCAATGACTTTAAAAAACGATATAAACTTTAAATAGCTAGATTTTGTTTTTAGAAATATTAAAATATATTTTTTTCTTTTTTCATAAGCTGTATTTGATACATTTGTCTACTTTGTAGATGATACAGACTGTACAATCATGATGTATGACTATTATAAGATACAATTATGGTAGTATCCAACTCTAGTCTAAATATATGTTAATTACTGTCGCAATTAATCAGTAAGTAGTAACAATGCATGAAATGTCCAATATTATGGCTTTTTTACAGCCTCATTCAATTCGGGGCCGTAACTCCATCGCAGGTAGACAATTTTCCTACGATTCAGATGCGTTCTCACGTTGCTCTACTTCTACTCTGCAATTCAATTGGCCGGGCCCGCAAGTTAGGCACCGTTCGCAAGAATCGAAAACCATGCTCTCGACAGTATCATTTGCAGGCTTGAACATGATCCCGGACGCAAGCCCGTAAATCGTGTTTCAAGCCCGAAAAATCGGAGCACTTTAAATGCAAATTTAAAATTAATACAGCACTGTAAATGATAGGGGAACACAATGGGTGACATTAGAATTAAAAGCACAACATTCTCAAGCTTGCACATTGCTAAAATATAATACTTTATTTCATGTTTAATTTCCGTTCAAAGTCCTATGGGCATGAATGACCTCCAAGCTCGTAACTCGTTATTCAAGCCCGTAAGAGTTCAATGAAATATGGAGGTTGAAGCCCATAGGACTTTGGACGAAAATTAAAAATGAAATAAAGTTATTATTTTTGCCGATTTGCGATCTTGAGAATGTTGTGCTATTCATTTTAAGACCAAACATCACTTTCAATTTTAATAAAAGTACAGTATTGCTTTTTTATTTGCTTTTAAAGTGCTACGATTGGTAAGTAACCCCTTTGCGACACCTGCTTGGGCCAAGTAACTTGTGTTTCGAGTTTAGCCATTTTGGTTCTTGATGAAGTGGTAATCTGAGCAATTGATTAGCGATTTGCGATTTTTGCAATCGCAACTCTTGCTGCAGTGAAAGATCAAAGGCTTTGAGGGAAGTAACTTGCGATTTGACAAATTGCTAGGAATCACAGCTCGGAGCCTGTAATTCGATCTGAGCCCGCAAACGGAAGGCAATTGAATAGCAAAGTAGCTTGCGATGTCTACTTGTGATCCCGGATCTAAAAATCACAACAATTGAATGAGGCTATTAGTCAGTGTCAATATAATACATAATGCACTATTTTATTACACATTGTTTACATAGATAGATATCTAGACAGATAGATGGATAGATATATAGATATATAGATAGATAGATAGATAGATAGATAGATAGATAGATAGATAGATAGATAGATAATTGGATAGATAGATAGATAGATAGATAGATAGATAGATAGATAGATAGATAGATAGATAGATAGATAGATAGATAGATGGATAGATAGATAATTGGATAGATAGATAGAGGGATAGATAGATAGATAGATAGATAGATAGATAGATAGATAGATAGATAGATAGATAGATAGATAGATAGATAGATAGATAGATAATTGGATAGATAGATAGAGGGATAGATAGATAGATAGATAGATAGATAGATAGATAGATAGATAGATAGATAGATAGATAGATAGAAAAATAGATAGATAGATAGATAGATAGATAGATAGATAGATAGATAGATAGATAGATAGATAGATGGATAGATAGATAATTGGATAGATAGATAGAGGGATAGATAGATAGATAGATAGATAGATAGATAGATAGATAGATAGATAGATAGATAGATAGATAGATAGATAGATAGATAGATAGATAGATAGATAGATAGATAGATAGATAGTTGGATAGATAGATAGAGGGATAGATAGATAGATAGATAGATAGATAGATAGATAGATAGATAGATAGATAGATAGATAGATAGATAGATAGAAAAATAGATAGATAGATAGATAGATAGATAGATAGATAGATAGATAGATAGATAGATAGATAGATAGATAGATACAGGGATAGATAGATAGATAGATAGATAGATAGATAGATAGATAGATAGATAGATAGATAGATAGATAGATAGATAGATAGATAGAAAAATAGATAGATAGATAGATAGATAGAGAGATAGATAGAGAGATATATAGATAGATAGATAGATAGAGATAGATAGATAGATAGATAGAGATAGACAGTATTTTTTCTAATTTGAAAGGTGTGAGCGCCATAACCTCTTGGTATTTATATTTTTTTGAAGTTCAAATTATATCTGGTTAAAATACTTTTTCTTGCACATTACTAAAATAAATTATACAATTAAGCAAATTATATCTGTTGTTTTGCTCTAGGAAAAAGGTGTGAAAAAAAACTCCTGAATATCCCTACTTTAATAAAAAATGTATTAGTAATTTGTACAATAATAATATTGAAAATGGCATTATTTTTTTCCCCTTATTGGTTCTCATGTTGTTTATATACGGTACTTGGCTGTGTCTGGTTTGAACCATTTTCCAGCAAAAAAAAAAAAAAAATACATATTTTGATATATAATTCTGTTGCTATTGAAATGTATTTACCTTTGGAGAGAGGGGAATTTGTTGCTCTTACAATGGAGAGGGAATTCAATGTTTAGCATTTGACACATACCCTCTGCAGTGCATATTTTAAGAAGTATTCTCAAGTGGGATTTTCTCTGTGTTTATTTCTTTTTGGTTCCACTGCAAGAACAGTATTAAAACTTTCATTTGTGATTCGGAGAGCAAAACCTTTCATATTGAGATATAAAAATTCACATTACTCATAGAAAAAAAAAATATTTAGTAGTATTTAACAGATTACTTTGATAAAATTATATCCAACACTTTGCTGAAAGTGTTTTAGTACTAATGCTAGTGATGATTCAATAGATAACTTTAAAAAGGGATTGGATATATTTTTAAATAAAAAAGGGCAATCAGTGTTATCCTGGATAATTAGAGAGGGAGTATTGATCCAGAAAGAACTCCGATCGACAGTATCTGGGGTCAGGAAGGAATTATTTTTTTTTTTTCCCTTTTGAGACAAGTGGCAACATTTCACTGTTTTCTGTTTGCCTTTCTCTGGATTAATTAACAATTAACAATTAATCTGCATATTGGAGATCAGTGGAAATCTAAAAAGGTTGAACTTGATAGACTAAAAGTATTTTTTCAACCTCAATTACTATGTAACTATGATGATCTAAAGTAGAACACTGGAAAATACAACAATATATATATATATAATTTAATGTATAATACTGGATAATTCTAGTAAGGTATTCTAAGGATTTGAAAAAAGTAAAAATAACCAAGTAATATTTCCTTAAGTAGAGTCTGAATTTGTATGTTTAAATCATGAATTTTGTTGGTACCACTATTTATATCTACATCAAATCCATTATATTGACTGGAATAATAAAATGTTCAGTTGTACAAAGTTCAAATAAATGACCTGAAGAAAATTAGATTCTTTGTATTGTTGGATAATTTAATGCACAACTAAGGTCATTATTCATATTGTGGGTTGTTGAGGCCATAAGTCTCTTCTATAGATGTATATTCCCATGACAGACCTATGAATAAAACCTTGCTTGTTCTGGCAGACTAGTCATGCATATCTCACTCTGTCTCTGGAGATACATGTTTCCATTGAGTGAATAAAAGATAAGACATACATCTTCCTCAGTAATAAAGTCTTCTAGATTTAAACAAACCATTATATCACACTGTAGAGAGTCCAAACATATTTTACATTAAGGTTCATGTTAATCATTCAATTCCATTCAGTGGGTCAATCTTGTATAGATTCCAAAGTGGTTTTACATCGTCAAAACAGTTAAAATCTTGATCATATTCCAACTATTTATTCTATGAGATAGTCTTTCATTTATTGTGTCTGGAATATTGTAATACAGAAAATATAAAATATACTGGCATTGTAGATGATCAGTTGTGAGGGTGCTCATATGGCATTAAAATAATATTTTGTGCAAAGCAAAGTTACTGTGGTAATGTCGCTATGTGTTTCTCCCACTCACGATTGCCACAGCGATTGAGTCTACTGTGTCTCCCTGGCAATTCCATTTGATAAAATCATCTCGTTAGTGTTAGCACAGCGGGAACCGAGAGCTGCTGCTTTCAACTAAACTTTTGCTTTGCACAAAAGATATGTTTGTCCATTATGTTTAACTAGCAACTGGGCACCTCAATCCGAGCGAAGTAAACTACATACAAATGTAATTTAGCTTTTTTTCAGTAATGTTCAATGCAAATTCAATGCAGTTCAAACTCGATGTTACCTATCCCACCCAACATCCATAAAAAAAATGTTGTCACTAACATACTTGGAGCCTCATTCAATTGAGGCTTTCAGGAGATCCGGGATCGGAAATGGAGCCAGCAAGTTATTTTTCTATTCAATTGGCATCAGTTTAAAGCTCCGAACGAGTTTTAAACATTGCAAGTTATTGCCCTCCAAGCCTTTGATCTTTCACTGTCGCAAGGCTAAAATCGCGAATTGCTATTTAATTGCTCCGATTCCCCATCGCTAGCCCGCCTGTCAAGCCCACAAATGGCAAATATCTAACCACAAGTTAATGGTATCAAGGAGGTCTAGCAAAGGGCTTAATGAGAAATCGGAGCACTTTAAAAGCAAATAAAAAACAATGCTGTACTTTTATCAAGCATGAAAATGATGTTAGGTCTTAGAATTAATAGCACAACATTCTCCAATTTTTTATTTAATTTTCAATTTTTATGTTATATTGATCACAGCAATCAATGTAAAGTCCTATGGGCTTCAACCTCTATTTTTCCTAGGGGCTTGGAGGTTGAAGCCCATAGGACTTAAAAAAATGGAGGTTGGATTTCAAAGACCTACGACTTTAACTTATGAGTTACAGGCTTGGAGGTTGGTCATGATGACGATCTCTGTTTCCATTAGCTGTTTCTGCATCGGGAGTTACAGGCTTACTTCCCTAACATGTTCAAGCCAGGAAATGCAACTTCTGACGGCATGGTGTTCCGATTTTCAAAATATACCCTTAATTTGCGGCCTGGTCAAATGAATAGGGAGCACGAACGGGAGCACGCAACTCAATCGAAGACATGCGGTTGTCGGCGATAGAGTTGTGAGCCCCGAATTGAATGAGGCTCTTGGTGTACAATTATGTGTTCACTCGTAATATTACACTATACCAAGGAATTTTACTTAAATTACTGATGAAGCACAGTTCTAGGAACTAACAGAAACCGAGGATGTCATGATATCATTGGCAGAACTTTTGATGAATAAAATCTAATTTTATATCAGTATTATAAGCTAATATAATATTCCATTGATTAATCTTTATTTTTATATCCAATATATTAATATGTTATATCCTCATTTATATATATATTCATGCAATTTCATTTGTGGAAATTATCTATGTAGAAGATATATTTTTCACAGGTTCTCACTGAAGGGAATTTATAAAGCTTCTTTGTCCTGTAACAGAAATGACTGAGCAAATTCCTGAGCTAATTTATATCAGTCAGCTTAAAAGGTTTGAAACAACAGGATACTCCTTTAAATTCCCATTCATATACACACTTTACGTCTGCAAAGGTTAGTTCTCAAGACAATAAATTTATCTTTGATATATACATAAATGACACCAACTTGCTAAGCATGTCAGGGTTATAATTTGGTTTATAGCTTGTTAATGTCAAAGTTCATTAGCTAATTTTATGAAAATTCAAAGGTCCAAGAGTTGTGGTTCAAGGAATAAAATGTTTATATAAAAATATATATTCACTATTAAGATTTAAAAATGTGATAGCATCATAAGAACATTTGATTGGCTGACAAAGACATAGTGAGAATGGAATGTCTGATAAGCAAATTAAGTTGTAGGTATAATTGGGGGAAGAAATAGGAAGTGAGGAGGCTGGAGACTGAAATAAAAAGCTGAAGAACAAGGAGACACATGGACACACTTTGGTGAACTTCTTAAAAAGAATACTTTAAAACTATTGGGATTTTTCCCAAACACATATAAACTTAACATGCATTCTACAAAGAAACTTAGACAGCTTGCTAGGAAAATAGTTTACACACTCACATATCAAGAACTTCTCAAAAGATCTAGAATGCAATTAATTTGATGGAACCAAAATAAAAGAACCAGGTATGGCTTTAAGTATAATATTTCTCCACATGTTATTTCTTTTTCATTGAAATATTTTATTAATATAATATAGAATAAATCGCTATATTAATATTATCTGATATATACTGTATGTACTCGAGTATAAGCCAACCTGAGTAAAAGCCGAGGCACCTATTTTACCACAAAATACTGGGTAAAATGAGTGACTCGAGTATAAGCTGAGGGTGGGAAATGTGCTGCCCCCTGTGTCCCTCTTGTGCCCTCTGTGTCCCTCTCTCTCTCCCCATGTCTCTTCTCCCCTCTCCCTTCCCTGGGTCTCTTCCCCCCTCTCCCTTCCCTGTGTCTCTTGCCCCCCTCTCCCTTCCCTGTGTCTCTTCCCCCCTCCTCATTCTCAACCTCCCTCCTCAACCCCACTCCTCATCCTCAACCTCCCTCCTCATCATCCCTCCTCATCCTCAACCTCCCTCCCCAACCCCTCATCCTCAACCCCCTCCTCCTCAACCCCTTCCTCAACCCCCCTCCTCAACCTCCCTCCTCAACCCCCATCCTCATCCTCAACCCCCCCATCCTCAATCCCCTCCTCAATGTCAACCCCCTCCTCATCCTCAACCCTCTCCTCAACCTCCCTCCTCAACCTCAACCCCCTCCTCAACCTCGCTCCTCAACCTCCCTCTTCATCCTCAACCTCCCTCCTCATCTTCAGCCCTCCTCCTCATCCTCAACCCCCTCCTCATCCTAAACCCCCTCCTCAGCCTCAACCCCCCCATCCTCAACCCCCCTCCTCATCCTCCCTCCTCATACTCCCTCCTCAATCTCAACCTCCCTCCTCAACCTCCCTCCTCAACCCCCCCATACTCAACCCCCTGCTCAACCTCCCTCCTCTACATCAACCCCCCATCCTCAACCCCCTCCTCATCCTCCCTCCTCATCCTCATCCTCCCTCCTCAACCTCCCTCCTCATCCTCAACCTCAGCCTCCCTCCTCAACCTCCCTCCTCAACCCCCCTCCTCAACCTCAACTCCCCCATCCTCAACCCCCTCCTCAACCTCCCTCCTCAACCTCAAACCCGCATCCACAACCCCCTCCTCAACCTCCTTCCTCAACCTCCCTCCTTATAGAATGAGGGGGGGTTAGAATGAGGAGGGGGTGGTTGAGAATGAGGAGGGGTGGTTGAGGATGAGGAGGTGGAGGGAAAGAGACACGGGGGGTTAGAGAGACACGGGGGGGTAGAGAGACACGGGGGGTTAGAGCGACACGGGAGGGGGGTTAGAGAGACACGGGAGGGGGGTTAGAGAGACACGGGGGGTTAGTGAGACACGATTGGGGAGAGTGACTTGAGTATAAGCCGAGGGGGCCCTTTTTAGCCTTAAAAAAGGGCTGAAAAACTCGGCTTATACTAGAGTATATACGGTGTATATTTATAAATACATATATATATATATATATATATAAATATATATGTATCTATATATATATATATATATGAATATATATATATATATATATATATATATATATGTATCTATATACATATATATATATATATATATATATATATATACCATATAACTCATGAATCATAGGTCGACATAAAATTGGCTAGTTCATTTTATAATAATACAAATAGATCAGCTTTTATAATGATTTAATATTCCAATAATTAAAAACATGTAATGAAAAACATGTTCTTTTTAATTAGCAACAACATCTTAATTAAAGATAATACTATAATCCAACTATAAAAGATCATAAGATATTAAAAGTGTATGATAGCTTAATATATAGATATGTGTAACATACTAAAATAATTAAAACCATCTCTGATGTCATAATTCACCATATTTAATTATGGTAAGCGTATTGTGCAAGTCTTATTATATGATTATGTAGATAATGTATAATAACCAACAATTTAGAATTGATGTAACTTGATATATCTGTTACAATTGCTATACCAACTTGTTATTAAATTATACTGTATTATTATTTTTATTCCTTTATAATAAAAATATTCTCACATATTACAGTTCTGTTTATTTCATGAGGCCAATGCTCCTAATATATTGTGTAATAAGAATTCAGAAATTAGTCAAAATTGGCAAATATGTGAAACATGTAACTTATTAATTAATATTAATAAAGGTTAGTGATATTGATAATAAAAATATATAAATTGCCAAAACCCACAACATATTATTGTGGAAGCACGAGCTTGGGATTTTATATCCGATATATTATATTAAGAGGTAAATTGTTGTTATATTTACTAGAATTATGCTTAGTGAAATTTTATTGAAGTAAAATCATTTGATTTTTCCTTTGTTTAAATTTCCAAGATGGCCGACAGGCTGATGTGATTTTATCTTATTTGCAGTTAATCTTATACATCAATTTTTATATAAATATATTAGAATAGTTGGTATTTGTTATTATCAATAAATGTTATTTTATAGACAGGAATATGTGTCTATAAATTGATTCTGAACTCAAAATGTATTATTCTAAGAATTTAGAAAATATATGTGGTTTAATAATCCAGACATCATATATATAAGTACAATGAGTAAGAATAAGCAATTATAATTGTGAGTGAGCATTTTGAGAGTAGATAAGTACATTTACTGATAGGGCTAGCCCTTCAATAGACAATTAGAGCATCTGTTTCTAGTTCATATGAGTTTCTTGGGGCTTCTAAAGGGCTACTTAATTCAGCACTATTTGGAGCAAACAACGGTAAAGATCTCCTAAAAGCATGTTGAAATACTTTTAGAATATTTTAAATATGTGCATTTTTCACTTAGAAGTTAATAAATGTCACACTGGCAAGCCCCCAGACATACCCACAGCAACAGCTCCCTGCAGTGAGCATAAGCAAAAAAAGAGTTAACCCTTCACAATTCATCTGTGCAGAGAAAGGAATGCTGGTTTCACATTAATAGAACAGTTGTGGGCTAACATCTTGTGCTGCATTCCTGAGTTCAGGGAAAAACTATTATAAATCTTTGTCTTCACCATACCTTCATCTCACTGTTCGGCATTTGTTATTAATCATGGAAAAGTCAGTAGGCAGGACACAGGGTGTGTTTGTAAGCAAACCTAAAACTTTAGATTTTGTAGTTGTTAATAGTGTAATAAAAAAAAATGAATCATTTTAATAAACAATTGTGTGTTCTTTCACACCATAAACAGCCTTTAGAGTGAGGTAAATGGCCCTTTAACCTCTTGAGTACTGGGTTCTCTGTTACCCTGGATGTTGTATAATGACACAAACATAATCATGAAAATATCATATTTTTAAATTCCACATATGTGCCTATGGGAATATTAACGATCAGCGTCCATGCGGTTTTATTGTTTTTAAGGGTTTACTGCTGCTCCAGTTACACATACACATACACCTGCCTATGTTAAATGCAACTGGCTCGGTAACTAAGTTTCACTGCGTAGGGTAAAAATGCATTGTGGCTTTCTCCATAGCCACCTTATGGTATTCACTAAGAGGACAATAGAGATGTTGATGCTAACTCTAAGGTCCCATCTACTTTATTTTCTTCTGAGGATGTCAATGGTCAAAATGAAGAGTCATTTTTCAATCCCAGCTTGTCATGTAAGTTATTCACACAGAAGAATTGTATATTTACTGTGAGTTGTAATAAATGATCACTATTGAAATTGGCACTAGGAAAAATGGCAATTTTGGATAGCTTAAATTCTTTTTTGTGAATGTCTTATGTACATAAATCCAAACTTACATCATGCAGGGCCCCAAACAAGTAACACAATTGCTTTATTAATACAATGATAATGATCAAAGCAATCAGTATTCCAAAACATAAGGCATCTAAAATAATTTCTACTATCCAGGGGAAGAATTGGGAATGGCATTTTATGTATTTACTTTGTTTGCTGCTTTACAGCCATAATGAATGTGCCATATGTAGTGGAACTATACAGTACAGACTATTAATGATTTTGTTGTTTTGTCGTTCAGCCGTGTCTGACTCTCAATGACCCTCCGAGACATAGTTATGCCTGGTTATGTTCATCCATAAGGTTTTCATGGCAAATATACTGAAGTAGGGTTGCCAGTTCCTTCTCCAGTAGACATTAATTTGTCTGACATCTCTGCTATGACCTGCCCATCTTGGGTGACCCTTAATGGTATAGCTCACATCTTCATTGAGGTACACAAGCCCCTTAACCATGACAAGGTAGCGATCCATACTTAATGATAATTATGTTTAAATATTTACTTTTTTGGTGAAGCACATTTATGATCAGTATTAATATTATGAGGTTGGGTTACTGCAGGTATAGTGGGTGCATAGCATGGTAGGAACCCCATCCCCCCAGTTCCTACACCCATGAGCACTGGCTTTGTACCCTGAATTGTCCCATTGTGCCCTGGCACCCAGTGAACATAATGATCAAATTGCAATATATATACTAAATATGTGACATTCTTCTTTGTCTTTAATTCACTGTATAAAATGTAAGACAGAAATAGTTTGCATTGTTTACCTCAATTAACTTCATGTTAAGTGACCATGAAAGCATTATATTGACATTACATTTATTGGTGCATAAGTAAATCATCAACAACAAAAGAAAACAGGAAGTAAACCGTCCTTTGCTGTGTAAATGTACCTGTAAAAATCACTCATTTAACTCAATGAGTCAACATATATGTACGTAAGAATGCATAAACTATACTAGATGGTACAGCAGGGAACATGATATCCATTAGGAGGATTTTCTCAATGCGGAAGAAATGACTGCAATTATGTATTTTGTCCATTTTACATAAAAACTCAGTAGGAGGCGCTCAATGCTGAGTCCACAATGGACCTCCCAGACTTGTCCCTGCAAACAATAATTGGAATGAATTACAAAACTACACATTCAAAATACAAACCAACATCAGGCATGTCCAGCATAGATACAATCGCCACACAATGTCCAAAATACGCAGACACAAGTGGTATTCACTGGGGATGAGTGTCACCAGATCCTAGTGAGTCCAAGAGCGGAAACCATGGTTATCAAATGGGTGGCCACTTACTAGAAACAACAAGCCCATGTCCATGGTGTGTCATGACCATCTTGACTTAATTAAAGGACCACTGTGCTCACCTTTCTTTATAGATATTTTGTTTGTATATTGGAACATTTGATAGGTGGTTCCATTTTTTGCTTGCTGCTGTTGTCTGTTAATTTCTCAGATATGTGTATCCTTTTAAAATAATAAGCTTCCTTTTAGTTCTGCTTGGAACACTGGCAGATGTAGTGTCTACATTCCCATTGTGCAGATACTTGCTGCATATACAAAATCTCCTCCCAAACAAAAACATTAATCTGATAAAGCTAAAATAGTAGAATCCAAAGCAGCATAATTGCTTATGATAGGTAATAAATTAGAGGCTGTGCTATTTACGTTACATTCTAAAAACATATTGTATATTTTAGGTGTAGTTCTTAAAATAGTACATTTTAGAAATATGACCAAATTACTCAATTACTGCACTTATCCCTACTATGTCCACATATTGAAGTGGTATGGAATATGGAAGACATTCTTTATAGGTGTTTTTATCATTTTTTAAGATGTATAAAATGCAATATTTAGTGATTGTTTATTAGTCATAAGTTCCTATTCTCCATGTAAATTGCTCTCGTTATTTGGATTATGAATATCAGATTTAGGACTCTCCTTAGGTTTATATGTTAATCCAGATATGGACCTCTTGCTCATTGAGCCTAATGAAATCAGCTACACCACACTAAAGGAAGCAGCCCCTTCTGGATCGCTACCTTGTGGTGAAGTGAAGTTGTGAGCTAAACCATGAAGATGGGCAGTTCAGAGCAGAGGGATCAGACACATTGTGGTCCACTGGTGAAAGAACTGGCAACCCACTCCAGTATATTTGCCATGAAAACCATATGGATTAGCACAATGTGATGCAGTGAGAGTCGGACATGACTGAGGGAGTTAAATACAATACCAAAGGAAGCAGACACATGTTATTTCTGTTTCTTTCATGTGGGTAGCTATGCCTGACATTTTGGGGCTTGTCTATCCTTGGATGCAAAGTCTGACTGAATTGCTACAGGATATTTTTCCTCTTTAAGATTATATGAAAAATTATGTAAGTCTATACAAAACTACACTTTTCACAAAGATCTAATGCTATTATAAAGTTACCACAATATGGTACAATACCCAGTACAAATCAGTTATGTGTATTAAACAGTACAGGCACTACAAAAGAACACACTAATTCTCTTTCACATCTCCAATATGCAACATTTATATAGACGTGTGAATTACAGATCTTCCTTTCACCACTAATATGAATATATACACAAAAGTTTCTAGACTCTGGGTTTGTATCCATGTTTCTGGCACTTTGATGGAGGACACAATAGAAGAGGCTATATATACATTTATGTTAGCCTGTGATAAAAATAATAAACCAAAACAAAAAAAAAGTGGATTAGGGAAATTGGAAGGTCTCTTTGGACTTTTTTACATTTATGTACACATTTTTTTATCAATCTACCTTTTCCCCATCCAGTTCCCATTTTATTCCTTTTTGTTTTTAGTGTCTTTCCCATGCCCACCATTCACAAATTGTATTATTATGTTGCATTTTAATTTTTTGTGTATTAATATTGTATTACACAATTTACTGCTGAGATTGTTTAAACTGAAAAAATAAAGAGTTAAAAAAAATTATAGGTCTAGCTTCCACTGAAGCACCACCTCAATTGATAGACAGTTCCTACACTATTGGAAAAAAAGGAGGAATAAAGAGTAATTATCCAGGGTATCTCTAGAAAACAAATATAATAATCGGATATGAACACATATCTCCTAAATTATGTAGTTATTGAGAAAATATCATTGGCAGTGTGAAAATTGACCATAGAAAGCAAAGAGAAAAAAGTACACCTTTAATTCCAATGATATTAAATACCCTAATAGAATGATCCTGCATATGTGGAAAAAGAATCTAAATCAAAATACCTTATTAAAATATAATTTTATTAATGTACACAATATACACAAAACAGTAAAATAACTAAAAACACGGTAGTCCGGCCATCTACAAAATTTCATTACATAGATACAAATCCTAAATGATAAGTGAATTAATCCAACTGTACATCTACAGGGAGTGCAGAATTATTAGGCAAGTTGTATTTTTGAGGATTCATTTTATTATTGAACAACAACCATGTTCTCAATGAACTCAAAAAACTCATTAATATCAAAGCTGAATATTTTTGGAAGTAGTTTTTAGTTTGTTTTTAGTTTTAGCTATTTTAGGGGGATATCTGTGTGTGCAGGTGACTATTACTGTGCATAATTATTAGGCAACTTAACAAAAAACAAATATATACCCATTTCAATTATTTATTTTTACCAGTGAAACCAATATAACATCTCAACATTCACAAATATACATTTCTGACATTCAAAAACAAAACAAAAACAAATGAGTGACCAATATAGCCACCTTTCTTTGCAAGGACACTCAAAAGCCTGCCATCCATGGATTCTGTCAGTGTTTTGATCTGTTCACCATCAACATTGCGTGCAGCAGCAACCACAGCCTCCCAGACACTGTTCAGAGAGGTGTACTGTTTTCCCTCCTTGTAAATCTCACATTTGATGATGGACCACAGGTTCTCAATGGGGTTCAGATCAGGTGAACAAGGAGGCCATGTCATTAGATTTTCTTCTTTTATACCCTTTCTTGCCAGCCACGCTGTGGAGTACTTGGACGCGTGTGATGGAGCATTGTCCTGCATGAAAATCATGTTTTTCTTGAAGGATGCAGACTTCTTCCTGTACCACTGCTTGAAGAAGGTGTCTTCCAGGAACTGGCAGTAGGACTGGGAGTTGAGCTTGACTCCATCCTCAACCCGAAAAGGCCCCACAAGCTCATCTTTGATGATACCAGCCCAAACCAGTACTCCACCTCCACCTTGCTGGCATCTGAGTCGGACTGGAGCTCTCTGCCCTTTACCAATCCAGCCACGGGCCCATCCATCTGGCCCATCAAGACTCACTCTCATTTCATCAGTCCATAAAACCTTAGAAAAATCAGTCTTGAGATATTTCTTGGCCCAGTCTTGACGTTTCAGCTTGTGTGTCTTGTTCAGTGGTGGTCGTCTTTCAGCCTTTCTTACCTTGGCCATGTTTCTGAGTATTGCACACCTTGTGCTTTTGGGCACTCCAGTGATGTTGCAGCTCTGAAATATGGCCAAACTGGGGGCAAGTGGCATCGGGGCAGCTACACGCTTGACTTGTCTCAGTTCATGGGCAGTTATTTTGCGCCTTGGTTTTTCCACATGCTTCTTGCAACCCTGTTGACTATTTTGAATGAAACGCTTGATTGTTCGATGATCACACTTCAGAAGCTTTGCAATTTTAAGAGTGCAGCATCCTTCTGCAAGATATCTCACTATTTTTGACTTTTCTGAGCCTGTCAAGTCCTTCTTTTGACCCATTTTGCCAAAGGAAAGGAAGTTGCCTAATAATTATGCACACCTGATATAGGGTGTTTATGTCATTAGACCACACCCCTTCTCATTACAGAGATGCACATCACCTAATATGCTTAATTGGTAGTAGGGTTTCGAGCCTATACAGCTTGGAGTAAGACAACATGCATAAAGAGGATGATGTGGTCAAAATACTCATTTGCCTAATAATTCTGCACTCCCTGTATATAGAATATGATATGAATCTATACAGATTAAATCAGAAATAGAGATAAATTCCACAATGGGCTAGTAGATACAAATCTATATAGTTAGTTAGAAATTCATACAGTAGAACATAAGTATACGGTATCTAGATTGCATATGTGTCATTGATTTATACATTCATAATGCAAGTGCCACCTTCATTCTATAGTGGGGAGTGTATAGGCAGGTAGGGGAGACTATAGTTGTACCACTGTGGCCCTCTCTGAAAATACACTAGCAGTAGAAGTATATGGAGGCCCGCTAGTTACCTCCCTGACTGCCTGTATAAATAATAGCTATACTGTCTATTCTGGGACTATGCCCACCACCTGCCCACTTACCCACTCAGAATGACCTCTGTGGATTGCATGTGTAACTCATAACATCAGCTGAGCTTGGATCCCATGCAAAAGGAGATCCGACAGCATGGAATAGAAAACCGGAAGTAGGAAACCGGAAACCGGAAGTAGACGGCCGGAACCGGAAGTGATCCGACGCGCACGTTTTGCGCCAGCTTCAACAGGGATCGTGACACTATGCAGGTAAACCTAGGTGGAACAAAACAAACAGTGCGACAGTTTATTAACCACTGATTTGTATCTTTTTTAAGATCTCCAGGTCTCCACTCTGATCCTCCAGTTTCAAACTGAACATATTTCTTTGTGCGTCTCTTTCGCCAGCTTAAACAATTGCTCACACTTCTCTCTGTGTGGCTCTTTTTCCAGCTCAGACCAACTTCAAGCAGCAGTCTTAAATAAGTTCTCTCCAGGTGCATCTAATCAACTGCTCAGGGAAGTAAACTCATTCAGTCCTCATGAGGAAATAAATATATGATATATTAATATACCTATTAACCCCTAAGTCCCATAGAGGCTTATACAGACCACTATGGGTCAAGTATTAACCCCTAACAGATCATGACGGTCTATACAGACACCCTAAATGCCAAGAGGGTCCACCAGAACCCCATTACACTCTAAGTTAAAACAGTACACTACTATACAAAGTTCTAATTATCCCCCCAATAAAGTAATTAAAACACTAATAAATTAAAAATAATCACACATTAATAAATAAAAAATAACCCCACTAATAAATAAATTAACGCCAATAATAAAATGAATTAACCCTCACTAAAAAATAAATTATCCCCACTAATAAATTAAATTACCCCTACTAATACAATTTACATAACCCCCCCTTAATTAATAAATTAACCCCACTAATTACAAAAAATAATGAACCCCACTACTTAAAAAAAAAAAAACAATATTACAAAAAAACAATAAACCCTACATTACATAAAATAATAAAAGCTAATTACAAAAATAAAAAAACAACTTACATTTAAAATAAAAAATAGTTAAAAATAAAATAAAAAATCTCCCTAAAATAAAAAAGTAATTACACCTGTAAAACAATAAAGTATTAATAACACTTACCTACTCAACAGCACCCTGATCCTCTGCCTCGACCAGTTGTAGTCAGCCTGGACCACCATTATCTAGTAAGTACAGGGTGATGCATAGCTAGGTTCATATGATTTATGTAAAATAAATTAGATAAATTGAGGTAAATTGAGTTACTGAATTCTCAGATTAAGTAATTAGATGGCATGGGTTTAAGGACCCACTTGGCAGGAGGGGGTTATTTATAGGTGCCAGGAAGTTCTGATTGGTTCACCATGTAGCATGGGAATTGTAGGTGCAAGTGAAGGTCCTTTAAGGACCCTCCTACCAGGGGTTAAAGTTTTACGGGCCAGGGTAGTTGGGCAAAAATAGTGTACTGTCTCTTTAACGTCTGCTATGGCACTCAGCAAAGGCTTTAAAACCTTTACGAGTGGTCTTTGGTACTTTTAACATTTTCTTCATTTTTTTTGTAGTCAGGGCACTGTCCTAGTTTGCTAGTGAAGTGAAAATGATTGTTAACATAGGGTTTGGGTATCACGCAATGTTATTATTGATTACTGGCAGGGCAAAAAACAGCAGAGATTTATGCCGTCCTTTTCTGCTGTGTCGTGCAGTTCACTCTTAACTGGAGAGTCCTGTCTACATATTTACAATGGCTTGTCCATTTATATAGCAATATTCATACAAATAACTCATAATTTTACTTTTTTTTATCAGTTTATTGGCTTAATTCTGTGTAAGATAAAATGTTACAGACATTCCCAAACTCACCGATATATATATATTGCATTAAGTTTCATGTCTGTGAAATGTAAAATAGCTTCCGGTTCTTGAACAAATGGTTTCTATCACATCCGACTTAACTGAACTAATAAACATATACAGCATAAAAAACTATTTGTGACCATTCATTCATGTGAAATTTCAATAATTTAAAGTGACTGTTTGACTAAGTAATTTTTCATCAGTCATTTGGATTATATGAAATTGACTCTTAGAGCTCTTAGACTAGATCTTGTATTATTATACCTCAGTATGATTTACAAGACCAGCACTTTATGTCAAAAAACAAAAAAACAAATGAATTAATCTAACAATATTAATAGTATGTGTAAAAAGAAAGAAAGATTCAAAAAATGTTTCTATATAATGTCACATTAATAAAAAAATCCATATAGTAAGAATAATATCCTAATGTATATATAGATAATATGATATCTTAAAGGTATATAGAAGGGCTAAGGCTGTAGTGGGGAGACATCAAACTTAAAGGTATATGGAAATTTCCTGGCTTAAAAATGCAACTGATAAAGGAGAATCAGTAGCGTATGCAAATATTTTTGCATGAAAAAATCCCAAAATATACATTAATAAACTTGCCCTAAATTTTGCAAAATTTCTTCAGTTCTCTGGCAGTTGATTTTGAAAAGGAATGCCCCTGAAAATCCAAGCTTATTAGCATAACATTCATCATTTATTATGTCCAATCTGAATCAGCTACAACATTGTAGCAGTATGGTGATTCCAGTCTCTGCATCAAAGCATCATGGGATTTGTAGTCTTTGGTTCTCACCACAAACCCCTCTTTCCTCCTATAAATGATGCAACTGCTCTGGATCTCTGCACTTTTCTGCTACTGCTGAAAGGTTAGTATAGGGTTAAAAAAAACACTCCAGATGTGGAAGCCTTGCTCAATGTGCCTTTTGGAGTTCAGCTGCACCTCACTGACGTGGCCCATAAAGGCCGAAGCATCTGGGGTTTGCTGTTTCTCCTGTTCAGGGTAGAATTGCTTGGTATTTCGGGGCTGGGTCACTCTTTTGAGTGGGACCAGACTGATATACTACAGGATATTTATCCCTGTGAAGGGCACAAGTGAGCTAAAAGAGGTTGCTCTCAGAGTGGCTTATCATGGCTATAGAACTAACCTATTAAGGTTGGTTCGTTCTCTGATGAGCACATCTGACTTAGTTTTTTTATTTATGCAAATTACCCTTAGGGTTTAGTCTCCCTAAGGGTGATAGGGGACTCAAGACGTGGACCCCTTGTTCACTGTGCCTTATGGAGTTCAGCTGCACCTCACTGACGAGGCCCATAAAAGCTGAAATGTGCGTCTGGGGTTTGCTGTTTCTCCTGTTCAGGGTAGAATTGCTTGGTATTTTGGGGCTGGGTCACTTTTTTGAGTGGGACCAGACTGATATACTACAGGATATTTCTCCCTGTGAAGGGCACAAGTGGCTAAAAGAGGTTGCTCTCATAGTGGCTTATCATGCCCATAGAACTAACCTATTAAGGTTAGTTTGTTCTCTGATGAGTACCTGTTTTTTTTGTTAAAAACACATACTTGAATGCAGTTTTTCTATTGGATAGTATGAGGCGCCTATGTTAGCACCTCTGTGGGTTTGAACCAAATCTTCTTTAAATGAAATAAATCTGTATGTGTATAGAATGAATCAATGTAATGTGTGTTTCTTTTGTAAGCAGCATGTGTTAGATTAGTAAACGGTAAAAACAGGGGGCATATGTAAATTAGGTGCTCTAACTTAGGGCACTGCTGTAAATTGGCTGCACAAGCTTTTTTCCCCTAAATGACAACCTCATGTAGTTCTTTAGCTCCCCCACATTAGCTCACACAGTTCACATTCTTAATTACAGCCTTGTCTGCAAGAGATTTCAGGGTAGGAGGTACCCAAACAAAGCTTTAATGATGAGAAATGGCTCTAGGAGCCAATAGAAAGCCCGAACGTCATGCCCTGGGAATTCCTTACATTTAAATCCCTGCTGAAATGAATCCCCGGGTAACTCCTGCGCCTGCTCACTGCCAGTCACCTCCTTCCTGGCTTAAACTCCATCCCTCTATACGATCACCCTATCTACATAACTATGGGGGTCTATACAGAACCCCATGGCATCCAAACAGTTAACCCCTGCAAGGGAGGTTCTGAAAAAACCCTCCTTGAATAAATAATTAACCTATAATTAAACCCAATGGTGCAGGGAGTCCCGATCAGACAAAAATTTACCCCTATTGTGTTGGGATGCCTTGGCAGCTAAAATTACTCCCCACCTGCTGTGCAGGTCACTTAACCCTTTTCCATGGGGGGTACTATAAGAACATCCACAGCATCTAACATTAACCCCCTATGTTGCAGGGACCCTTGCATGTCCTAAATATTTAGTCCTTGCACCAGCGGCATTTACATTTTATCCCCTTATATTCCTTAAAGGACCAGTGGCATCTAAGAGTTTAACCCCTGTCAAGGGGGTACTATAAGTACCCCCACTGCACCTAATATTATTCCCTATGATCCATGGGTCTCTCTTTAATGCCCTATGTCCCATAAGGGACTACACAAACCCCTATAGGACACCTATTAACCCACTAAGTCCCATAGGGATCTATAAAGACCCCTATGGGTCAAGTGTGAACCCCTAACATAACAGTAATAAATAAATTATCCCCACTAATAAAATAAATGAACCACCTGTCACGACCCAGAGAGGAGGGCCCTCATGCACCTCAAGACTCTTAAGCTTTCTGCTACAGGAATCCCTCTAGGCAAACCAATTCAGATCAGGACATCATTTATGGAAAAGCAGGACAAATCAGATCTGTTTATGTTTAGTTAGCACAGCTCAGAATACAAGAAATACACATGCACCTTGGTTTAGTGCTAAGTCAGACTGACCCTTTATTCTTTTTTCCAAACACATTAAGAAAAACATTATAATAATCCCACATCTCCACCTTCCCCTGTTGTTGTGACAGCACAGTTTTGGGCCATAAAGGGCCCTGCTTGTGAGGCTCAGGGGAGTTCCACTCTAGTCCAAAATGTCAGTCATGACACCTCCACTAAAAATAAATGAACCCCACTAATTACAATAAAATATAAACCCCACTTACTGAAAAAAAAACTACTTTAAAAAATAAAAAATAAAACCTACATTACACAACATAATAGAAGCTACATTACCAAAAATACAAATAGTTGGGCAGAGATAGAGGGCTGCTACTGCACTCAGCAAAGACTTTAAAGGTCTTTTGGTAATATTTTCTTCATTTTTTTTGTAGTTAGGGCACTGCCCCAGTTTGCGAGTGAGGCCAAAGTTTTGATTAGCATAGGGTTTGGGTGTCAGAGCATCAGGGAGTAACTCGTAATTTATTGTCAGTGCAAAAAATAGCAGAGATTTTAGCATGGCTTTATCATGCAGTTCGCTGGTAGCAGTGACCCGTAGGAATTCTCTCGCAATGTTTTATTGGTGTGGGATTAACCTCTAGGTAGGATTTACTTCATTGTTATAGAGGAAATTGGCATAAGGCCCATAAGGAAGCGATTCTAATCGTGAAACGCGTGTCGGTTTTAGTGCGCATGCGCGAGATTCGAATAGCACATGCGCGATTCTTCCAGTGCTTTGAGCAGTGTTAGAGCGTCTGTGATGTCAGACGCTGAGTGAGTGATGTGTCTATGAGAGGGAGGCTGATAAGCAGGTAAGTCCTGAGTTTATTGTTATAGTATAGTAGCAGCCTCCTGTGTTATTACTCATCTGCCAGAGGAGCTAGCATAAGGCTTTTTCCTTATTATTAAGGTATCATTTAGAGTCATATGTACACTTATGCCATTATAGTGGCTAGATAGCATTATATTCCTCTGCATCAGTATATGCGTGCATACTGTCAGGTTTGTGTTACATTCTAGCACCTGTCCATTTGGGGAACATATCATAGGATGTCACCTAGTAAGCATTTACTATATATATGACTATAACACATTGCCTTTTGAGCCACCATAGTCCTTTATTTGGCTAGGACTAATCGCATCAATTATTTATATATCACCATCTTACACAGACAGGGTCTCTTTTTTCTGGACCTTAGTTTATGTGTAGATATTTCTGCTTCCATTGAGTGCCCCTCCTTCTCAGGATACCCACAGCGCATCTTTGAAAGAACTCCATTTATGGGGACTACTATATTCAATTATTTGAGCCAATTATAAATTGGTGGGGATATTTGGGAAAATTGTTCCCTATATCAGCCTGATACTCACATGAGCAATCATCTAACCGTCTCTAGTACATTATATCTTTTTATTACTTCTTTAGTACTTTTGTTTTTCTTTTTCTTCCTTTCCCCTTTTTTTCGGGTTACCGATATGTTATTTTAGAATAAAGCATTATTGTTTTTATCTTATTTGGTCTAATTGCCACTTTTTGGAAGCCTGCCATGATTTGAATGTTTTGGCCATTTGGTTTTGCTATCTGCATATTCCATAGGCCATTCTATGAGTGGACTCCAAAACCTATTGGACTATGTCCCTTAATGTACTAAAGTAAGGTCCTTTGTGTCCTATTCATCTTCTCCACCACCATATGTTAATTATATTGATACATTTGTATTTGATCCGTGTTATAGTTGCCCTTTTTTCCTTCTCTCTTCTTATTTATTTTTTTAGAGCCTGACATTTCAAAAAATCTCTCACAACCTGCAACAGCGTTTTTTTTTTTTTAATATTGAAAATATAAAAATGAATTGTGCATTCATGATGAAGAATACAAATATATAGTTATTTACAAAGTAGTTGTGTTGTGGAAATGGGGAAATGCACCAGGAAACTAATTGTCAGTCTGCAAACAACTACCTTTACCTGTTCAGAATTAGATGCTATATAACATTGTTTTTGTGTTTACTTGCAATGTAAGAGTTGTTCAGTCCACAGTTAACACTGAGTGATCATAAGCCATAAAGCCCCAGGCTGCCCATAACACACTGAACAGAGGAAGCATTTGCCTCCATCGGTGATCAGAAGTATCACTACCATTTGTTTCTTTAACTCTTATATTGATTGTGGTGAAGTTTTGTTGAATTCCAGGTCGTATTTAATGTGAAGGTAATAATACATGAGCTTTCTGCAGTAACTTTAGCTACTTTGTCCTTTTTGCCTTCTTATTGTAGTCTTATATTGTAACTTCTTAATGATATATAAAGGACAACTATACTTCAAGAAAACAATGCAACTGTTTTTGAAGTATGTAACAAATTAACAATAATGGCAACTGTGTAAGGAATGGACATAAAACAATTTTGGAGAAAATCTGAATTTTTGTAAAGTTTTGTTAATAACTAAAGAAATCCATTTTGTGTTTGTTACATCACTTCCTGGATCAAAATGGTGCATTTTTCTTATCTATCAGGAGAAGTCAGACATTTTTTGTTAGATAATTAGATCTTTTGAAACACACCTATTCACCCTTTACAAGCCAGAAGACTGCTTGCATGAGGAAATGCAACCATTTCTCTCCACACACCACTTCCATCAATGCATCATGGGTCCAGCAGAGGTATTAAAATGTATTTTAATACATATATTTTAATAATGACCCTTTCTTTGCTTAATTATGTTGTTAGACTCCCCATATTCCCATTTTGGAGATAAAAACTTTAGTTGTGCTGATCAGCAAAATTCAAAATGGTAGATTCCATAACAACATAATTGCTTACAGTGGATATAAAAAGTCTACACACCCCTGTTAAAATGTCAGGTTTCTGTGCTGTAAAAAAATGAGACAAAGATAAATCATTTCAGAAATTTTTCCACCTATAATGTGACCTATAAACTGTACAACTCAATTGAAAAACAAACTGAAATCTTTTAGGTGGAGGGAAGAAAAAAAAAAGAAAAATAATGTGGTTGCATAAGTCTGCACACCCTCTTATAACTGGGGATGTAGCTGTGTTCAGAATTAAGCAATCACATTCCAAACCATGTTAAATAGGAGTCAGCATACACCTGCCATCATTTAAAGTACCTCTGATTAACCCCAAATAAAGTTCAGCTGCTCTAGTTGGTCTTTCCTGAAATGTTCTTAGTCGCATTCTACAGCAAAAGCCATGGTCCACAGAGAGCTTTCAAAGCATCAGAGGGATCTCATTGCTAAAAGGTATCAGTCAGGAGAAGGGTACAAAAGAATTTCCAAGGCATTAGATATACCATGGAACACAGTGAAGACAGTCATCATCAAGTGGAGAAAATATGGCACAACAGTGACATTACCAAGAACAATTGTGGCATAACTATTGTGCCTGCCGGGCTGTGGTCCATATGGTCATGGAAAGTCTGACACAACTGAACAACTTGAACAATCTTTTTTTCTGTTATAAAATATTGTTTTCTATTTTAACTTGTAGTACCTTAACTATAAGACTACATTCATTGTCTACTCTTACATTTTAAACAATATACAGTAAAAGCCCCGTTACCCGGCACCCATGGGGACTCCCTATTGCCGGATAAGTGGAGTTGCCAGTTAATTGGGAGTCCCCGAACTTAAGGGTCTAAACTACTCTTAAGCCCCCCCCCCCCCCCCAAAACACCTCAAAATGCATTTAAAAATGCAGTAGCACCTAAACTGGGCCAATTAGGCCCAGAAAAATACAATTAGAAAAAATATGTATTTTCTTTTTGCAGTCTCGAACTGCAGAATAGTGCCGGTTATGCCGGTTTAGCAGGAGTTTTTTTTTAAATGGGGAATTGATGCCAGTGCCGGTTGCTTGAGAGTCCCGGTTAGTTGGGTACCGGATAACCGGGATTCTACTGTATATACTTTCAGTAACTTTTATATAGTCTAGCATCTTCTATAAAATTCTGACCCTTAATCCATAAATTGAAAGAACACATTTTTAAAATAATTTGGAATGTGATCGTATTTTGGTTGCTTATCTTGCCCTAAAGAGTCTCTCTGAGTATTGAAAACAATGTATCTCAACAGGCCTAATCAAGGATTGGATTTGAGTTAAAATAATTCATTTTCACCAAAAATAATGAGAAGGATAATTGAAATTCCCTGTATTGATTAAATTCACCACTCACCTGAAAAAAAAACCACTTTAACGAAAATAGCCAGTCATAGGAAGTCTCAGTGCATGTACCTGGCTCAATAATTGCAGACCAGTTACAGTTCCTAATGGTAAATGTAGCCCGTAGTGATAACACACAAAAAATAAGTCAGTGATAGTGTTATTTGTCATGGAAGCACCGGGAACATATTCTGGAACAGTCTATGCAGACACCCTAAATGCCACAAGGGTCCACCAGGACCCTGTGACACATAAGTTAAAATAGTACACTACAGTATAAAGTTTTAATTATCCCCCCAATTAACTAATAAATAAAAATACATCTAAATTAAAACACTAATAAATAAAAAATAACGCCTACTAATAAACAAAAAATTAACACCACTAATAAATAAATACATTAACCCCACTAATAAATTAATTCATCCTACTAATAAATAAAATACCCCAATAATAAAATATATTTTTAGATTGTATGTTAGCAATTTAGTGTAAGAATGAGGTCATCTGTTCATCTCCATTTTATATCCTAATGCATACATATCTCATATAATAATTTGTCTTGAAAGCCAAATACCTTTTAACTATTTTAACTTTTTGCTGATATAAATACTCACAATTCTACTTTTCTTAATATAAATGGCTTTACATGTATATGTAAGGCATTGTAAAAATGAAGTCTACTCCTTCGTTAGTGATAATAAAGCAGATGATATTGAAATATCTACTAATGTACACTAGACCAGAGTGCCTTACTGGAGAAGTAAATTAAATATATATTATTGTATGTGGCTGTGTAATGGTTGAGTCGGAAGACAAAGATATAGGAAAAAGCAAGAGAAAAAAAAAAGCGTGAAAGAAAGCAATAGAACCTGAGGTAGGAGACCGGAAAATGAGGAGTGAGTCAGAAAATGATGACAGACAAAGGAAAAATAAAAGCATACGATATGTGATAATGCGTTAGGTGATAGATAAATCAAAAGAGAAGAGGAAGAGGAAGATAAGAAGAGACTGAATAAACAGAATATTATTTTTATTTTATTTCATAGTCCAATGATTATGGAAAACTCTTCCAAATCATACTGGAAATACTGGTTTGCTGTGTTGTAATAAAAAGTGTTTAGTATTATATAGGCAATAGGAATATGTGCACAGTTCCCAAGAGTATCATTTTTGGATTATTGGTGTTTACATAAAAGCAGATGACATAAAAAGTACATAACATTTCCAAATTAATTCTACTATTTATCTACATTCAATAGCTATATCTGAAACAAGAATTAGAAGCATTGAACACTAGACCAGATGCACCAAGTGCTTCTTATATGTTGTCATGTATTACTTGTGATAAAACCATTGACTATATTTAGTCAATAACCTTGTTCTTCTTTGGTCAGAATAGTCCTATATCTGTCTTGATATATTTCAATGTTTGTTTTGTATTCTGTATTAATGTAATCTAGAGTTGGCCAACTCCAGTTATTGTTGGCTTATATCGCAGAGTTGACCAACTCCAGTCATTGAAAGCTCGTACCACAGAGTTGGATAACTCCAGTTATTGTTGGCTTATATCGCAGAGTTGACCAACTCCAGTCATTGAAAGCTCGTACCACAGAGTTGGATAACTCCAGTTATTGTTGGCTTGTGTGGCAGAGTTGACCAACTTCAGTTATTGTTGGCTTGTATAACTCAGGTCATTAAAGGTTTGTATTGCAGAGTTGAACAACTCCAGTTATTCTTTGCTTGTATCACAGAGTTGATAAGATCCAGATATTGTAGGCTTGTATCACCTATTTATGTACAGTTTTGTATTTTACTTGTATTGTTTTAGTTTCCTTACATGCATTCTTGCAGGAATGCCCTAGAAATCTTACTGGTCTTTGAGCCTTAAGGACTGAAGTAGGACAAGTCATCAATATATCATGCACTAATTTAAAGGCAAAATAAATATCTAAAAACAAATAGTAAATTATTGTCCAAATCGCGATTACATGAGCCTATAATGGAGCCTGTAAATGTTACTGATATTCTATTGGTTACTTTTAGCTACTCGCATTCCAATTGCGAGTTACAGGCTCAAAAGCACTGCGGTTGTCAAAAATGTAACTATTTCTACCTTTGATGTTTCAAGTTCATAAATGTTACCATTGCTAAAGACTCAAAATCTATATTCAATTACAACAGTTCAACAAGCCTGCAATTGCTTTGTAACCAGTAAATCTCGAATGTATAAAAAAATTATATGAGTACTAGATAGGATCCGCAAGTGGGTTAAACACCTGTCTGTAACACTGTAAAAGAAAATAAACACACACTACTGTACTTTTTTATGTTTTATTTCCGTGTTATATCGATCCCGGAAATCAAGGAGTTAATAGATATCACGAAAACCGGCCTGGACTAGAACAGTTGCTTTGTTGATTTTTATTGATTTCTACATTTCTGGATTGCAAGTTGCACTCCTAAACACTAATTGATTGTAGTTCAAACTCCATGTTTTACTGATGACAGTCTCATTTACTATTGGCCCTGTCTATGGGTTCATGGTTTGCATGTTGGGGCTGTGAGCCTTTAATTACTGGTAAGTGATAATTGAATACGTCTACATGTTTAGAAAAATGTTAATCCGCAGTCAAAAGTTCAGCTTGAAGACAGGAGTGGCTAGTGCATAGGGGCAAATGGGCAACCACCCTCCCAAAATGAATGCACTGACTTAATCTCCCATCACTAACTTAATTGTTTAATTTAAATAATATAAAAAGAAAAAATAATTATATTATGTTTAATCTTCTATTTTTTTAACATCTGCTGCTGTCACTTTACATGATAAACGCTTTGTGCAGCAGTTAAATGCACTGACTTATCCCCTTTTCACATCTATCCTGCTGCTGGTGACTTGCCTACTACTACAGATCAGAGTACAGGTGAGAATTAGAAAAAAACGTCAAAATGTTGTCTTTTCCCGATCTGTTCTTTGATCTGTAGCACTGTGCCTGTCTGTCAGCTGCAGCATCACCCAATCAGAATGACCCTTCATGGGCAAACCCCAGCTAATCACTCCTACTGTCCCAATAAGGACTGCTAAATTGCAGTATACAATTGAGAGATGTAGTTCAGTGAGAGCTGCCATACTGAGAGAGATTTTCAAGATTGGATGAGTACATTCTCTGTCTGTCTCATTCTCTCTCTCTGTTTCTTGTTTTCTGTCTCTCTCTTATTCTGTCTTTCTGTGCCTTGTACTCTCTCTCATATTCTTTCTCTCTTCCCCCAGACACCATGCATCTAGATAGATAGACAGATAGACAGATAGATAGATAGATAGATAGACAGACAGATAGATAGACAGACAGACAGACAGACAGATAGATAGATAGATAGATACATACATAGATAGATGCAACTTCATAATGAAGACTAGTAGTTTTGCGATGATGGTCTGCTCTTAATTTTAAACAGATATTGATACAAATATTAATTTATTGACGCAGTGTGTGAGCTGAAGGACACCTCCCCACACACACACACACAGACACAAACACGCACACTTTATTGTTCCCTCTATAATCTCTCTTTCTCTCTGAACGCATTAGTGCAGTTTTGAAAATCTGAAAAAAAGTTTATTGAAAAAAACAAAAAACTCCCGGCTCACTGTGCTGCTGATAGCTCCTTAGCCATCTCGGTACTCTGTATGTTGCTGACTAACCTGTATATATCAGACAAGCTATATTCTAGGAGCCTGGATGGAAATACTTCACAGAGATGCTTTATACTTTGGAAAAATATTTAGGAGCCAGCAGTACAAATTTTAAATATATTTTAAATATATTTACAAAGAATAACGTATCTGCATTCTCATGAACGACTTCCTTCCAGGCTCCTAGAAAGCAGCCTGTTGTGCTCCTACAAATTATTTCCAGGCTCCCATGTTTTAGATATTTTAATATTCTTCACCATCCCATTGTATGTGTGTGTATGTATGCATTTGTTTCCATGTCCCTGCTCAGCTTCCCAGAATGCAGTGTAAAAACTGTTTTTCTCAGAATTCTGAGCTGGAAACAGGTCTTTTAAGCTGAGATCCCGCTCCATGCTGATTATTTCCAGTAAGCTTGAAACAGCTGTACGTGGATAGGATTCTCAGCTTGTGTACAATTTAACCTTGACTTTGCATAAAAGTTGTGTAATGCAGTGGGCATAAGCTTAAAGGAAGCCATGTTTGAAATGGTTTATGTATTGAAGAGTGAGGCATTTGTGGGCACATTTACATGTCCCTGCTCATTCCCAAACGCAGTGTAGTAACTGTTTTCTTCTAATTCTGAGCTGGAAGCAGGTTTTCTTAAATTGTTTTAGACATTCAAATGTGAATTCAAATGTGAACTATTTATTTACTATATATATGTAAAAAATTACTATATTACTGGACATTCACGGCTGCTTCACTCACTGCTTTATATATATATATATATATATATATGTATTTAGTCATTGTAGTGTTGTAAATATCGATTAAAAACAGTAAAAAGAAATGCCATTACTTTTGTTTTTTTTCTGTCATGTCTGGCTCTCTGTGACCCTATGGACCACAGCATGTCAGACATATCTGTCAGCCACATACCCTCTGAACTTCCTCAAGTTCATGTTCATTGTTTCAATAACCTCATCTATAAATCTCCTCCTCTGTCATCCCCTTATTCGTATGCCTTTCAATTTTCCTACCATCAGGGTCTTCTCCAGGAAATCCAGTCTTCTCATAAAGTAGGCAAAATATGTGAGCTTTAGCCTCTAGATAGAACCTTCCAGTGAACAGTTTGGCTTGATTTCCTGTAGTACTGATTAACTGGATCTGTTTGCAGTCCAAGGGACTCTTCTTGTCATCTCATGTTTGACCACATCCAATTTGCCATGGTTTATAGTTCTAATGTTCCAGGTTCCTATGCTGAATTGTACTTTACTGTTATCTTATCTATCCCCCTCTCTATCCCCCTCTCTCTCTCTATACCTCTCTCTATCTCTATAACATGTATTCGATGTGTTCTATTTAATTATTGCATGTCATCAAGAAAATGCAAGCACTTCCCAGCATAAAAATAGTGAGCGGAACCAGCACAACCTCACCCAGATCAAGAAAATGCAGGCACTTCCCAGCATAAGAATAATGAGCAGAACCAGCATCACCTCACCCTCATCAAGAAAATGCATGCACTTTCCAGCATAAGAATAGTGAGCAGAACCAGCACAAACCCACACAGATCAAGAAAATGCAGGCACTTCCCAGCATAAGAATAGTGAGCAGAATCAGCACCACCTTACCCTCATCAAGAAAATGGAAGCACTTCCCAGCATAAGAATAGTGAGCAGAACCAGCACCACCTCACCCTTATTAAGAAATTGCAAGCACTTCCCAGCATAAGAATAGTGAGCAGGATCAGCACCACCTCACCCTCATCAAGATAATAAGTATGTAAAGTGACATTAAAAAAATCAAGTAAGTGGATGGAGTATGTGTCAGTGGTCAGGTTGGGTGAAGTCAATATAAGGGGGGTGGGCAGTTCTCTGCCTTCCGCCGCACCAATTTGAAAAGTCACCAGCTGCCACTGTTTGAAGGTAATTATGGGCCAGCATTTGAATAGGGCCCTATGTCTGCAAACATTGGAAGGGACTGAGCTTGAACATTTTCATAAGCATTTAAATAATTTCAAAACACTGATTTATTTCAAATATACATTTCCTTTATAAAGCCAAGTCACACTAAAAATGTAACGCTATGCTTAGGATTCATTAAGTCAAACATTTTAGGCAATTAGAATGGATAACCTAGATGGTTCATCTGGTTCTTATCTGATGTCAAAGCCATATTTTTGATGTTTCAAAAAAAATATGAATGTGTTTCACTGAGTAAGCATGAGTTTAATGATAAAGAAATAAAACACATTGTGCAGACATATTCCAACTTTTTAAAGCATTGTATAGCTGTTATCTGAAACTGGCAGTCGGCCGCAGCTATTTTTAGTTTATGGCTTCCCTTAACAATCTGATTCACTGTGGATTTGCAGTTTTTCAGGAGTCTAAATTATTTTTCAGTGAGTGTCTTCATTCTTTAGTTGCTGATTCCTGACACATTTTGTCACTCAACTCAAGATTTCTTACAAGGTAAGGAACTTAACTTATCTCTATGAATATATTATTTAACTCAAGAGAGATACATTATCTTATTATGTTGGTTGTTCTAGCTAGATCTTTTAATCATTATGTTTTTTTTATTTCAGAAATGTAACTCTTTAAGCTCCTATATTTGTGTATTTACTTGCACAGTATTAGTCACTATTCCTTTGATTGTTTAATTTATTTATGGTATTTTGAAGCAGTGTTCCCAAATACAGCATATAATGCTGTCAATGTGGTTTAAAGGGGCAAGACAACTTTTTATTTCTGTAGTCAATCCTAACTGCACTTGCTGGCTTCTCCAGTTATGTTTCATATCTATATTTAGAGAGTTGAAATAAAAAATAAGCGAAACGCAACTGACAAAACTAATACAATAATTTGTGCCATTTCGTAGTGTATAATGCCCCTTTTTTAGTCAAGGAGTCACGGGTTAAAGCAGTGCTGACACTTGGAATATAATACAATTTTTTTTTGACAAAGCTCTGATGAGCGAAACGCGTCAAGAGGGTCTCTTTCTATAAAAATAGGGGAGACTCTTTAGCTCCTAGTTGGTTACCAGTATTCTTATAACTTAACTGTTTTTAAAAAAAAAACAGACCGTTTTGGTCATTTTTTGGGGACAATAAATTTAGCTAAGGATTAATCCTGTAACCAAGAAATATAATCAGTCCAAACAACAATACATGTTCTGTTTCACACCAGAAATACTGAAGTATTACTATTAATTGCATGAAAAGGACAGGGGAGGGTCATTTTTCTTTTTTAAACCTCACTAGTATTAAGAACACATATAGTTGAATAACTATATGTAAGTGGCCTGTATCATGTGTGATGTACTCAATATGCATTTTAAAGGATAAAAACAAAGTTATTGAAATCTGTATTTAGTACCTTTGTTCAACAGTGCACAAAAATAAATACATTTCTTTTTCTCTTTTTCGATAATATAATACAAGCTTATGTTTTTGTTTTTTGGGGGGTAATTGTGGAACTGGCATCATTACTTTTAGATGTCTTTTGAACAACTATTTAAGTTAGCTTATAAAATGGCTACACTTAAGCAACATTTGGCCCTTGAGTTGCAAACTCACCACCCATTATCAATAAGAGTGTTCATTATTGACTAAAATAAATCTTGCAAAAGTTTATACCACAGTATGTTGTATAGGGGATTCCCTGGTCGCCCAGTGGTTTGGATTTGGTGCGTTCACCGCTGCAACCTGGGTTTGATTCCAGTCAGAGAAGCAAGAGGTTATAACACTCTGAAGCCTTGCAGGGTTCGGCCTGGGCAGTATTTTGATGGGAGACCACTTAGGAATACCAGGAACTGTATGCTGTGGCTTACTGGAGAAGGAACAGGCAATCCAGTATTTCTGCAATGAGTGGATCAGCATGGTGTCTTGCGGTCCATGAGTTCATGGAGAGTCAGACACGACTGAGAGACGCAAACAAAAATGTTGTATAGGGTGAATTTGACTTAGTTGAAGTCATTGTTAATATTTTCAGTAATATGCACAAAAGACACATTATTTTAAGTACATTTTCCCCATATTTAAATGTACAAATTTCATATTTGAGGGGACAAAGGAAGCTTTAGATTCAAATGAGCTTCACAAAGGTGGTGGAGTGCTTAATTAAGGCTATGAGTTTTTAATGGCAATTTAACCCACACAAAATCACCAACTACCAGTGAAGCCTAATATATCTAGGACAAAGTCTTTTCTGTTCTCTTCTACTTCTATTGAGTCTTGTTAGTTCTTCTCATTTTTTCTTTTTTATATTTCTCCCCCTGCAGTTTATTTAACCTATAATTCTAATAATTATTTGCTAAAGCTTTTAAGCAGATTAAACATGAGTACAAATAAGTTCCACAATTCAACAGCCTATTACGATCCTTGGGTAGCATTAATTACCTAATATACTTTATTTATTTCAGTTTACAACAGAACATTCCATGGTGCCATTTATATTATTGTATCAAGGGAAGGAATTCATTTTATGGTTTTATGTGTTAGTGTGTAGACCTTATTTATATATTTATATAGTTATATGTGTAGAGTAGTTAATTCATTTTTGGAGTGTTTTCTGTAGTTTGGGAAAATGGCCCATTCTTGTAAAGTATATAACAAAATACATATTTATTTTAAACTGTAAAATATAGTTCTTCCAAATAACTTTAGTTTTGATAACCTAGCGTGGGTTTGTCTCATTAACAAGGTATGTTTTGTATAGTTTAAGCGTCTGTAAAAGTTAAGTTTTAGTTTAGTTTGTTAAGTAATCAAGGTTTCCCTGGAGGTCCAGTAGTTAGGATTCAGTACTTTCATTGCTGCGACCTGTGTTTAGTTCCAGTATTGCAACCAAGAGGTCACAACACCCTGAAGGCAAGCAGGGTTGGGCCTGGTCGGTACTTGGATGGGAGACCACCTAGGAATACCAGGAGCTGTATGCTGTGGCCCACTGGAAAAGGAACTGTAAACCCACTCCAGTATTTCTGCCGTGAATATCAAGTGATTTAGCATGGTGGGTTATGGTCCATGAGGTCACGGAGACTCAGACACAACTGAACAATGCAAACACAAGTGATCAAGACCATGGCTGTCTGTATTTTGAGGGAAAGATCCTTCTACTAGAAATAATTCAACTGAACTGAATCAAGATTAATAATTATGTTAGGAACAAAATCAAATAGTTCCCCCCAGTAAAGCAAACGTGAATACAATAGTTACAAATTAAAGACTATTTATTGTTTTTTAACTTTCTAAAACAGCTTGCTCATTGTCAAGTGAATTTTTTCAAATTAGCATGATATCAATAAGACACATCAGTGCTCCTTTAAAATAAATAATAAATAATAATATTCAGAAATATAACGTCTTATTACCAGTGTGTAAAAAAACACATTTTATAAGAAGTAAAAATAAAGCAATTTGGTACAACATATATCAAAATACACATGATTTTACAAAGTATTTCTTTAAACTTCCAGTCCTGTTTGCTTATTGCTAAAAAAATTATTAATTCACAAATCTATTATAGATCAAGGCTATTTTACATTCATATTTAGTGGCATAACATCATGCTTTGGAACAGCCGCACATCTATCTGTTTTTTTTTTGTTTTTTTAATAAAAAGTTAAAATGACTTGGAAACTTTATAAAACTTTACGAATTATAGTGATTTTTCTTCCGTGACATTTAAATTCCCAGCATTCTTCCTTTGGTCTTCTGATGAGTGTTTATGTTCAGACTTGGTCCAGGGTGGTCTGTGTAATTGCTAAAACAAAGAAAATAATATTAAGAAAAATAAGCATAAAAATGCCTATAATTTTTCCCTTATTAGTATATAAATTAGTATAAGTATGGATTTTGCATATCTATGACTGGATAGGCAATTATTATTTTCTGTAGGTTTCCACTTTGTTTTCTGAGATTATCCTGTCTACTTCTTAGGAAGATTTAGTGGCCATATATATTATTATCCTTTATTTGTAATGTGCCAACATATTCCGTAGAGTTGTTCCAAAGCGCCAGATAAATGACCCAGAACATTCAACAAAATAACTGTAGATTAAGTTAAACACTATGGCCCTCATTCAATTGCGATTTGGCCAATTGAATAGGGCCCTAAATAAGCACATAACATATTTTTTTAAATAAGTTTTTAGTTAGTAAACATCTATCCAAAAGCAAGGTTTTCACTAACTAAAAACTTCTTTAAAAAAAAATATGCTATGTGCTTATTTAGGGCCCTATTCAATTGGCCAAATCGCAATAGAATGAGGGCCTATTAATTTTAATAACAATTAAATTACTTTCAATTTATATTTCATTGTTCAGGTTGTCCAGGAAAGTCCTGCCCATGAATGGGGTACCTGAAAATTCATTGGACATGTATTATTATTATTATTATTATTGTTATTATTATTATTATTATTATCGATTAATTGTAGTGAGCAAACTTCTGTAGCGATATACACGGGTTATGATAAAAGCAAAAACAATAGCAATATTAACACGTTGCAATGGATGGAGGGCCCTAATTTTGATCTTAGACTCCAGTGACCATAGAGCTTTCCCCAAAGCACCTTGCGAGATTGAAAACTCAAAAACTTACAATCTTAAGGGTTTGGGTGAGGTACAGAAGAGTGAAGGATACGTTGTACAAGTTAAGGTGAAAGGTGGAAGGCCTTTTTAAACAGATGAAGGGTTTGAACCAAGGGAGATAATCTGGTGGAGCGAGGCAAGGAGTTCCAGAGAATAGGGACAGCATGAGAAAAGTACTGAAGGTGGAGTGAGAGGAGATGATAAGAGAGGAGGAAAAGAAGAAGGTCATTAGGGCGGGTTGGGGAGTATTTGGAGATGAGAGCAGAGATTTTATGTGGTGCACCATTTTGAGGGCTTTTATATCCCTCAATAACTCTGCTTAGACAGGTGTCAAGTAATATATAATAAACAACAAAAATTGCAATTCACTCTTTTATCATATATAGTTTTGACTACGGCAACGCACTCCTTGCTGGCCTTCCCATCACCTGTCTATCTCCACTTCATAATGAACACCACAGTTAGACTCATCTATCATGCGCAGCGCTCAGTGTCTGCAGCTCTTCTCTGTTAGTCACCCAACTGACCACCCATAGTCTACAGAATAAAATGTAACATCATGACCCCAACGTATAAAGCTCTCAACAATAACGCAATTACCGGCAATGAGGTTGAATCTCGCATCTGCCCATGTGCGGCCAGAGAGAGGGCACAGAGAGAGAGAGCACACACACAAAGAGAGGGTGCCCTGAGAAAGATTGTGCACTGAGAGAGAGAGGGTGCACTGAGAGAGAGAGGGTGCAACGAGAGGGGGCACACTGAGAGTGCTGAGATAGAGACAGCGCACAGAGAGATGGCACACAGAGAGAGACAGGGAGCACACAGAGACAGCACAGAGAGAGACAGCATAGACAATTAAACATAATATTTAACACTGTCATTTATGACGTGCAAGCTACTAGTACTAATAATAATAATAATAATAATGATAATACAAGAAAAATTCAAAGGGCAGTGCTGGGAGATGACCAACAGGATTCAGATACAAATATAAAGTATGTCTCCCAACTGAGTTCCCTTGAACTACTGTGTGAAGCACTATTGGTTCACTAGAAGGTGTCACTTCCTTTAAATTAACCAATCATCTGTATTTCTCTATTGAATGCCGCACTTCCTATTTAGCTAAATGTTCCATATCATCCATACATTACCTGAATACTTGCATTTAATTCTACTCTCTTGTTTAATGAAACTGAATTGCTCGGATCTAATCTGCAAATTTTCCCATCCTACAAGAAAAAAAAACATTTAATAAAATATAACATTTTATATGAGAAGAGATATTTTATGTATGGATCACTACCTTGTTGTGGTGAAGAGGCTTGTGCACCTCAATGAAGCTGTGAGCTATACCATGTAGGTTCAACCAAGATGGGCAGGCCATAGCAAGCCAGATAAATTGAGGTCAACTGGAGAAGGAAAACTGTTAACCCACAATTTTTTTCCCAAGAAAACTTTATGTAGATAGAGTCACCAAGAGTTGGACATGACTGAATGACTGGACAACATTAATGTTAATGAGAAAAAATGATTCAGCTAAAGAAAAATGGAAATGTGTTCAGTTCAACTGACATAAAACATTATTTGTTGGGTTGGTGAGATTGAAACTGGAAGTTAATTATGAATTTAGAAGCTTCTGTTGCTAAGAAACTTTCATATGATTTGGTCCAGTACCCACATTTGTTTTGTATAAATGCTTCTCCAAGAAATAAATGACTTTGCACTTAATGGTAGCTCAGTTAATTTCTTAAGACAGACAAAACTCAGACACATAATAGTGAGATAAAGATTGTAAGATAGAGAAACTTTTTTTTGTCATTATTGCATTTAAAAATAATGAAGAAGACTGCAAGAATATTCATCCTTGAACATAAAAAAAAATCAACATATTTTGTATTTTTTAAATGTTAACTAATTATCTTGTTTTTGTCCCCTGCTGATTAAAGAAAGAAGGAGCCAGATTCTCCTGGCTCGTTAATGTACCATTCGACAAAGATAGACCTTGCTATGAAATGAGTCAAGAGAGAAGGTCCTTCTTCGTCCTTTAAAAGCCCAGTCATCACAATGGGCCAGACAAAGATACAACTTCTAGTTTAGAATTCCATTGGTTTTAGCACAGTTTAAATAATATTAGCTCTAAACAATTGATATTCTATTAGACCCGTAACTCTAGCTCGCAAATAAAGTCTAACCTGCAACCGAAAAAAGTAAATAGGACTCGTAAGGAATTTTTCAAACATTTATTAGAGCTGTAACAGCAATTAAACACTCGCTACTGTACTTTAAAAGCATGGAAAGATATTGTAGAACAGTCTCAAATCGAAAAATATGCAATGAAAAATATTATTTTTAACTGTTATTTCTGAGTAATAGTGATCTTCAGACTCAAAGGGTTAATTCATATCATGAAACCCACATAGACTAGAACAGATGGTCTAATGCATTTTATAGATTGCTAGATTTTTTTGTTTGCTAGTCTGATCTGCAAATATTACTTATTGGTACTAATTAATTTGTAGTGTTTGAGTGTTTGAAACTATGAAGAGGAGGAGAGAGCTTGATAGAGTGGAGAGAAAACTCCACCGGATGGGAAAGAGCTGCATAAGAACAGTCTTGGAGATGAGAGTGTGAAGAGCTATTGACAAGGGACGTATATAATGGGAAGAACAGAGGAAGCACTTAGGGGAGTATCTGGAAATGAAATCTGATATGTAGGAGGGTGCAGTGTTGTTTTGTTGTTGTTAAGTTCTTCAGTCATGTCCAACTTTCGGTGACCACCATGCCAGGCACATCCGTCTGTGTTTCTGGTTGTGCTTATCCATATGGTTTTCATGGCAAAGATACTGGAGTGGGTCGCCGGTTCCTTCTCCAGTGGATCCCGAATTTGTCTGACCTCTCTGCTATGACCTGCTCATCTTGGGTGACACTACATGATATAACTCACATTTTCATTGAAGTACACATGCCCCTTCACCATGACAAGGTAGCGACCCAGAAGGGGCAGTGTTGTTTTGGTTCCATAATGTGCAGAGTGGCCCCTATTTAATTTCAAGTCCGTAATTACCTTCATACAGCCTGTATGTCTGCGGGTTAGGAATTTGTTACAGACGTATTTAATTGCTCAAGCCGGCAAGTACAGGATCCCAGCCTCAATGTGCCAACCATGAACCCGTACATAGCATTTCAGGGCATTAAGTAAGCCCTAAGTAAGCATAAACAGCCTTATTAAATTGCAGTTCGCCAATTGAATAGGGCTCTATAGAAGCACATAGCATATTGTTTTTACAGAAGTTCTTAGTTTGTGAAGATCTTGCTTTTGGATAGAAGTTCCTTGACTAAAAACTTCTGTAAAAAAATATGCTCTGTGCTTATATAGAGCCCTTTAAAATTGGCCAAATCGCAATTTAATAAGGCTGTAAGTAAGTTACAATTTAGACAGAGCCAATAGTAAATGAGACCATTATCATGACATCAGTAAAATATGCAGCCTTATTAAATATGATTTGTGTTTAAATGGAGCCCTTTTAAATTTACTGAATCACAATTTAATAAGGCTGATGGAGTTTAGACTACATTAAATAGTGTTTAGAAGTCTGATTTGCGATCGGACTCGCAATCCAGAAATGTAGAAATCCATAATAATTAATAAACAAGTTGTTCTAGTCCATGTGGGTGGCCTGATATGTATTAACTCCTTGATTCCTGGGATCAATATAACTTGGAAATAAAACATTAAAAAAATATTTTTTATTGCAGATTTGCGAGGTTGAGGCTGTTGTACAATTAATTCCTTTAATTGCTTTCCCAGTGTTTTTAAATACAGTAGTGTGTGTTTATTTGCTTTTGTAGTGCTACAAACAGGTGTTTAATCCACTTGCGAGTCCTATCTAGTACTCGTAGGATTTTTTGATACATTTGAAGGCAATGTTTTTGACAACTACAGTGACCTTGAGCCTGTAACTTGCAAATGGATTGCAAGTTGCAAAATTTAGCCAAATAATTATCTGTAAATTTTACGGGCTCCATTACGGGCTCATGTAATTGCGATTTGGACAATTAAATAGAAGCCACTATCGGTTGTACTGAATACTCGAAACAAAACATACACATAGCCACTAGAAGCACAATTTAACTGAGATGAATATACAGTCAGGTCCATAAATATTGGGACATCAACATAATTCTAATCTTTTTGGCTCGATACACCACCACAATGGATTTGAAATGAAACGAACAAGATGTGCTTTAACTGCAGACTTTCAGCTTTAATTTGAGGGTATTTACATCAAAATCAGGTGAACGGTGTAGGAATTACAACAGTTTGTATATGTGCCTCCCACTTTTTAAGGGACCAAAAGTAATGGGACAGATTAACAGTCATAAAACAAACTTTCACTTTTTAATACTTGGTTGCAAATCCTTTGCAGTCAATTACAGCCTGAAGTCTGGAACGCATAGACATCACCAGACGCTGGGTTTCATCCCTGGTGATGCTCTGCCAGACCTCTATTGCAACTGTCTTCAGTTCCTGCTTGTTCTTGGGGCATTTTCCCTTCAGTTTTGTCTTCAGCAAGTGAAATGCATGCTCAATCGGATTCAGATCAGGTGATTGACATGGCCATTGCATAACATTCCACTTCTTTCCCTTAAAAAACTCTTTGGTTGCTTTTGCAGTATGCTTCGGGTCATTGTCCATCTGCACTGTGAAGCACCATCCAACGAGTTCTGAAGCATTTGGCTGAATATGAGCAGATAATATTGCCCGAAACACTTCAGAATTCATCCTGCTGCTTTTGTCAGCAGTCACATCATCAATAAATACAAGAGAACCAGTTCCATTGGCAGCCATACATGCCCACGCCATGACACCACCACCACCATGCTTCACTGATGAGGTGGTATGCTTTGGATCATGAGCAGTTCCTTTCCGTCTCCATACTCTTCTCTTCCCATCACTCTGGTACAAGTTGATCTTAGTCTCATCTGTCCATAGGACGTTGTTCCGGAACTGTGAAGGCTTTTTTAGATGTTGTTTGGAAAACTCTAATCTGGCCTTCCGGTTTTTGAGGCTCACCAATGGTTTACATCTTGTTGTGAACCCTCTGTATTTACTCTGGTGAAGTCTTCTCTTGATTGTTGACTTTGACACACATGCACCCCCCTCCTGGAGAGTGTTCTTGATCTGGCCAACTGTTGTGAAGGGTGTTTTCTTCACCAGGTAAATAATTCTTCGGTCATCCATCACAGTTGTTTTCCGTGGTCTTCCGGGTCTTTTGGTGTTGCTGAGCTCACCGGTGCGTCCTTTCTTTTTAAGTATGTTCCAAACAGTTGATTTGGCCACACCTAATGTTTTTGCTATCTCTCTGATGGGTTTGTTTTGTTTTTTCAGCCTAATGATGGCTTGCTTCACTGATAGTGACAGCTCTTTGGATCTCATATTGAGAGTTAACAGCAACAAATGCAAATAGCACACTTGAAATGAACACTGGAGCTTGTATCTGCTCTTTGTAAATGGGATAATGAGGGAATAACAAACACCTGGCCATGGAACAGCTGAGCAGCCAATTGTCCCATTACTTTTAGTCCCTTAAAAAGTGGGAGGCACATATACAAACTGTTGTAATTCCTACACCATTCACCTGATTTGGATGTAAATACCCTCAAATTAAAGCTGAAAGTCTGCAGGTAAAGCACACCTTGTTAGTTTCATTTCAAATCCATTGTGGTGGTGTATAGAGCCAAAAAGGTTAGAATTGTGTTGATGTCCCAATATTTATGGACCTGACTGTACATAATTATGATACTTTTGACAATGCAAACTGGACATGCACAGCATAGGCAAGATATTTGCAAAGTACCTGTCCAATTAATCAGGATAATTTCTGGTAACAAATATTACTTTGGGGAAAATATTCCAAATATGTAAAAATTGGTTCACCTGGTCACCTTATTAGGATGTGGCACAGATGTATGAACCAACTGAAAAATTACCTGTACATTCACATAAGTAATAAATTAATTCTATGTTATGTTTGGAGCAAAATGTTTTGCCAAATTCTAAATATTTTACAGACATCCTAAAACTGTTTTTAGCAATATGTTCCGATTTTTTGTAAAGTCAATTTGCTGCGGTGAATAAGGGATTTTTTCACCGTCGACTGGAAATAAAAAAAAATAAAAAAAACATAACTATCGATATCAATCACTTATAACATAATATTCATATTTATCTCTGACATTTTACAGCTCTTTACAAACCACAAGAGAGATGAAAAATTGAAGAATTGTGTGATCTGTTTTGTCTGAGAGAAGGTCATACAGATTTACCTGGCGTATTTAAATGCTGTGATGATGGATTTAATAAATGATCATAACAACTGGAATAGCTTTCAAAGCATGGCCTATTATTAGAAGTATCTGGTGTCATCACATATTACATCCTCACTTATATTTTAAATGACTTCAACATATTTATGCTGAATTGAATGCATTGGACTCCTGAACCCTCATACGGCTTTACTTCATCTGCAGCTCCTGTAACTAAATGGTTTTCCGCTACCAGTAAAAAGAGCAGTTTTCCATACATGTCTTTTTTCAGATTTATAATAATCATGTTGCATTAATTTTGCTCTAATATATATAAAAAAAGAATTTCCTGTTGTTGCTGGATTGCCTGATAATTTGCTTTGTTAGAGAAGGTTGGCGCTACCACTAGTGCCAGTAATGCAATTCACCAGAGCCTTCTTCTGGGGACGGGGCAGGCTAATTTTTTTATAATTTTTTCTCGCCTAACAATAGCAATATAGGGGTTATCCCCACCACCACTTAGGCCCATACCTCCCCTTCTTTCCCCACTCGACCTCACCGTTTCCCTGCCCCCCTCTTGAGAGCTTCCTATGACTCTCCTGCTGGGGCATCTTCTCACCTGCGCATGGAACCCCAAATAAAGTCATGGGTAGGAGAGGAAAATTTTAGTATAGAAAAATCTTTAAAAGGCCATTACCTTACTATAAGGGTTCTTCATTGTGTGAAAAAGCACAAGCTTCTATGTAAAAGTGATCTATTGCTTTTTTTTAAATAAAACTAAGAACAATTAAATGGTTTGTTTACAGACACGCTGCAGACTGCCCCATGATTTCCAGCATCTGCTGACAACGGCTGTTCCAAGCTCCGTGAACGGAAAGATTGATGGTTTTAGGAATGTAATCAACCAGCAGTTAACACTCATGTAACATATTTGGGAGTTTCTAGCAGTCATTTCCCTGCACAGATGAATTTGGGAAGGATTAACCATCTTTCTGATCTGCTCTCTGCACACAGCTCTTGCTGTCAGTCTCTCTGGAGGCATGCCTAATTGTCATGTAAACAGAACATAATTTATGATTTTTTTCTGTGAAAAAGGCATCTATTTCAAAATTTCAAGAAATATTTCAACATGTTTTCAGGAGTACATTACATTGGTGTGCTCCAAGTTGTGCTGAATTACTGTATTTATCAGCGTATAACACGCACCGGCGTATAACACTCACCTCATTTTAAGAAGGAAATTTCAGGGAAAAATAAATACATTTCAAATAAAGAACTTTGAAGCAAAATCCTCAACCTCCCTCCTCATCCTCAACCCCCTCCCCAACCTCCCTCCTCAAACCCCCATCCTCAACCCCCTCCTCAAACCCCCCATCCTCAACCCCCTCGTCCACCCCCCTCCTCCCCCCCATCCTCATCCTCCTTCCTCAACCCCCCAATCCTCAACCCCCTCCTCAACCCCCCTCCTCAACCTCAACCCCCCTCCTCATCCTCAACCCCCCTTATATACCACCAGGTATATGCTAATGACGTGGCGCGCATGTGACGTCACATGCGTGCCGGGTCAAGGAGCGGAGTGGAGGCCAGAAGCAGGTAAGTGAGGGGGAGGTATTTAGGGGGGTTTAGGTTGACGAGGGGGGTTTAGGTTGAGAAGGGGGGGTTAGAATGCGGAGGGGGGTTTAGAATGAGGTGGGAGGTTGAGGATGAGGAGGGGGGAGGGAATATCGGCGTATAACACGCACCTATCATTTGCCCCCTATTTTCAGGGAGAAAAAGTGAGTGTTATACGCCGATAAATACGGTAACTGGCCCTTTAATGAGCACATTAAAATCTTGATTATTGGGGAGATACAATGTCCGATGTTAAGTGAGCACTTAAATACAAGTTTTTATGCTAAATTCAGTTGTATTTTTCATTACATAAAAGGCCATAGAAAGACCACCAATGAATATACAGCCATAGAGATTCCATTAAAGGATCATTGTGGTCAAATTATTTCCAAGCCAATGTTTACCATTGGGTGCGACCAGTAATGATTTAATTTTATACCATAACAATAAGTAAATGCATTTTTATTTATAATCTTGTAAATAACTAGAAACGATAAGGGGTACATTGTTTTAAAAAGCAAAAAAAATAAGCACTATCTTGACATTCTGTATCCTTTATATGCAATTATCCTGTACTGCAGGATTCCATTTTGTTTTGTTGCCTTCTGCTGCCTGCCTTGTATTTTTTAAGATGGTTTGTTCATGTTAAGTAATTAACTTTCTTTTAGTCCTCCTGAGAGTACTCCCACAATAACAATGTGCAGATATAAACTTCCTGTCCCTTCAAGTTCACCTACCACCAGTACAAGAAGTTGATCTGCTGAAAGAAAAATGGTCGATTCCATAGAAATGTAAATGTATATAAAAAGGAAATACATTAGAGGCCCTGTTATTGTTTCACAATTTGAAAAAGTGTTGTTTATTTTTAAGTGTAGTTCCTCAAAATAATAATTTTTAAAATGGTGGCATCATTGGTCCTTTAAACGATGGGATAACAAATTGTTGTTGTTGAGAACAAACTCAGATCTTTGAAGGTAGGTGCATGTTGTTGTTCATTTGCGTCCGACTCTCCATAATACCATATAAATAAGCATGGGCGTAAAATCTGGAGGGGGTAATTTAACTCTACTCCAAGGACAGGAAATAGGGGTGGCCATATTGCTGCAGTGCCCCTGAAAAACTTTTTTTTTATTTCTTTGTATAAATTCTCAATGCCCCTCCCCCAAATATAATTATATAAGTAAGAATATATAATATATATATATGTCTTATTTTGTATATCTATATGCTGTATGTCAATATGCAAACTTATTATGGGTCAAAGCGTTCTTGGGAAATAGATGCTGCTCCATAGCACCCTTTTGTGGCTAAATGCATGAATAAGTTTAATTTTGCTATTTTCTTTCCCCCTATTCATATAATCTGAGAGGTATGTGTCGTCCCCCCACCACCACCTGTACATAAGGTTTTCTTGGCAAAGATACTGTAGTGGGTTGTCATTTCCTTCTCCAGGGGACCGTGATTTCTCTGACCAGTCTGCTATGACCTGCCCATCTTGGGTGACCTTATATGGTATAGCTAACAGCTTCATTGAAGTACACAAGCCCCTTCCTTATGACAAGATAGCGATCCCAAAGGGTAGGTGCATGTAGAGGTCAATAAAACAACCAAAAATATTATAAAATATATGTAGATAGTCAGATCACCTCTAGATAAAAGTAATTATCTGCCTATGTACCCTAATAAAGTAAGGGACATCCTTTACGCCACGTAGCAGTGGGCCCAAATCCTTTGCACCTGCTGCACCAGCAGTAGCTCTGCCAATGGTTCACAGGAGTCATAGTGACATCTCTCTCCTGCCTGATCAGATTGTAAATATAAATCCAGTCAAGCAGAACATGTACTCGTCACAAAAGCTCAAAAATAGCTTCTGAGGTTTGCCATGTGGCCGGGCAGATAAGGAGGCAGTACAGTCACTATGAATGATGGTTATCCTGGATTATTTAAGGTTTTATAATAAACACCATGAAATTGCTTGAAATTATCTCATTATAAATTATGACGTATCCCCTCTTGGAGAGAATAAATAGAATATGAATGCTTGACTAAGGCTTATCTCATAATGAGACTAGTGGTGCCTTTTAAAGGGATATGGACTTCCAAATGTTTAAGAGCATATTTTGAAATAGTTTTTTTCCAGTGACCTAGAAAACTCTGTTTTAATTTTTAACCAGCAGCTGTTTTTGCAAATATATGGATATTCTGCTCATAAAAGGTTTACATATAGGCAGAAGAACACAGTTTGTCAGTTTGTGACTTAATTAGGGAAATCCTCTACTCCAGCTCATTCTTTTGTGACAATATAGTTATTCTGCACTGATCCCAAGACAATTTAATAGGCTGTACATAACTCATATACAGTAACTTCACTCAATAACTTCATAAACTAATGTAGTAAATATGGACGACATTCAGTTTGAAGCCCGCAACTTGATTGCAAACAGCCGAATGTCTCACTCGTTCGTCTCCGATTGAGATGCTATTCAGTTGCTTAAGCCCAGAAGTTACGAGCCCAAAGCCGAAATTGTAAACCATGCACTGGTTCGGAGCAGTTCAGGGCGGGAACATGATCAATTCAACAAGCCCGTAACCGCCTATTTCGATCAACCAATAGAAAATGTCATTATTATGGCAGTGAAACATGGAGGTTACATGTCAATCAATTAGGTTCGGGGGTCCGATATGCAATCAGACTTTCAAACCCTCAAAATAAAGAATTATGAAAATGAATTCCAATACTGTTCTAGTCCATATGGGTGGCCTGATATGTATTAATTCATTGATACCCGAGATCAATTTAACCCCAAAATTAAACATAAAAATTTAATTTTAATTTCATGCCAATTTACGGGCTTGAGACTGTTGTGCAATTAATTTTAATGTCACTTTCCCCGTTATTTACAGTGCAGTATTGTTTTGTTATTTGCATTTACAGTTCTACAACTGTGTTTTTAACCCCCTTCCGGGTCCTCTCTAGCACGCATAAGTTATTCTCCTTCATTTGCCATTTAAGGGGGGAGAAAAGATTTGCGGGCTTGAGCAATGGAAAAGCGATTCGCGATTTTAGTGTTGCGAAAGTGACATATCAAAGGCTTCTGGAGGCTGTAAGTTACGAGTTTAACCATCACCATTTTTTCAAGGCTGTAACTCGGAAGCCAATCAGAGCCCGTAAAAAGACGCCAATTGAATAGCAAATTAGCTTGTGACCTCACTTACGGGCTACCAGATCTCCCCCGAAACCTCAGCTGAATGGGACTATGTGTTTATAATCATCATTTTAAATAATTAATAAGGAATAATCCCAACTAACCAAAATATTTTATTAATACATTCATTATATAATCAAGAAGATAAAATACCTCAGTTGGAAGCCCGAGTTATACTATGATATATGTTTTCGAAATAACTAATTTATATCAAAGCTATGAAATCAGTACATTACAGGTCTGTATAATAGGATTGTTTGAGAACAGATGAAATAGATTAAATATAACGCTAGGTTTGATTTCACTAGAGTTATACAATCCTGTTTAACACACAGTTATGTGTCATTCCTGCTTTTCTCCATTATTTGACATTGTAAAATGAGCCTCCGTTCATATTCTAGATTATTGATCTGCCATGTTCATGAGTTTAATTTGAGCTTGCCATTTTCTCGGTTTATAGCGGTTTATGTAAAAAGATTTGGGAAAAATAAGGAAGAACAGCCAGAAAAGCATATACAGTAAAGATGGAACTCTAGTTATGGCGCCATTTTTTACTTTGTTGCACTTGATATGTTTAGACCGATCTTGGTTTTATGAACACTTAAAATATTTTTTATAGAAGCTTATCACCTTCAGCCTTAGCATGGATAATCTGAATATTCAACCAAAATGATCACAAACAACCTCCCGTGTAATAAATAGCAACCTCCATTTGCATCAGCCTACTGCATTGGTAATTCCCATCATGCATTTGCATCACACTCCAACATTACCTTCTATATTATTACATAGTAATTGAGGTGGAAAAATAATGTCAGTCCATCAAGTTCAACCATTTTTAGATCTCATCTGATCCTTGTAATATGTAGATTCATTGTTAATTCATCCAGAAGAAACCAAACAGAAAAAAAACCTTAAAAACATTGGCAATAATCTCATAAGGGAACAAAAATAATTCCTTCCTGACCCCCATACTGGCAATAAATTACTCCCTGGATCAATACTCCTCTGGCTATCCAGGATAACCCTAAATACCCTTTTTATTCAAAAATATATCCAATTCCATTTTAAAGTTATCTATCAAATCCGCTGTCTTCGGAGTATGAAACTCACTTCTGTTGCATCAAATTGTTGCCCTATTGTATCAATGTAATTTGCATCTTTTACCCACTCAACATGTTTCTACTTTTGTGACTAGCACTACAGAAAATACTGATACTTTATAAATAGAGTAAAAGTCGTGCTGAAGGGGCTTGTGTGATTCAGTGAAGCTGTGTAGGGTCGCCCAGGATGGGTAGGAGAGGTCAGACAAATCACAGACCACTGGAGAAGGAACCGGCAACCCACTATGGTATATTTGCCATTAAAACCATTTGTAGTACAACCATGCACACATAAAGATGTGTCTGGCATGCTGCCTTCCTATGGTCACTGTAACGGAACCCATCACTGTTTTACCCTGTTTTATGATTACTATGGTTAAAATATGATCCTACTATATGTATGTTGGTTTATGCTCTGCAGAATATTAGCCAGACTTTTGCAGACCTAGGCTAATAGATAATCCTATTACAGAGACTCAAGAGATAAGGGAGTCGATTTGTACAAAGTGTTTTCATTCTCAGATAAGAACAAAGAAGGCTGATCTAATTAATGTCTGATTGTATCCAAGTTGCCAGGGAGGTGTGGCTCATCTATTGTCCCTATATGTGTATTGTATGGGGGATATGTGAAATATCTGTGTGTTATGGGTAAAAGATACTTTTACTAACTTTTGAACCCCTGGTCTGATTCATGCCATTTTTTTAATATGTTGTTCCCCTGGGGGAGAGCTATTGAACGATGCTGGACTGAAAGGTGTACCCCCTGTTTTTGGGGTACATCCAGAATGTGGTTAAAATTGTGTCTGTTTTAATTGTGTTACCTGTTATCTGAGGGGAGGAGACGTGGGGGTTGAACCATGTATCTAATAAGCTGTGATAATTATGTGGGTGTAGCCCTTCAGAGGCCACCATTGCATAAAAGGAGATCCCCTGTCATTAAAGATATAGTTCTACTTGACCCTTCAAAACGTAGCCTTGTCTCGTTATTGGAGGGGATCGATATCATACTGGGGATTGCTATGCTTTTGCATACTCCCTTGAGCTGTAACTACTGAACGCTTGTTCCTGATGTACTATCCTTGGAGTCTGTGGTGGTTTTGGTGTCCGGTGCAGTGCTTGTAGGCCTCGACGCAAGCTAGGACGCGTCCATCAACTCAGGTACCCGGTCGGGGTGCCAGTAGATCCGTTACATTGGCTGGCAGTGGTGGGATGGCGTCCTAGTAAGAGGACAAGCAGCACGGAGACACCGGTAACGTTTGGAGTTACAAATTGAGTGCAACGCTAGTATCCGTACAGCGCCCCTGGCTACAGCAGGATGGAACTGGCTAGTTTTCAGACAGCGTTTCATGATGAGGAGGAGGAGGCGGCCGCGGACTACAGGGATGCAGACAGAAAGGAACTCTGGTATGATGCCCTGGAAGATGCCCAATGGCGGCAAGGTGAGAGTCTCCCCAGTGATGAGCAGCGGCTACAGAAGCGTGTGGCGATGCGGATGTATCTATTGGGAGAGCAGCCCCTGGATGAGTGGGTGACAAGACTAGAGACCCTGGTTTGGCGAGAGCTCTGGCTAGACAACGCATACCAGGCCCTCTGGTGGCATACCGTTCGACTTACCCCCTGGACGTCTGAACACGACTTACCGGAGGGGAATGATTATGATGGCCCGGGTTTATTATGGGATGCCTTGGAGGACGATATTGATCTTGGCAGCACGGAGGGGTCTAGGTTTTGGGACATCTACGACTACCGGATAGGCATGTATGTCTGGGATGACGAAGGCGAGGTGAGCAAAGACATGACCCACCTGGTAACGAGAGAGTGGGAGCTGGAGCAGGACTACCAATACCTGCTCAGCTTCGTGCATACTCGACAAGCAGAACCAGACTTCATTGACTGGTCCTGGGATGACCTCCAGATGGCAGGTAGAGATGGGACCGAGGTCTCTCTACTGGCCCTACAGGGGGCAGAAGGTGTCGTCCTTCCCCCCCAGCGGCAGTGTGAACCCCAGGGGGCAGAAGGTGTCGTCCTTCCCCCCCAGCAGCAGTGTGAACCCCAGGGGGCAGAAGGTGTCGTCCTTCCCTCCCAGCGGCAGTGTGAACCCCAGGGGGCAGAAGGTGTCGTCCTTCCCCCCCAGCGGCAGTGTGAACCCCAGGGGGCAGAAGGTGTCGTCCTTCCCCCCCAGCGGCAGTGTGAACCCCAGGGGGCAGAAGGTGTTGTCCTTCCCCCCCAGCAGCAGTGTGAACCCCAGGGGGCAGAAGGTGTCGTCCTTCCCCCCCAGCGGCAGTGTGAACCCCAGGGGGCAGAAGATGTTGTCCTCCCCCCCCCCAGCAGCAGTGTGAACCCCAGGGGGCAGAAGGTGTCGTCCTCCCCCCCCCCCCCAGCGGCAGTGTGAACCACATGGGGCAGAAGGTGTCGTCCTTCCGCCCCAGCGACAGTTTACCCTGATAAGGGGAGACATCAATCTCCCAGACGGCGCAGATGGGACCGTGGTCTCTGCACCCACAGCCTGTCCAGATCCCCAACTACCCTCACTGGGACAACCGGAGGAGGGGGTAAGTACAAATTCCCTTCCCCAGCTAACTTCTAATGTGGCCCCAGGGTTAACAGAGGAAATGTTAACCCCCACTGACCCCCACGTTTCGCTGACCGTGTATGCCGGCTTATGGTCACGGGGGAGCTGTGTAACGGAACCCATCACTGTTTTACCCTGTTTTATGATTATTATGTTTAAAATATGATCCTACTATATGTATGTTGGTTTATGCTCTGCAGAATATTAGCCAGACTTTTGCAGACCTAAGCTAATAGATAATCCTATTACAGAGACTCAAGAGATAAGGGAGTCGATTTGTATAAAGTGTTTTCATTCTCAGATAAGAACAAAGAAGGCTGATCTAATTAATGTCTGATTGTATCCAAGTTGCCAGGGAGGTGTGGCTCATCTATTGTCCCTATATGTGTATTGTATGGGGGATATGTGAAATATCTGTGTGTTATGGGTGAAAGATACTTTTACTAACTTTTGAACCCCTGGTCTGATTCATGCCATTTTTTAATATGTTGTTCCCCTGGGGGAGAGCTATTGAACGGTGCTGGACTTAAAGGTGTACCCCCTGTTTTTGGGGTACATCCAGAATGTGGTTAAAATTGTGTCTGTTTTAATTGTGTTACCTGTTATCTGAGGGGAGGAGACGTGGGGGTTGAACCATGTATCTAATTGGCTGTGATAATTATGTGGGTGTAGCCCTTCAGAGGGCACCATTGCATAAAAGGAGATCCCCTGTCATTAAAGATATAGTTCTACTTGACCCTTCAAAACGTAGCCTTGTCTCGTTATTGGAGGGGATCGCTATCATACTGGGGATTGCTATGCTTTTGCATACTCCCTTGAGCTGTAACTACTGAACGCTTGTTCCTGATGTACTATCCTTGGAGTCTGTGGTGGTTTTGGTGTCCGGTGCAGTGCTTGTAGGCCTCGACGCAAGCTAGGACGCGTCCATCAACTCAGGTACCCGGTCGGGGTGCCAGTAGATCCGTTACAGTCACCGAGAGTCGGACACGACTACAGAACTGAACAACAACAATGGTAATAATAAAGAAAATTGGATGCAACAGCAAGTTAGGTAAACGTAATCTATGTTATTTTATACTTAATAAGAAACAATAACTACGACAACATCCATATGAAATACCAAGTAACTTTGCAAGCTTTTTCCAAATCTAACAGGAATTTGAGATGTTTCACGTGTCCTTTAACTCGTATTAATTCATATATTTAAAATAAAATCAATATTCTTGTCAGAACCGTGGCTTGCTTACATTCTGGGAGTGGCAGTTGTTGTCATGCCCATGTTCTTCCTTTGTGGTCTCACTATAATGGAGCTCTGGGCTAAAAGATGAATTCCTTGGATTCTGCAATAGGAAAATGCAAAAGAGGACAATGAGTATTTATTGGGTTAGAATCTCAAAATGGAACATGAAACTATTACAGTAATTTTGTGCAATTGTTAAAGTAATTTTTGCAAACCCACTGAATGGCATTATTTTTCAAAGCACAGCTGTTACTCAACTACACTTTGACTTGAGCCTGCATTGGGACAGGACCATGGGTGTAGGAGTCAAAGAAAATCTGGGTTGGGGGGAATACCACGTATAATATAACCAACTGTTTCTCTACACTTAAACAGACACATTGAAAAAATCTGGGGGGGATTTGTCCCTCTCTCCCAGTTCCTACACCCATGGACAGGACAACTTCCATTTAATTAATAATATTATAATAATTGATTTTAAAGATAAAAGTGCTTAATAGAAGGTGACTTACAACATATTCATTCTACTTAACACAGCACTTATGATTTTTTTTTCTTACTGACGAGCGAGGCATTTGTGGGCATATTTGCATGTCCCAGCTCAGCTTCCCAGAATGCAGTGTAATAACTGTATTTCTTGGAATTCTGAGCTGGAAACAGGTTTTTAGTTTGTTTTAGACATTCAAATGTGAACACAGATGTACTTTTTATTTACTGTACTACAGTACGGCGGTGGCTTCTATCGCTCTTTTGCCCGCCATATATTAATTGATTGTTGTGGTGAACTACCTACTCATAAGGTCCACAACACAAGCTGGGATCCTGCCACATGCTGATGATAGGCAGTAACCTTGAAATGTGGGTAGGATTGCCAGCTTGTGTATAATCAAGCCTTGGCTTTGCATAAAAGCTGTGTAATGCAACAGGCATAAGCTTAAAGGAAGCCATGTTTAAAATGGTCTATGGATTGAAGATCGTGGTATTTGGGGGCACATTTTCATGTCTCTGTTCAGCTTCCCAGAATGCGGTGTAATAACTGTAATTCTCGGAATTCTGAGCTGGAAACAGGTTTTATAACTAGTTTTAGACATTCAAATGTGAACACAAATGTACTATTTATATACTTTCTTATAACATAATGGCAATTTCATATTCTATAAATGCCTTTTGTGGTAGAAATTAAGATATTACACTGATGAGTAAGATGTTCTGAGAAAGTCATGTGAAGATAGATTCTATTTTGTAGTTAAATAGATTTTTAGAAGGTTTTTATTTGAATAATAACTGGGTCATGGAGTGTTCCCTTGTTATAGAAATACACTTAGTTTCCATACTTTGAACATTAATCCTTAATTATATTTTTCACAGCCATGGTAAAATTGTGTAATTTATATATTAGCATTAATTTGGGGAAGGTTGATAATGTAACATACAATAGGAGGTGACTAGAGAGTGAAATACAGCAGAGACTGATGATAGAAGATGAGACAGCACCATACACCAGATGAAGATGGCTAAGTATTAGACAGCAAGAGGTTGATGTGGAAGGTGAGATATATAGTAGGATTGACGAGAATGTGATAAAGAGCATTGGTTTATATACAGCAGTGGGTGATGAGAGAGTATTAGACAGTAAGAGGTTAAGGCGAAGAATGAGATATACAGCCGGACACATTAAGGGACCGGCATCATCATAAGATTTACAGGAAATGTCTCCTCTGTAATGGCACAAGCAAGCAAAAAACGACAGACTGCACCTTGAGTGGTCAACATCCCACAACACAAGCCCATTCACAGGTGGGTATCTCTCACTTTGTCTCTGCCAAACATTAGCACGCTGTGCCGCACCAAGGAAAGAAGAACTATATCAACAATTATGTCATTATCTTCTAATACAGTAGTGTTGAAAGAAAATCTTATTCTATCTACTATTGAAATCCCAACTGAAGTATCAATGGACATGAAAGAAATGCTAAAGATAATTATTATAATTGGGTTAATAATGTTCAATGAAAAGACACTATTACAAAATTCGTATTGATGTCATACAACAATTTATTAATTAATTATATGATGAAATAATTAAAACAAATTGCTAGAATAGTGCAGTGACCTACTAGTAAATATGCCTAACTTCACCTGGGATGGTAGTATTACTTTAAGCATCATACAGACACTCTCCCTGTGATAAATATTTAATTAAATCTGTTTTATGGGTCAGTAAAACATCCATTCCCCTTCTAGATCGCTACCTTGTTGTGGTGAACCAACTTGTGTACTTCAATGAAGCTGAGAGCTACACCATGTATGGTCACCCAAGATGGGCAGGTCATAGCAGAGCTGTCAGACAAATTGTGGTCCACTGGAGAAGGAATTGGCAACCTTGAAATATTTATGGATTAGCACAAGATGTGCCTGGCATTCTACAGTCCGTAGGGTCACAGAGAGTTGGACACAACTGAACGATTGAACAACGATAAAAGAACCCTTAAGCACCACACAAAGTGAGCATGTCCATTATCTGTATTCTGATTTATACCTAAGGGTTTCATCACAACGTCTTCTTTTATATCAACTGATGATTAAACCTTCAATGACTTGTAGATATGATCCACTCTCTGTGCAATTGGTTTCAAACAATCTTCTGAAACTGTATCATCAGAATTATACTTTTCTTCCCTCTTTTATACCCCGGGAATCTGCTTTTCAGATGAATTTTACTAAACCTGATACATTACAATTCTCATTCTATTACACAGACACTATCTGTAATGGGAAAACATCAACAAATATATCCCAGCTTAGGGCCATGAAGAAAAGAAAAAAAAAGATTATGTTTAAAGACAGTATATTTTTCTCTACAATATATTTTGGCTGTAAAATTGATTAGATTTGTACCTGGGCTCAATACACCGGCTGATTTATCACATTACTGGGGAGCAGTACTACAGCCTATTTTGTAAATGAATTTCCTTTCACTAAATCTGTTCTGTGTATATTTTATCTCATTTTCCGAAAAGAAGATTAGGTAATTTTAGAACTTAAATAGGAGTGTGAAACTGCTGGGAAAAGTAGGAGACATTAAATTCTAACTGGCAGCCTTTAACTGGAGTGGGAAATCTCCAACTGCAGCTGTCTTGTATAAGTAAAAATGTATTTCACATAAAGCACAACTATTTGGCATTGATAATATCAAAGAAAACATATTATGGAAAAGTGGATTTGCTTGTAAACAGTCAAATGACTTGAAGACAGACAGATAGTGAAGGAAAATATTGTATACTGTGACAAGTTATCGGTCTCCTATGGGTTTGTGCCCGTGCTTCAGGCATTTTAATGGAGGACACAATACAAGAGCCTGTAGATACTTTTCCAAGTTTTACTAAAAATGTATTCAGTAATACAAAGTAACAACGATGTTAAAATTCCAGGAGGGGGGCACTATTCAGCTCCAGAACTTCCCACCTTTGGCTACAGGAATCCCCCTCTCAGGCTATTTTCTTAAAAGGAATGGGCCTCTCAGTGTCCGGTGGTCAGATCAGGATCATCTGCATCAGCTCAGGAGCCCATGGTTAATGGATCCACTTAACCAATGTCATCTGCTTCATCCAGGGGGCTTAAAAAGGCCTAGGTGACCAATCCTACCCAAGCAGATTCCAATAGGAGAGCAGTAGAGACCCATGGCAGCAAAGCGATTTTAGCTCAGTAGCCTTCCATCTAAATGAAACACACCACTGTCTATGTGTCCCAAGAGCATGCTTATTTCTGGTTAAAGCCAGTGTATTTATACAATTTCAGGACAAAGGATTTACATGTGTCTGGGCTGAACATATGCAAAGTCTCCACCCAGATCAGGATTACCCAATAACATATGTGCCTCTGGGGTATGCTGCTGATTGGTCCATAAAATCAGAAGGCAAGGAAAACTGTGGGCTTGGCTTGCCCGGCTTTGGGGCTTACCCGGCTTTGGGGTTGGATCTCTATGAGACACCTACAGAGAAAAAAAGTGCTGGAACATGCAAACAAACCAAAAATAATACACTTAAACAGCCACAAGATGTCACTACAGGATAACAAATAGAACTGTCCCTAGTTCAGTAGTGAATTTGCTACATAATGTGCTTAGTTTCTTTAGAATCTGAAAATCTCTTGATTAGGGAAAAAAACATCTTCACAAAAGGAAAAAAATGAAAATAATAGGATTAGCTTCCACTGAAGCACCACTTACAAACAGTCATAAACTGTAGGCTGCTGTCTCACTGTGTGTGTTCTTATTTATATAAGACAAAATGTAAACAGATTAAAAATTGGAAATGCAGCTAAGCATGGGCAAGTTCTAATAATGGGATATTTTAACTACCCTGAAATGAACTGGATGAATGAGACCAGCTGTACGGGTAAAGGGAGCAGGTTCTTGAGTACACTAAGGGATTGGCCCAGGTTATAAAAGAGCCTACTAGAAATGAGGCTATCTTGGATTTATTTATCACAAATAATATCAATATGGTATCAAATGTTGGAATAGGGGCAACCTTTGGGAAACAGTGATCACAACACAGTCTCATTTGAGATTGAATTAAAAAAACAAAACTGTAAGGGGCTAACGAAAACTCTTAATTTTGAAAGGTTAGATTTTAATGGTCTAAGGACATCTATACAATGTAAAGACTGGGACAGAGAAATAACAGGTAAAAATACTGAACATAAATGGACAACATTTAAATCCTTACTAAATATACATACTTATCACCATATACCATGTGGGAATAAAAGTGAAATGATTAAAACACATACAATGTGGCTTAACAATGATTTAAAGATCAAGTTAAAGGAGTAAAAAAAAAGGCATTTATATTATACAAACAAGAGGGAAGAGAGACTGATTTTTGTGAGTACTAATGAAATCAATAAGGCTGACAAAAAGGCTATTACAATGGCTAAAAAATAAATTAAAAATTAGTTGCAAAAGAGAGTAAGACTGACCATAAAATATTTTTTAAATATATTAATAGGAAGAAGGTGAGGAAGGAAGCTATAGGAAAATTACAATGTGACACAGGCCGTCTCATAATTAGTGACCAGGAAAAGGCAGATGAGCTAAATAGGTTCTTTTCTTCGGTATACACAAGGGAGGTACCAGAGGTTGTAGCTACACTACCTTTGCCGAATAATTGGTTAACGCAGGAAGAAATCCAAATGAGGTTGGAAAAAATAAATGTTAATAAAGCCCCGGGTCCTGATGGAAATCATCCAAGGTTACTGAGAGAACTGAGCTCTGTAATAGCCAAACCATTATATCTAATTTTTCAATATTCACTCAACACAGGGTCGCTACCAGATGACTGGAAAAAAAGCAGATGTGATACCTATATTTAAGAAGGAAGGAAGAGCAAATCCGGGGAATTATAGACCAGTGAGCCTCACTTCTGTAGTGGGGAAGCTTTTAGAAGGGTTAATAAGGATAATATATAAGAATATGCCTATTTGAACAGGTAGGATTCAACATGGATTTATGAGGGATAGGTCATGTCAAACAAATCAAATTAGTTTCTATGAGGAGGTTAGTAGGAACCTGGATCAAGGCAACTCAGTGGATGTAGTCTTTTTGGATTTTGCAAAGGTTTTTGATACGGTGCCACATGGGAGACTATTGTGCAAACGACGGGATATGGGAATCGCAGTAAATATATGCACATGGATTGAGAGCTGGCTAAAAGACAAGAAGCAAAGGGTTGTTGTAAATGGAACATACTCCGATTGGACTAATGTGGTAAGTGGGTTTTCTCAGGGTTCAGTATTAGGTACTCTCCTTTTTAACATATTTATTAATGACTTAGAAGTGGACTTGGAATTAGTGTCTCCAGTTTTGCTGATGACACGAAGTTGTGCAAGGTAATTCCCTCCAAAGGGATTTACATAAATTAGACAATTTTTCATCTAAATGGAAGATGAGATTTAATACAAATAAATGTAAAGTTATGCATCTGGGAACAAAAAATAGCCATGCAATTTATAATCTTAATGGAGAAAATCTAGGGGTATCTGATAATGAAAGGGATTTGGGAGTGCTTGTGGACAACCACCTAGGTAACAGTGCTCAATGCCAAGCAGCAGCTGCAAAGGCAAATAAAATATTAGCATGTATTAAGAAGGGTATAGAAGCAAGGGAAGCAAATATAATTCTGCCACTATACAAATCTCTAGTACACCCTTATTTGTAATATGGAGTACAATTTTGGGCACCACTTCATAAAAAGGACATTTTAGAGCTGGAAAATGTACAGAGAAGGGCAACAAAACTAATTTGGGGAATGGAGGGGCTAAGTTATGAAGAAAGACTAACCAAATGAAACATATTTTCTCTCGAAAAAAGTCTTCTAAGCGGTCATATGATTACATTATATAAATACATCCAGGGTCAGTATAAAGATTTGTCAAGTAAGCATTTTTGTGCCAAGAGGTTTTGAACTGACAAGAGGACATCCCTTGAGGTTAGAAGTAAAAAGATTCTACATTAAAGAAAGAAAAGGGTTCTTTACAGTAAGGGTGGTTAATCTGTGGAATTCTATGCCAGAGGAGCTGGTGACAGCAGATTCCAAAGATAAATTTAAAAAGGAAATGGATATAATTTTAATTAAAAAGTGCTTTCTGGGTTATCCTTGTTAATTAGAGAGAGAGAGTATTGATCCAGGGAGGAATCCGATTGCCAGTATCTGGGGTCAGGAAGGATTATTTTTGTCTTTTGAGACGATTGGCAAAGTTTCACTTGTTTTTTTTTTCAATTTACCTTCCTCTGAATCAATCAACAACTAATCTGCATATGCAGATCAGAGGAGATCTTACAAGGTTGAACTTGATGAAACTAAAAGTATTTTTTCAACCACTATTACTATGTAACTATGTAAGTATTTAAACAATCAGTCTATAAGCAGCACCTCCCATACTCCAGAATCAGTCTTAAAACAGGGTTGTCCAGGCGCAGCTAAATAATTTAGCAGATATGTTAACTCATTCGTTCCTCCTCGCTAAGGAGAGTTTAACAGAATCTATGACTCACAAACGCACCTTGTATTACTCAATACCTATACACAAACAAGACAGAGAAGCACAAAAGAGGAGCTGATCCTAGTGAAAAAAAAAGCATCATGTACTAGAGTGCGAAATCATGTCAATACGTCACCAATATATTGCCAACACACTCCTATAATTAGACAACCCAATAAATTAATATCTCAGCTACCTTGAGATTTTTTTTGTATTTCCCCAAATGCTATAGATCAAATCCTAAACCAAGACAAATCATAAACTATTTAAGAAGGAAAGCATATTTGTATAACAGCAATATATGTCTGACACAAAAAAGATGATGTACATAAATAAAATAAATATAGGATATTTGGGAAAAAAAGAAGAAAAGAGAGAGAGAGAAAGACATTACTTGGAATTACTGAAGGAGGGGTAATGAGTTTGTTGTTGGAGTCATTATTATCTTTATTTGTAACTAGCCAGCAATGTTAAATTAAATTCTGGAATTAAGGTGTAATTACTACGGATATTACTGATGGGCTTATTGTTGAATTCATGTGGGTCATAAAGGAAGCAAAAGGAGTAAATTGTAGAGATTATGATACAAATCAAATTAAATAAAACATATCAAGAGGTTGGAATTATTTTTATTAAAAGGACAAATGAAAAGAAGTTGTAAAAAGGAAAACAGATTAGCTTAGATGGAAGATGGAAAAATGGTACAGATAGATAGGAAGACAGCATAAAAAGCGAGGATGGAGAGGTTGTATAGCAAAGAGTAAACTAGTTACATAGTTACATAGTTACATAGGCCCTCATTCAATTGCAATTTAGCCAATTGAATAGGGCTCTAAATAAGCACATAACATATTTTTTTAAAGAAGTTTTTAGTTAGTAAACATATATCCAAAAGCAAGGTTTTCACTACCTAAAAACGTCTTTAAAAAAAATATGCTATGTGCTTATTTAAAACCCTATTCAATTGGTCAAATCGCAATTGAATGAGGCCCATAGTAATTAAGGTTGAAAAAAGACTTTCAGTCCATCAAGATCTCCTCTGATCTGCAATATGCGGATTAGTTATTAATTAAATTATTGATTAAATAATTATTAATAGTATAGTATTGGAGGATGAATAAAGAGTTAGTCCATCAAGTTCAACCTTTTTAGATCTCTATTGATCTTTTTAATGTATGCTATTTATTATTATTTGTTAATTGTTATTTGATCCAGAGGAAGGCAAACAGAAAAAACCCATTGAAACTTTGCCAATTGTCTCATAAGGGGAAAAAAATCAAAATTTCCTTCCTGACCCCAGAAACTAGTGATCAAATTTCTCCTTGGATCAATATTCCTTTGCTAGTTATCTAGGATAGCCTTGAATGCCATCTTTATTCAAAAATATATCTAACCCCTTTTTGAAGTTGTCTATCAAATTCGCTGTCATCCCCTCCTTTGGTAGAGAATTCCACAGTTTAACCACCCTAACTGTGAAGAACCTTTTTCTTTGTTCAAGGTGAAATCTTTTTTCCTCTAACCTCAAAGGATGTCCTCTTGTCAGTTGAAAATCTCTTGCTACAAAAAGTTCACTTGACAAAGCCTTATATTGACCCTGGATGTATTTATATAACGTAATCATATCTCCTCTTAGACGCCTTTTTTCTAGCGAAAATAAGTTTAATTTTGTTAGTCTTTCTTCATAACTTAGCCCCTCCATTCCCCTTATTAGTTTTGTAGCCCTTCTCTGTACTTGTACCAGGTCTAAAATGTATTTTTTATGAGGTGGTGACCAAAATTGTACTCCATATTCCAAATGAGGACGTACTAGAGATTTGTATAGTGGAAGAATTATATCTTCTTCCCTGGCTTCTATACCCTTCCTAATACATGCTAATATTTTATTTGCCTTTGCAGCCGCTGCTTGGCTTTGAGCGCTGTTACCTAGGTGGTTGTCCACTAGTACTCCCAAATCCCTTTCAATATCTGATACCCCTAGATTTGCTCCATTAAGATTATAGATTGCTTGGCTATTGTTCCTTCCCAAATGCATAACCTTACATTTATTTGTATTAAATCTCATCTGCCATTTTGCCGCCCATTTCTTAAATTTATGCAAATCCTTTTGTAGGGAAAGTACATCATTATCTAATTTTATTACCTTGCACAACTTAGTTTCATCAGCAAAAATGGAGACACTACATTCGAGTCCTACTTCAATGTCATTAATAAATATGTTAAAAAGGAGAGGACCTAATACTGAACCTTGAGGAACCCCACTTACCACATTAGTCCAATCGGAGTATGTTCCATTCACAACAACCCTTTGCTTCCTGTCTTTTAGCCAGCTCTCAATCCATGAGCAGATATTTACTGCAATTCCTGTATCCCTTAGTTTGCTCACTAGTCTTCCATGTGGCACTGTATCAAATGCTTTTGAAAAATCTAAAAAGACTACATCCACTGAGTTGCCCTGATCCAAGTTCCTACTAACCTCCTCATAAAAACTAATTAGATTGGTCTGACACGACCTATCCTTCATAAATCCGTGTTGACTGCTACCTATGATCCTGTTCAAATAGACATATTCTTGTATTCTGTCCCTTATTAACCCTTCTAAAAGCTTCCCAACTACAAAAGTGAGGCTCACTGGTCTATAATTCCCCGGATTTGCTCTAGATCCCTTCTTAAATATAGGTATCATCTCTGCTTTTCTCCAGTCATCTGGTAGAGACCCTGTAGTGAGTGAGTCTTGAAAGATTAGATATAATGGTTTGGCTATTACAGACCCCAGCTCCCTCAGTACCCTTGGATGTATTCCATCAGGACCTGGGGCTTTATTAACATTTATTTTCTCCAACCTGTTTTGTATTACTTCCTGCGTTAACCAATTTTTAGTAAAGGTAGTGTAGCCCTATTATGTTGCGGTGTCCCAACCACTGGTACCTCCATTGTGTAAACCCACGAAAAGAACCTATTTAGCTCATCTGCCTTTTTCTAGTCATTAATTATCAGATGGCCTGTGTCACATTGTAATGGTCCTATTGATTCCTTCCTGGCCTTCTTCCCATAATATATTTAAAAAATATTTTAGGGTTAGTCTTACTTTCCATTGCAACTGACTTCTCATTATCTATTTTAGCCAGTCTAATAGCCCTTTTGCAAGACTTGTTGATTTCCTTATAGTCACAAAAAGCTGCCTCTGTTCCCTCCTTCTTGTATAATTTAAATGCATATTTATTTTTCCTCATCATGATCTTTAAGTCACTGTTAAGCCACATGGGATATGATTTACTCCTATTCATTTTATTTCCACATGGTACATGCTGATGAGTATGTTTATTTATTAAGGATTTGAATGTTGTCCATTTATTTTCAGTATTTTTCCCAGTAAGTTCTTTGTCCCAGTCTATATTTTGTATTGCTGCCCGTAGCCCATTAAAATTAGCCCTTTTACAATTTAGAGTTTTTGTTGGCCCCTTACAACTCTGTTTTTTGTATTCAATCTCAAATGATACTGTGTTGGGTATCACTGTTCCCCAAGGGTTCCCCTATTTTTGCATTTGATATTATATCAATATTACTTGTGATGACTAAATCCAAGATGGCCCCATTTCTAGTAGGTTCTTGTATTACCTGGGCCAGATAATGATCCCCGAGTGTACTCAAGAACCTGCTCCCCTTAGCTGAGCTGCTGGTCTCATTTATCCAGTTTATTTCAGGGTAATTAAAGTCTCCCATTATTAAAACTTGCCCATGCTTAGCTGCATTTCCAATCTGTAAAACTAATTGTATTTCCTCACTTTCAGCTATATTTGGGGGGTTTATAGCATACTCCCACCAATATGCATTTAGAATTAGCTCCTCCACTATTTAGCTCAACCCACAAAGATTCAATAATGCTGTTAGTGCCAGCATAAATATCTTCTCTGACTATAGGCTTAAATTCAGGCTTAACATAAAGACAGATCCCTCCTCCTCTTTTACCATTTCCCCTATCTTTCCTAAATAGGTTATAACCATCCAGATTAACAGTCCAGTCATGAGATTCATCCCACCATGTTTCCGTAATGCCTATTAAGCCCCATTTTTCTTGTACTGCTAATATTTCTAGCTCATCCATTTTCCCAGGCAGACTTCTTGTGTTAGCAAGCATACACTTTATGTTGCCATGGCTCTGCTGTTGTGAAGTGCCTGCCACTGTATTTGAGGCCCCTATTAATACCTCCCTACTTTCTATTGTAACCCCCCCCCCCCCTTCACCTCCCCCATGGGTAACTAATTCATCCCTTTCCCTCTCTACCCTATTTACCCCAATACTTCTATATAGTCCCTCCCCCCACCTACAAGTTTAAAAACTCCCCTAGCCGTTCTACCATCCTATCCCCTAGCACAAAAGCGCCCTCATCATTAAGGTACAATCCATCCCTGCTATAGAGATTGTACCCAAGTGAGAAGTCAGCCCAGTGCTCTAAAAACCCAAAACCCTCTGCACTGCACCACTTTTTTAGCCACGCATTAACCTCCCTAAGCTCCTTCTGCCTCCCTGGGCTAGCACGTGGCACTGGTAGTATCTCAGAAAATACTACCTTGGAGGTCCTTGCTTTAAGCTTATTCCCTAATTCTCTAAAATCATTTTTTAGGACGCTCAATCTTCCACTAACTTTGTCATTGGTACCAATGTGTACCAAGACCGCCGGTCCATTACCAGCCCCTCACAATAATTTATCCACCCGATCCACAACATGCCGAACCCGAGCACCCGGGAGACAGCAAACTGTTCGATTGCTGGGATCTGGGTGACAAATTACCCTGTCTACCTTCCTAATAATAGATTCCCCTACCACCAAAACATGTCTGTTGCTCTGCCTATTCTGCCCTCCCTCTCCTCCAGTAGAACTGTTCTGCCGGCTGTTAGAGGGAACAGCTCTATCTGGCATTTACATTCCTGAATGGACATCCCCAACAGTTTCACTCAATCTGGCAAATCTGTTGGTGTTTGCCAACTCAGAACTGGCCTGCCTCCTCCTGTTCCCCCTGATTCCCCTTCTAACTGTAACACAACTACCTCCCTGGCCATCCTCACTAGCCCCAGCTCCTCCCTCCATACTAAGCCCAGGTAAGCTGTGCTCTGTGAGCACCAACTCCCTTTCCAGTGTGACAATATCATGAAGTGTTGCAATTCTCCTCTCCAGATCTTCAATTTGAGCTTCCAGAGAGGCAACATGCTCACACCTGTCACAGAGGTATGGACCCTGGATCATCTGTTCCAGTAGTGCATACATTTGGCAAGATGTACACTGAGTGAGGTTTCCACTGGACTGACTCATAATTATCAGTTACAAAAATACAGTGAGAAAACAAATCAATGTATTTGTATAAAGATTTATTTTCCACACCTTAAACCAAACAAAACAGAAACAATATATACGTTTGTTTTCTGTTTTTTCTTATAATACCCCTTTTCTTTGGATTTCCTCCTTTTATTTAATCTCCTACACACCAACTACACTTACACTAGAAATGATTGCAAGCTCCCAAGCTCTCCCTTCCCTTGATAAAATAGACCCCGCCTACTCGCCTGTACAATGATAAATGAGCACAGGATAGAAAACACTGTCCTGCCCCACAGAACCGATTCAACAGAAAACAACAAAATGCACACAGATATAACTTAGACAGACAGAAAACTCTGCACTGACTTACAGAGCAGATTCAAACCAGGCCTCACACAAATGCACCTAGATATAACTTACACAGGCCAAGCCACACCCACTCTCACCTGTACACTGATTATTGCAACAGACAGAAAACTCTGCACTGACTTACAGAGCGGATTCAAAAAATAGATATCTAAGATGTAATACATTTAAGTTGCAATTCTTTCATTTCGATATGATTTATGCCTTTTGATTTTATCAAAAATTTAGCTTGATTGGATTTAATTGCATGTGATTTTATCACAAGTAACCAATTATTTTGTGTACACATTCATAATTGTTATTACCAAAATCACGTTTTTTTTGTTAGGTTATGCTTAAGAGTACGGAAAACTGGCTCTGTGTTGTGTTAACATTGTCCATAAAGTGACTCAGTCCTGGGAAATTATATGTTGTTTTTGCTGTATTTATATGCAAATGAGCCCATGCATACTAATATATCTGCTTTGATGTGCAAATTAGGATTACAGTCTGTTTGTCTGTCTCTGTAGTGGCCAAAATAAAGACCCCCAATGTTGTCTGCCAGTTGGGCCCATGTCCCATTGTTATGAATCTCAGGAGCTGCCATATCTATCCTAAATCTTTCCAAAATTATTTACTGTAGAGAAAGACTAGTACATTGTATAACCAGGTTTCAGTGCTATTTAAACATGAAATCAACTTCCTGTTGGGGTGGCAGAGTTCCATTACAATTCTGATTTAGAAGTATTAATGTTCAATGTAATGTCTAATTTTTGGATTAAGTGTTTGTTTGTTTGTTTATTTATTTATTTAATTTATATTTATATTTTAATATATATATATATATATATATATATATATATATATATATTTATTTATTTATATCATTTAGTTTATGGTGAGCAAAAGAGTAAGCAAAGCTCTCCCCCGTACATAGTACAGAAAATGAATAGTACATTTATGAGCTCCCTAGTCAGGTTTCCCAGAAATACAGTCATCGTGCTGCATGCTGGTGGAACTGAACGGGGATGCAGATGACATACAATGTACCTTACTCTTTGAATCCAAATTAGTATTTTATTCACAGCTTTTTTGAAGCACATGCTCATTGTATTACACAGCTGAAAGGAATGCTTACCATTGGATTTTGCACATATTTTATATATACATATATATATATATATATATATATATATATTTATTTTTATAATACAGTATAATACGGTATATTTAATTGATAAGTCATTCATGGGCATGCCTAGTGTTTTTTTGCAGCTCTGAAAACGATTAGTTAGGGGTTTATCGGTATGTTAGTGAAATGATCTCTTTTTGTGGATCAGAAACATTTTATCGCAGCATGTATAGTCAAGGTACCTCTGTATCGGTGCTTGCAGACCGCACAGTTGAAGTGTTAATATCTATAGATGTCTCTTGCTCTCTTGGTTTGGGCTCTATTATATTCATGGTGGACGGCTGGCTCGGCAGAACAGCAGACAGACAGAGTTGCACTGTGTGATTCAAAGCCTTCAGCTGTGACTCCTGGGAAAAAGTAAGACATCAAACAATTAAGGGGTTGGTGACAGCAGTAGACATGAACATTCATCAAATATACCTAAAAGAAAGTTCCTGAAACTGTAATTATTATTATTATAAATCAACTAAAATATAGACCTGGCATGTTTTATTCAAAATTTGGATTCTCCATTTCAACATTTGATGGGATGTCCCCAGTTTGAGTCCTCATAACTTCCACCCCACTTATTAAATAATATACCAAATCCCAGTGCCCAAGAAATGCTGAGCAACTCATCTAGCTTAGTTAGGGATATCATAAAATCCAAACCAGTAATATCTACTACATAAAAAAATGTTATTCAATGTAATCTCTAATACATATTATATTAGATACATTAGAAGTTTGTGTTTAGGGTTGTGGCCATATACATCTCCAAACGTCCTAATCTCAGAGAATGTAATCACTAATTAAAAAAGTTATTATGCAAGATTTTCAGAGTGCATATTTTCATATTTTGTCACCTTCACAAGATATAATTGTTTATATTAGTAACACTCCTTTTTTCTATTCCATGTAACTCAATTTGCAGCTCTGATCAGGCAATACAGGTCTACCTCTGCTTCATTGTTAATCTAGGAGGATATTATGGGGGGTTTCCATGGCTGTGCATAGAGCAGCTTTTGGGCTGGAGGAACAGTCTGGACTAACACAAGCCCCATAATGTCCATAGAAGCTGCAAATGTAGTCACAAAATTAAAAAAAATAAAGAATTTTACAAACCAGTAAGATTTTTATTAATATGATTAACTTGTAACTTGCCCATAATAAATTATGGTATCATACCATTTTATCTTCAGTTGTCTGTGCTGTCTGTCTCTGTGCAGTCGTTCTCTCTCTCTCTGTGCGCCCTCTCTCCAGTCTCTTTCTCTCTCCCCTGTCTCTCTCTTCTGTCCCTATCTCGTTTTCCCTCTCTCCATGTGCTCTGTCTGTCCCTCTGTTTCTCTCTCTGTTATCCCTTTCTCTCCCTCACTCATATCTCTCCCTCTCTCATATCACTCTCCCTCCCTCTCTCATATCTCTCTCCCTCCCTCTCTCACATCTCTCTCCCCTCTGTCTTTCATATATCTCTCCCTCTCTCATATCTCTCTCACTCTCTCTCATATCTCTCTCTCCCTCTCTCTCTCATATATCTATCTCCCTCTCTCTCTCATATCTCTCTCACTCTCTCTCATATCTCTCTCTCCCTCTCTCTCTCATATATCTCTCTCCCTCTCTCTCTCATATATCTCTCATATCTCTCTCTCTCTCTCTTATATCTCTCATATTTCTCTCTCATATCTCTCTCTCTCTCTCTCCTCTCTCTCTCTCTCTCCTGTCTCTCTCACATCTCTCTCATATCTCTCTCCCTCTCTCATATCTCTCTCCCTCTCTCTCTCATATATCTCTCTCCCTCTCTCTCTCATACCTCTCTCATATATCTCTCTCCCTCTCTCTCTCTCTCTCTCTCTCTCTCTCTCTTATATATCTCTCATATCTCTCTCTCATATCTCTCTCTCTCCTGTCTCTCTCATATCTCTCTTATATCTCTCTCCCTCTCTCATATCTCTCTCCCTCTCTCTCATACATCTCTCTCCCTCTCTCTCTCATATATCTCTCTCCCTCTCTCTCTCATATCTCTCTCATATATATCTCTCCCTCTCTCTCTCTCTCTCTTATATATCTCTCATATCTCTCTCATATCTCTCTCTCTCCTCTCTCTCTCTCTCTCTCTCTCGCTCTCTCTCTCTCTCTCTCTCTCTCTCTCTCCTGTCTCTCTCATATCTCTCTCATATCTCTCTCCCTCTCTCATATCTCTCTCCCTCTCTCTCATATATCTCTCTCCCTCTCTCTCTCATATCTCTCTCATATATCTCTCTCCCCCTCTCTCTCTCATATATCTCTTATATCTCTCTCTTATATCTCTCTCTCATATCTCTCTCTCATATCTCTCTCTCCTCTCTCTCCTCTCTCTCTCTCCTCTCTCTCTCCTCTCTTTTTTCTCTATCCCCAGCGCACGTCCCAGCATCATACACTGAGAGTCGGAGAGCTTATCACTATAATATTTAACAACAGCGTCTGACGTCTACGCATTGAGCCCTGCTAAGGATTTTCAGTCTTTGGCACTACCTACTACTTTTATACTTATATCTTATTAGAAATGTCCAAACCAAAATTAATTAATATGTTGCTAATAACTGTATAATTTAAGGGTAAATTAGATTTTATTTTTATGATTTTGTTGAATTTAGTAAAGTTCTTAAAAATGCAATATTTCCACTTAAACGAAAACCTGTGCAATTATTCAGTAAAAAAAAACTATAAAATTAGCACAATATTATCCTCAATTTCAAATATAACAAAAGGATTAAAATATACTGGCAATTTAGGCAAATTTAGAAAATCACGCCAATCTATCAGTTATTTAGCATTTCTAGACATTTTCACAGTATTTTTCAAAGTATTTTTATTTTAATAATGTTTATAGGTTAAAATAGTCACAAACCCACTGAAAATAATTTTAAGGTAATGTAATAATAGTAATAATCGCAAACTGATTTGGTAATAGAGCAGCATGCAACAAATGAGTTTGCTAATTCCAATTCGCTTAGTAGAGAAAAAATATTTTTAGAATTTTACTCATTAAAGAGAATATTTTTTTACATTTCTTCAAAAAAATATTGTAAATACATAGGCCCTCATTCAATTGCGATTTGGCCAATTCAATAGCGCTCTAAATAAGCACATAACATATTTTTTTTAAATAAGTTTTTAGTTAGTGAAAACGTTGTTTTCGGCTAGATGTTTACTAACTAAAAACTTCTTAAAAAAAATATGTTATGTGCTTATTTAGACCCCAATTCAATTGGCCAAATTGCAATTGAACGAGGGCCATAGTACATTTGTGTTGTGTTCACATTTAAAAGTCTAAAAATAAAATTTTCTTCTCAGAATTCTTAGAAATACAGGTTATTGCATTGCATTCTGGGAAACTGGGCAGGGACATGCAAATGATTCTACAATGCATTTAAGCTTATACCATTTTATACATGGATCTGATGTATTACAAAGCTTTAAAGCATAGCATAGGGTGGATTATGTACAAGTTAGGAGACCTATCAACAGGCTGGTGCGTAACTCGTGCTATAGAATTTGTGGGAAGGCTTTTAATCACAACATCATTTAGATTATGGTGGGCAAAAGAGTGATAGAAACCTCCACTGTACAGAGTATTGTAAATAAATAGTACATTTGTGTTCACATTTGAATGTCTACAAATAAGTTATTTAAATAAAATATATTTCCTGCTCAGAATTCCGAGAAATACAGTTATTGCACTGCACTCTGGGAAACTGGGCCGGGACATGCAAATAAGTCTATAATGCATTATTCCAATCATTTTTGAAACAAGTAAAACTAGTCACTGATTGGATATTCATAATACTTTCTAGCACTCTTACCAGATCCAGGGAAGCTTTCTCCATTTCATCCTTGGCCACTGATAATTTTTGCTCAAGGTCTGTTAGCTGTTGTGCCTATAAAGATAGATTAAGATAAGGCATCATGTGCCAACCATAAATGGGGGGGATTTACTAAGCATCTCAACTGGCCGAGATGTTCATCCATTTAATTGATTAGTCATTCAGTTGTGCCAGACTCTCTATGACCCTATAGAATGGCTGGCAGTTTCTTCTCCAGTGGACTGTAATTTGTATGACCTCTCTGCTATGACCTGCTCATCTTGAGTGACCCTACATGATATATCTCACATCTTCATGGAAGTTCACAAGCCTCTTCACCACAACAAGGTAGTTATCCAGAAGGGGTCCCTTTATTTACTATTCTTTATTTTCTATGGGAAAATTTGAGATCACAGCCCTTCTCATCTCAGCCAGCCAATATGATAAATACATACCCTCCCGGCAATGTCATGAGAATGATGATCCCATTGGTATTTCTTTTGTAATTCTTTGAAACAGCAACACGCCAGCATAATACAAACACCAATCCAGTCCATAAACACGTGTGCCCATTTATATTGTAATATGTAATTGTCCAATTATGGACTCACAGATGGTGACTCAATATCATGCCTATCTTTTTCTCTAAAACACCTATTAAAATGATTTGTGCTGCCATAATCTAGTTAATGTATGGCATTTTAGAAAGAAAATTAGCAGAATGCACCTGCCTCAAATTAAACTAGCGCTAAAATCATAAAATACTACAGTGAATATTTCATCAACATAACACTGTTGAACAGTACTCCTTATCTCAGCCAGTAAATCTGTAATTACCAAAATGTAATTATCTAAAGTTATACATTTTAAATATCTACACTTTTATGTGAGTTATTTGTTATATACAGAAAATGCTAATGGACAACAAATTAAAATAAATGAAAATATAAGATTTTATATGGAGAGGAATAATAGTGAATTATAAAAATAAAATAGAGTCTCGGTGTCTACTAAAAATACTTATACATAAATGTTTCTTACATATATAACTGCATTTATATGTAACAAACATTTCTTTATAAATTAATTAAAATGTTGATCACTCGATTTAGCAAATGTTGGAATAAAAAAAAATAGATTGGAAGTCAAACTCAAGATGAATGATTAATTTGACGTTGAGGTCTCCGTTTCCTTTCATAATATATGAAGGGAGCCTCAGGGCATGGACTTTATGTTGTATAGACAGGGCTGTATCTACCTTTTTGGAGCCCCTAGGCACTGAAGTGGAGGAGCCTCTGCAAGAGAGTACGCAAGGTATGCACTGACCCATTTTTGCCTTTTCTGTTTGTGTAAGTTCCCTTTCCTGTTGTAATTGTCTTGTTTTAGGTGGTTATCCCTGCAACAGTATATTTTTTTTAAGAAGTGGCGCCCCTCACAGGGAAGCACGGCTGCCTAGTTGGCCTAATGGGTAATCCGGCCATGTAATATCATTTTTTGAAGACTATTTAATCATCAAATAACAAGTAAGTCTAATTTAAAAACTAGTTCCTGTTCTTAGAGCCTTACAAGGGTTATTTAAGGAGAATAACACAGATCTTAGCTGACATTTTACACTGTACAGCTTTATTTTGAGTACAGAGAATTATTAATAGCTTTTGCCATTCATTTTTATTAAAAATATATTTTTTTTGTATTATAAAATGCACCATTCTGAATTCATTTTATGAATTATGATATAATAAATTATATTCTGAATTTAATTCATATTAGAACATACATTTTCTATTGTTTGCAATACATA
>CM050175.1:81257861-81497861 GCA_027410445.1 Discoglossus pictus | reverse complement strand
CGGTTATTGCACTGCATTCTGGGAACCTGGGCAGGGACCTGCAAATGTGCCCACAAAGGCTTCACTCTTGTAATCCATTTCCATTTTAAACATAGCTTCTTATAAGGACATGCCTGCTGTATTACACGGCTTTGAGCAAAGCCCAGGATGGATGATACACAAGCCAGGAATCCTACCCACGTACAGCTGAATCAAGGTTACTGCTTCTCATCAGTGTGGGGCTGGTTCCTAGCTTGTGTAGTAGATTTAGTGAGGGTGTAGTTTATAAAAATAATTTGATTTATGGTGGGCAAAAGAGCGACAGAAGCCTCCACCGTACAGTAGTATAGTAAATAAATAGTACATTTATTTATAAGTTTATATAGGGAGTAACCAAGAACTTTGGTGAAGACAAAGTGGTTAATAAGGTTGCAGATATATCTGTATTTGTTTAACATTTATGGAATTACAGTAATGACATAACATGTTTTTGTTGATACATCTTTGTTGTGTAAACATTATAACTATCATAATTACCCAAATGAATGCTGGAAATATTCAGATAACGTCAGTTAATAAATTACCAGTACTCACCTCTTCTGCACGAAGACCACAAAGCTTATTTCCTGACATCAGCTTGTTTTTCAGGCTTTTATTCTGAAAATAATGAAATAAATTTTATTAGCTCCCAGATTGTGACTGTTTGGATATTGTAGATTTATTATACAGAGTAATAGAGAAATACTATAGATTTCCAACAAAGGAGATACAATAATGGCATTAGTGCATTCTGAATAGCTGCTTGTGGTGGTGAAGGGGGTTGGGTACCTCAATGAAGCGGTAGAGTTACCCAAGATGGGCAGGTCATAGCAGGGAGGTCAGACAAATCTCGGTCCACTGGAGAAGGAACTAGCAACCCACCCCAGTATCTTTGACTAGAAAACGGATTAGCACATTCAGACGCAAGATGCACCTGGCATGCTGTCGTTCATAAGGTCATAGAGAGTCAGACACAACTGAACGACTGAACAATAACATAAACATGTTACTCAAAAATTACACTACGTTCACTACAATGCTATATCATATGTGTGATTAAAAAAGAAAGAAAAGGTTTTTCTTGCAAATAATATTTTGCAAGACTCCAACAGGGAATGGTTTCCAGGACAGTGAGCATTTAGCTCTTCTGTGACATTCATCTTAAAGAAACAGCTGTATAATTGATTCCCTTAGAGATTTATAACTATACTAGCGACTTGCCCGTCAAACATGGCGGCATGATATAATGTTATACATTGTGCTTTCTGTCTGTTTATGTACTATATGTTACTTGTCTCTTTCCACTCTCCCTCCCCTGTATCTCTTTCCCCCCTTTCTCATCGCTGTGTTTTTTCCCCCTCTCCCTCATTTCTCACCCGTGTCTTTTTCCCCCTCTCCTTCCCTTGTGTCTATTTCCCCCCTCTCCCTCCCCTGTGTCTCTTTGCCCCGCTCTCCATCCCGTGTCTCTTCCCCCCTCTCTCACCCCAATGTTTTTTTCCCCCTCTCCCTCATTTCTCACCCCTGTGTCTCTTTCCCCCTCTCCTTCCCTTGTGTCTCTTTCCCCCCTCTCCCTCCACTGTGTCTCTTTGCCACATTCTCCATCCCCTGTGTCTCTTCCCCCCCTGTCTCACCCCGATGTCTCTTTTCCCCCCTCTCCCTCATTTCTCAACCCTGTGTCTCTTTCCCCCCTCTCCCTCCACTGTGTCTCTTTGCCCCGCTCTCCATCCCCTGTGTCTCTTCCCCCCCTCTCACTCAGATGTCTCTTTTCCCCCGTCTCCATAATTTCTTACCCCTGTGTCTCTTTCCCCCCTCTCCCTCCACTGTGTCTCTTTGCCCCGCTCTCCATCCCCTGTGTCTCTTCCCCCCCTCTCACTCAGATGTCTCTTTTCCCCCGTCTCCATAATTTCTCACCCCTGTGTCTCTTTCCCCCCTCTCCCTCCCCTGTGTCTCTTTGCACGCTCTCCATCCCCTGTGTCTCTCCCCCCCTCTCTTACCCCAATGTCTCTTTTCACCCCTCTCCCTCATTTCTCACCCCTGTGTCTCTTTTCCCTCTCCTTCTCCTGTGCCTCTTTCCCCCCTCTCCCTCTCCTGTGCCTTCGGCGCTTATCGCGAGGTCGGTAACTGCCGCCCCAAAAATATGGCTTTGCTCATTTCAAACCCGTAACTTTGCGAGCGTTACACACAAACTCGCTATTACAACAACTATTTATATGATTCATATTAAGTCAGACTTGGCAGAACTTTGTAGGTCATCTACAAAAGGCAAATTGATAATAAAGGTTAAAACCGATCTATTCTGTGTCTCAGAAATTTTAGGCAAACCTAGGCAGTTGATCCATGTCACACAGAAAGCCTGCCTAGGCCACTTAGTCATAAAATATATTACAGCTTATATTGTTGTTGTTTAGTTGTTCAGTTGTGTCTGACTCTCTGTGACCCTACGGACTGCAGCATGCCAGGCACATATCATGTCTGGTTGTGCTTATCCATATGGTTTTCTTTGCAAAGATACTAAATTGGGTTGCCAGTTCTTTCACCAGTGGAATGCAATTTGTCTGACCTCTCTGCTATGACCTGCCCATCTTCGGTGAACCTACATGGTATAACTCAACTTTTATAGCTTTATGATTTGTCCTTTTCAGCATAAAGTGGCTTGAGTTCTGCACAGATAGCCGACCTTTGTTATAAAAAAGTTTACATATTCTTTCTCATATGAGGAAAAAGAAACATGCATTTAAATTATACAAGAAGGAGGGAACAGAGGCAGCTTTATGTGACTATAAGGAAATCAACAAGGCTTGCAAAAGGGCTATTAGACTGGCTAAAATAGAAAATGAGAAGTCAGTTGCAATGGAAAGTAAGACTAACCCTAAAATATTTTTTAAATATATTAATGGGAAGAAGGCGAGGAAGGAATCGATAGGACCATTACAATGTGACACAGGCCATCTGATAATTAGTGACCAGGAAAAGGCAGATGAGCTAAATAGGTTTTTTTCGTCGGTTTACACAAGGGAGGTACCAGTGGTTGGGACACCGCAACATAATGGGGCTACACAACCTTCACTAAATAGATGGTTGACACAGGAAGTAATACAAAAGAGGTTAGAGAAAATAAATGTTAATAAAGCCCCGGGTCCTGATGGAATACATCCAAGGGCACTGAGGGAGCTGGGTTCTGTAATAGCCAAACCATTATATCTAATCTTTCAAGACTCACTCACTACAGGGTCTCTATCAGATGACTGGAGAAAAGCAGAGGTGATACCTATATTTAAGAAGGGAGCAAGAGCAAATCCGGGGAATTATAGACCAGTGAGCCTCACATCTGTAGTTGGGAAGCTTTTAGAAGGGTTAATAAGGGTTAATATACAAGAATATGTCTATTTGAACAGGATCATAGGTAGCAGTCAACATGGATTTATGAAGGATAGGTCATGTCAGACCAATCTAATTAGTTTCTATGAGGAGGTTAGTAGGAACTTGGATCAAGGCAACTCAGTGGATGTAGTCTTTTTGGATTTTGCAAAAGCTTTTGATACAGTGCTACATGGAAGACTAGTGAGCAAACTAAGGGATACAGGAATTGCAGTACATATCTGCTCATGGATCGAGAGCTGGCTAAAAGACGGGAAGCAAAGGGTTGATGTGAAAGGAACATACTCCGATTGGTCTAATGTGGTAAGTGGGGTTCCTCAAGCTTCAGTATTAGGTCCTCTCCTTTTTAACATATTTATTAATGACATTGAAGTAGGACTCGAATGTAGTATCTCCATTTTTCCTGCTGACACTAAGTTGTGCAAGGTAATAAAATCAGATAATGATGTACTTTCCCTACAAAGGGATTTGCATAAATTAGAGAAATGGGCATCTAAATGGCAGATGAGATTTAATACAAATAAATGTAAGGTTATGCATCTGGGAAGGAACAATAGCCATGCAATCTATAATCTTAATGGAGCAAATCTAGAGGTATCAGATATTGAAAGGGATTTGGGAGTGCTTGTGGACAACCACCTAGGTAGCAGTGCTCAAAGCCAAGCAGCAGCTGCAAAGGTAAGTAAAATATTAGCATGTATTAAGAAGGGTATAGGAGCCAGGGAAGCAAATATAATTCTGCCACTATACAGATCTCTAGTACGCCCTCATTTGGAATATGGAGGACAATTTTGGGCACCACTTCATAAAAAGGACATTTTAGAGCTGAAAAAGGTACAGAGAAGGGCAACACAACTAATAAGGGGAATGGAGGGGCTAAGTTATGAAGAAAGACTAACCAAATTAAACTTATTTTCGCTAGAAAAAAGGCGTCTACGAGTAGATATGATTACCTTATATAAATACATCCAGGGTCAATATAAGGCTTTGTCAAGTGAAGTTTTTGTAGCAAGAGATTTTCAACTGACAAGAGGACACCCTTTGAGGTTAGAGGAAAAAAGATTTCACCTTAAACAAAGAAAAGGGTTCTTCACAGTTAGGGTGGTTAAACTGTGGAATTCTCTACCAAAGGAGGTGGTAACAGCGAATTCGATAGACAACTTCAAAAAGGGGTTAGATATATTTTTGAATAAAGAGGGCATTCAAGGCTATCCTAGATAACTAGCAAGGAATATTGATCCAGGGAGAAATTTGATCGCCAGTTTCTGGGGTCAGGAAGGAATTTTGCTTTTTTTTTTTCTTATGAGACAATTGGCAAAGTTTCAATTAGGTTTTTTTTTCTGTTTGCCTTCCTCTGGATCAATTAACAATTAACAATAATAATAAATAGTCCACATTAAAAAGATCAATAGAGATCTAAAAAGGTTGAACTTGATGGACTAACTCTTTATTCCTCCAATACTATCCTATTAATTTTTATTTAATCAATAATATAATTAATAACTATTCTGCATATTGCAGATCAGAGGAGATCAGAGGAGAACTTGATGGACTGAAAGTCTTTTTTCAACCTTAATTACTATGTAACTATGTAACTATATATAAATTAATGAAAATGTATTATATTAAAGCATGAGAGCTCATATGTCAGCAACATGAAGTCTCAATTCATTTCAAATGTGGCAAAAAGGACAAATGGCCAAATGTACCATCATTACTGCACTTATTAGTGAATTCTACAACATAACTATTAAGACATATACTGTACAGACACATTAAATTCGAAGCCCGTATGTGCAACAGGAGACCCGCAATGGCTGCGATCTTGAAAAGTTGCTGATTTATGGTGCTATTAAATTAAAACATGCTGCGAGTTACGGGCTTGAAAGGCAAACCCGTAAACCATTTTTCGCTTGTCGGATATGCGGCCATGAACGGGATCAATTAATCAAACTCGTAGTTACGGGTTGGGATGAAGCCAATGGCAACCGTGATCGTCAGAATTACGTCACTGAAAAATGGAGGTGGTATTTTGTAAAGTCTTAAGAGGTTCAATTACGACTTACGATCGGACCCACATTCCAGTTATAATGCAATATTGATAAAGCCGTAAAATGATGAGTTTGAACGCCAGTGATCTTGATGCAATTTAATAGCTAAATTGGAAACGTAGCGGTTACGGGCTTGAGAGAACAAAGGATTTGCGTTCGTAAAGTTCCACGTTAAACGTCTCATAGGCTTTTTTTAGGCCTTTTTCGCACCTACCCTGTAAGTCGTCTGCTGGTAGCGTTAAGAGGCCAATTTAATAGCCTTAAGTCTTGCGAGCTACGTTACAAGCTCCAAATTTACACTTAAAGGGAATTGAATGGGGCTGACAGTAAATTTATGTAAATATGTAAAAAATAAATAAATAAACAATATAAATTGTACAAACCATTGAATTCTAAATTTAGCATGATTATAATATTTGTCTGAATGTTTGGAACACAAATTAAGTAACAGAGTAACAGCAAAACAGATTTTTATTTTGCTGAAATGCAGAAAAATAAAAATGCTAATTTCTGTATAAACATATTTTACATCAAGGGAAAAACAATAATAATGCAACATAATCATAAAACAGATGGTAATCTATGCATTAATATTTCACTCTTTTATTTTTCTTTGAATTGTTGGGAATTTAACAGTGATTAGAGAAAAGGGAACATCTGCTTTTCTAGGACAAAGTCCTCTGGTAATGCTTAACTCACAATGTAAATATGATCATTTCTTTTAAATTCATATTGCAATGTAGTTCAGTTTGCATAAATTATTCACAAATTCTAAGAATTCACGATTGAAATCTTGTACTTAAGGGATTTTGTGAATGTTGTAGCACAATACATAATCACCTATAATAATTGTGTTATGTGTGTAACGCTCCGTGAGAGCACGCACTCAAACGTACAATTGTTAGAGTCTGTGCAGACGCGAGCTGCGCTTATCAACGGGAGGGGGAGGGGAATGAGGAGAGACACTGCGGAGGGGGGGTGACACTGGTGGGGGAGAGGTAGGAGAGAGAGACACTGGGGAGGCAAAGGAAGGGGGAGAGACACTGGGGGTTGAGGAAGGGGGGAGAAACACTGGTTGGGGAGAGGTAGGGGGAAGACACTGGGGGGCAAAAGAAGGGGGAGAGACATTGGGGGAGGAAGGGAGGAGAGACAATGGGGGAGAGACAGTGGGGAGAGAGACACCGAGGAGAGGAGAGAAAGGGGGAGAAGACTCTGGGGAGGGGAAAGGAAGGGGGAGAGACACTGAGGAGGGGAGAGGAAGGGGGGAGACACTGTGGATGAGAGAGGAATGGGGGAGAGACCCTGGGCACTGGGGGAGAGACACTGAGGACAGGAGAGGAAGGGGGATCACTAGTGAGGGGAGAGGAAGGGGGTGAGACACTGGGGAGGGGAGAGGAAGAGGGGAGACAATGGGGAGAGGAGAGGAAGGGGAGGATACAATGGGGAGGGGAAGGGGGAGACACAGGGGAAGGGAGAGGAATGGGGGAAAGAGACACTGGGAGGGAAGGGGGGGAAGAGACACAGGGGTGAGAGGGGGGAAAAGAGACACAGGGGAGGGAAGTAGTGGAAAAAATAACAGGGCAGGGAGAAAGGGCAAAGACACAGCGGGAGGAAGAGAGGAGGAAACACACACACATGGAAGGTAGAGGGGGGAAACAGACACAGGGGTCAGAGAGTGGGGAGAGGCTCACAATAAGCACCAGAGGTACTCATCACGAGGCCCGTAAAGTAGCGATAGGGAGGGGGGGAGGGTTGTATTATTACGAGCATTTTTTGACTGACATGTCACTAATGTTAAAATATCCAGCATGCAAAGACATAATTCGATGATGTGAACCGACGTACCTAATTTACTGAAAAGTTTTTTTGTTTTTTTTAGAAAAATGGGTTTTGGCTAAATAAATGGATTTATTAGGCTGCCTATGGATATAATCCTTGCTAATGTCATTCTCTAAATCAGGCATTCTCAAGTCCTTCCTAATGTTGATAGTTATCTGGCACCTCAAAGAAGAGCATTATGCCATGTTTGCAATGAAAGTAAGCTTGATGAAGCTCAGAGGGGCAGTAGTTGACAGATGGATAATTTTACCATGAACTGGAGAAACAGCAAACCCAAATGTAAGTTTCAGCCTTAATTTAGCCCTCTGTCTTAATTATATATGACATATATTATTATATGATATTTAATGCTATTATGATAATTATTATTGTTATATGTATTGATCTATTACATAGTAACTAGGGCTCATTAGTTTACATATATAGGAATGTGACACATATTTGATGTATGTGGATGTCCATAACCCCAACCATTAAAAACACACTGACATGGTTAGAATGGTATAATAAAGCTTTATTTCATACACAGAGCGCAATCAGAAATGGTCAAGACTATGCATTAATATCATGCGTGTGGTGTGGATCCCGAGAGAGCAAGAGACTTGTGACAAAAAGGGGATACCTACAAGGGGTAATGTGATAGTCTAGAATAAGCATGATGCATAACACCTACCAGGGTCACATGTGGTCACTACACCACTGCAACCGGAATCTGATGAAAAAAAGGATCATCACAAATCACTCCATTTAATTGAAGAAACCATTAATGTGCATAGCATTCACAACCTGTCTAGATCGACTCAATAAAACAGATGATACCGACTCTGGACTGTGTAATCCAATCCATCTGAAAAAAGTGGTCAACTAAAAAAAGGCAGAGGAGTATAGAAAAAAAACTAATTAACATGCATGTACAGTACAGTGCTAAATACTGTAACTAAAAATATACCAACTCACCTGATGCTCATCTGCAAGCATTACTATCTGTTAGCTAGGTCTCTGGATAATCAGCAATATGGGAAAATTCTAATTAATACAGAGAGGACACAAAGGTCAGCATCCAGATTCACTGTTACTTACATCAGACTCCCTGGGGGCAGCAGCACCTGCAGTGGTGGAGGCATGGTGGGAGGAGAGGAGGGGCCGGGCTCCGGGTGGCCGGAGATGCCTCCCGGTGGAGGAGGCAGGGCTGGGGACCAGAGCGCGTTGCATGGCCTATGAGGTCACTCCCTGGAATGTGCTCTCGTCCGCCACAATCCTGAGCAGCCTAGCCAGGTAGGACTTAGTCCTAGATTATGCCTCCACTCCTCCGTTTTGCGCCTTGCCAGGTTGCGCATTTCCTCCGCATGATTGGGTAGATCCCCCAAAGACAGTCCAACTGCTGATGCATGAGTGCCAGCATCTCCTCCTGCGCAGCCTGGCCTGATGTTGGGGATGGAGAACCCAGGGTCGTGGTAAGGAGGTGGTGGTGTGGGAGTGGGGAGGGTCTGGGGCCCGTCTGGAGGGTGTTGCAGATATGGAGGTGGTGTGGTTGGGCCTCGTGGTGGTGGCCAGTCCAGTGCACTGGTGTGCGGTGGGGAGGAGGTGGCTGGCTGGTGTCATCACTCCAGTAGGAGGGCCCTGGCGATATGCTAAGTTTTTGGAGGAGGGGAAAGTGAGGTTGAATCCCAGCGGTGTGGCCAGAGGGCCAAATGGTGACCCCACCAGCCATATGACATCCTCCTCCTCTGAACCAGGCCCTCTGCTATGCTTGTCTCATCCTCCCCCTGTGCCAGTTCCTGCTGGGTGGGAACTCACCCCCACCTTTAGCTTGCCACTGGACCCAGACCTTTTTGATGCGGAAAGAGAGAAAAGATAGGTATATGTCATTAGTATGATGAATAATATATTGTTTTGTGTTCATTCCTAACTATCTGACATCTAGGCTTAAACCTGGATGATACTCCTAATTGCAAATCAGATCAGCTATCATTTGCTAGATGTGATCTATTATTTGGCTCTTGGTCTTGATCGTTCTTGTCTCCTAACACTATCTTGATTCTGGCTGCAGTCTGTAACTGCATAGGCTGCAGTGGGCACACCAATACATGGACTATCTATTGGTTGATTACTGTTGTTGTGCCCAGGAATGATAGTGATTTGTCAGCTTCATGGATTTAATGACACATCCATCTATCCCTTATGAACTCTACGGAGCTGACATGTCAGTGTCCTTGTTGGTCATCATGTACATGTGTAGTGTGTGATGTACATGTGGTGGGATGTTGGTGTATGTGATATTCACCTGACATGGAGGCTGGGTCCTGCTGGGCCACCAGGCCTGAAGTTCCAGCAGTGGGCACCTGTCTCAGAAGGTCCCTGGCGACCCTTTGCCACTTATTATAGCTCATGGTCTGGTCCTTCTTCTCCTTAGCCATCATCTTCCTCATCTTGGCCCTGATGTAGTCGAACCTGTGCTTGACAGACCTCACATCGCTTGGTGCTGTGCCTACTGCTGTCAACTCAGCTGCTTCCTCCTTCCATGCCTGGGCTCTAGGCCCTGGCTTAACTTCCCTCTCCCCTGCAAGAATCACGGGGTGGCCACTGATAGCACTGAGGAGGACCACATTCTCCTGGTGCATGTAATTGTGGGCCCTGCGCTTGCTCTTATCCTTGCCTCCCTGACTTGTCCCTGAGGCCTGTCCCTCCCCAGAACTACCACCCCCCTGGGATCAGGCCCCTTCTCCTCTATCCCTCTCCTACATGTTGCTGCTGCTTGGGCCACCCTGATACCACCCACCTCCAGCAGAAGACACGAGGAGGAGCAGCTGCTAATGGACGGTAAGTGAGGGGAAAGGGAGAGGGGGAGGTAATTAGAGAGGGGGAAAGAGAGGAAGGGGGTTTAGGTTGAGGAGGGGGTGGAAGATGAGGAGGGGGGCTGTGGATGAGGAGGGGGATTGAGGATGAGGAGGGGGGTTGAGGAGGGGAACTGAGGATGAGGAGGGGGGAGGAGGAGGAAGGATGAGGAGGATGATAAGGGAGGGGAGGGAAACGGAAACGAGGGAGAGGGAGGGAAAGAGACACAGGAGAGGGAGAAGGGAGAGGGGGGAAGAGACACAGGGGTGGAGAGACAGGAGGGTGACTCAAATATAAGCTGAGGGGGCCTTTTTCAGCATTAAAAAAGGGCTGAAAACTTTGCTTATACTCAAGTATATATGATATATGGTATATATATATATATATATATATATATATATATATACGGTATATATATATATATATATATATATATATATATATATATATATATATATATTATTATTCCCCTTGCACTATAAATATTTCCCAACTTTTCTTTGAACTCCTTCCTTTTATTTAAACTCCTAGGGCCTCATTCAATTGCGATTTGGCCAATTAAATAAGGCTCTAAATAAGCACATAGCATATTTTTTTTAAAGAAGTTTTTAGTTAGTGAAAACCTTGCTTTTAGATAGATGCTTACTAACTAAAAACTTCTTTAAAAAATATATGCTATGTGCTTATTTAGAGCCCTATTCAATTGGCCAAACTGCAATTGAATGAGGGCCCTACACTTTTACTAGAATTGCACTTGATACTAGAAAAGTTCTCAAGCTCACAAGTTCGCCCCTTCTCCTGTTTATATTAACTTCACATAGGAAATAACACACTTTACTAGTCTGAGCAAATCAGATGCAGTCACACACTAGGCCCAAACTTACTGTATATGCAAGTATAACCCAGGCAAAAACACTCCCCTCTCACCTGTACCAAATCACTGCACACAGGAAATAACACACTTTACTTGTCTGAGTAAATCAATAAAAGTAACTTGAGGAGTATTTAAAAAATGGAGGAAAGCAGCTTACTGAATATTTATTCTTAAGATAATGTTATCAGAGACCACTCTACTAGTGATATTTAAAATATGATCTGCCTTAGAAAGACATCCTTAACTGTAGAATTGATTATATGTTCATATATATTTATATATTATATTTAAGTAATTGTCTGTCCATATAATTTTGATTTAGTCCTTAAATGAGAGTTGATTTACAATCTGACATGGTAGCCCCCAATCAAAGACAAGATATACATATATAGCAGCTATGAGATAGATGGAGATTGGATACTAAATTCCTTATAAATTGTAATTATCTTTGCCTTAAAAAAACACATGCACCATTTTACTTTTTAGATTTATAATTTTATAATTCTACACAATACTATTAGTAGTAAATTGATTTTTTTAAATAATATTGCCCAAAGTACTCTATGCTGTGCTTTTCCAGATGATGTTAGCTGCATATTTTACTTTTAGTTGAGCTGTAATTTATATACTACATATAAACTGAAAAATACTGACTACAATGACTGCATCATAGTGGAGCTGCACAAACATTGTTGAATATCTCAATAATATCTATACAGAAATGGCTATTATTATGTACTAGTGACTTGCCTGTCAAAAATGACGGCAATACAATTTGAAGCCTGGCAATTGCACACACATTGCAAGCTTCTCCCGCCTCTACTTTACTGGCCTCACGATGAGCGAGTTTGGTGCTCACGACGGGCCTTGCAATGTGCATCTTCAGCGCTCATTGCAAGCCTCTCCCCTTTCTACCTCTACTTGACTGGAGGCGCTCATTGCAGCCTAAGTCCTGCATGCGAGGTCAACGGCTCGCCTCGCTTCGCTAGGCTTGCAAAGTGTGACCAACATCGTAAGCGTTCCCAAAACTGACAACTATTTATATGACTAGCGACTCGCCTGTCATAAATAACAGCAATAAATAGTGAAGCCAGGCAATGCTGTTTGCCACACAATGGAAGCCTCTCCCCCTCTACTGGTCTCACGCTGAGTGCTTATCACGTGCCTCGCAATGAGCGCCTTTGGTGCTCATTGCGTGCCTCCCCCCACCTCTCCCACTGTCTACTTTACTGGCCTCGCAATGAGCACCTTTGTCTCTCCCCCTGTCTACTTCCTCCCTTGTGTCTCATTTCCCCCTCCTCTCCCCGCCTTGTGTCTCCTTCCCCCTCCTCTTCCCCCCCTCCTCTCCCTCCCTTGTGTCTCCCCCCCTGTGTTTTTACCCCCCTCTCCCTAACCCCCTCCCCAGTGTCTCTTTCCCTCCTGTGTCTCTTTCTCTCCTGTGTCTCTTTCTTGTAATTTGGTTAGACTTTCTTCATAACTTAGCCCCTCCATTCCCCAAATTAGTTTTGTTGCCCTTCTCTGTATTGTTTTTTTCCAGCTCTAAAATATCCTTTTTATTAAGTGGTGCCCAAAATTGTACTCCATATTCCAAATGAGGGCGTACTAGAGATTTGTATAGTGGCAGAATTATATTTGCTTCCTTGGCTTCCATACCCTTCTTAATACATGCTAATATTTTACTTGCCTTTGCAGCTGCTGCTTGTCTTTGAGCACTGTTACCTAGGTGGTTGTCCACAAGCACTCCCAAATCCCTTTCAAAATCTGATTCCCCTAGATTTGCTCCATTAAGATTATAAATTGCATGGCTATTTTTCCTTCCCAGATGCATAACTTTACATTTATTCGTATTAAATCTCATCTGCCATTTAATCGCCCATTTCGCTAATTTATGCAAATCCCTTTGGAGGGAATGTACATCATTATCTTATTTAATTACCTTGCACAACTTAGTGTCATCAGCAAGAATGGAGACAATGCTTTTCCTAGTCATTAATAAATATGTTAAAAAGTAGAGGACCTAATACTGAACCCTGAGGAACCCCATTTAACACATTAGTCCAATTGGAGTATGTTCCATTTACAACAACTCTTTGCTTCCTGTCTTTTAGCCAGCTCTTAATTCATGAGCAGATATTTACTGCAATTCCTGTATCCCCTAGTTTGCCCAATAGTCTCCGATCAAAATCCAAAAAGACTGCATCCACCACTGAGTTGCCTTGATCCAAGTTCCTACTAACCTCTTCATAGAAACTAATTAGGTTTGTTTGACAAGACCTATCCCTAATAAATCCATGTTAATTCCTACTTATAATCCTGTTCAAATATACATATTCTTGTATAGTATCCCTATACAGGTCTATAATTTCCTGGAATTGCTCTTGCTCCCTTCTTAAATATAGGTATCACCTCTGCTTTTCTCCAGTCATCTGGTATAGACTATGTGTTGAGTGAAACTCGAAAAATTATATATAATGGTTTGGCTATTACAGAGAATAGAAGTTTCAGCCATGTTTTGTCCCAACGATTTACAGCTAACTGCACATCAAATGAATTATTCTTCCCCTTTACATTGCTTCTACATACATCAACTTAAAGTGTATAACATTTTTAGCTTGGATGACGCCTCCACTCTAACATTGTACATTCTCCCCTTAAAAAATACAACTTTTTTGTCTTCACAAAACATAAAATATCTTTTATTTAAAAAATATTTTTGATAAAAAGACATATGGATGAAATTAATCCAATGTGCACTAATATCATATTTGGCAATGACCCTTTGAGTATTTACATAAATGCACAAACGGGTACAAAAAAAGACCAAATATACAGGTGTTGCTTTTGATATTTGGAAGCTATACAGTACAATGTTATTTAATCAAAAAATAATATGTAAAATAGGGTCCAGACATTAACCTCATTATAAGGAACCCGATTATATATTGAGCCAGATTATACATATATATACAGGTTTACAGTATAATGCTTTTAATAACCTGTTATCCAGATTACAATGATTATAAAAAAATCTAGAAATAAAGGCTAAATTGTAAACCATCTGCAACATTTTTAACCAATCTACCAATTTATAGATTAGATGAAAAAAATAAATCATAATAAATCAGCTCTCTAATATTAAAGCTGTGTCTAGGTTTGTTAGATGCGAGTCACGTCAGGGTCAATGGGTTAGGTCATGGAGAAGATTAATCTATATTTTATCAACTAAATCTACTTAAAAAAGTGTTAAATTAGAAAATATGATTCATAAAACAGCACTGAAAGTTTCAGAAGGTACATGAAAGAAATGGCAGATATATTGATGATTCACGGTTATATTTCTTGTTTCTTTTTATTAAACTGTAATAAATGTCAAACTTTTTTTATACTGTAGCACAGCAAATGCAAATATAATTAATGTATGATACACACAAATTATTTCAAATGCACAGGATGTTATAGACTGACAAATAAAAAGTATAGTTACATTAATGTGGATTTAACGGCACCAAGAGTCAGGCATGGCCAGTCTATTGACCAGATCCTGTTGGATTTGTTGCACAAGGTTTATCACCCTGAGCTAAACATGTTTCCACCAAATAAAGACAAAGGACGGTATCTAATTATTCAGAAGAGTTGTTTTGAATCCTTGTATTACATTAATTTGATACTCATTAGCAATTTATGTTTTTTTTTCAGCAACAAAATCCTGTTGTAGATTATGAGAAACGAAAAAAAGCCTTTTTCTCTCACCAGAATGTCAAGCTCAGATGATTATATAGTATGTCTGCGATCAATGGACTATGTTTAAATAATATCATGAATATTTAATTTTAAAATATTGTGTAAAGTATTATATTTAGAAAAAAATCTCCTTATTTAAAATTTGTACAAAATGGCGTTTGGTGAATCAGTGGTGAACCCCTTGATAACCATATGAATAAAAAATATTATAAAAATGAGTGGATGCCGAAGCTTCTTTTTTCATCACATTTCATTTGCAGATCCACTTTTTCTCAATTTATATTTTGTACACTGTTGTGGTGTAGATCACTGTTTCTCAACTTTTTTGTTCAAGGGCCAGTTGATTACTGTCCAGTGCTCATGGAGGATTGTGTGACACAGTACATTTTCGTCTAGATTTGCAGAGATTTGAACATCGTACCTTGAGAGCTTTCTCAAGACAATGCTACCCATATGCTCTAATCAAGTATATTTTGCCATCGAGTACAGGCATGACTTTAACATGAGTGAGCAGGTATTTGCCTTTCTTGTTCCATACTCACAGCTTTTCTTTATAAACAAGGTTGGGTTCTCTTCACCACTGGCTCTCAACTGCCAGTCCTAAGGAGCATGCCAGGCCCTGAGATCGTAGGAATGAGGATACTCCTACCTTCAGGGAAAAAGAGGAATGAGGAGACTCCTACCTTCAACCCTTTAACATACTAATACCATTAGCACTATTAGCCATACTTATGCATTACCAACAATATATATATATATATATATATATATATATATACAGTTTATATAGTAATGTATAATTATGTGAATGTGTTGATGTCTCCAAATTCCTCTTTGTTCATGAGTACCATCAAAAAAGATTTCAGGGCTTGGCCCTCTTCTTAGGACTGGCTGTTGAGAGCCAGTTGTGTAGAGAACCCAGTTGTGAGTATGGATGAAGAAATGCAAATACCTGCCCACTGATGGTAAAACCATCCCTATACTATACTTCATTAGATCATATAGTAACATGGTCTTGAAAAATCTCTCAAAAGACTCATGCAACCTTGCAAGAAAAGCCCAAACACATTTGTATGTTTATGAATGGCACACACACTACACAAATATAAGGCATGTTGAGATAATGTAGAGCGGAAACATCCAAAGATGAGTTAAGGTTGCACCTAGACGTGACTTATGATTGATCCTTAATAATTATCTGAAGGCCACCTGGGTTACTTTGAAGCTTACCATGACTTTTTTTTTTTTTCTGTAGAACTTTTGTTCACCCAACGTCAACCTTCAGGCAAATGTATTGTTAATGTAACTGCAACAATTTTGGGACTGGGAGGTGGTCTGAAGAATCACAACCCATTTAGCTACAATAGGAATTAAATTAATTGAAAACTTAATTCTAAATCTCTTTATTAACAGGAAAATATTTTCATTGAAATAAATATTAACATACAATCTAACAAAGAAGATAAAAAGAGACATTGTGATTGATTACCTCATTCTGCAGATCTCTGATTATTTTATTCTTTCTTTCCATCTCAGTCTTGAGGAAATTGACCTGTTAAATGAAATAATTTTAGAATAGCATTAATTGCATTTTTTAATAGCTATTATCTCCAAACATATAGCAATATATTATACATAACTACTAAATGTTATTTATAATATTTATATATTTTAGTAACAAAGTAAAAGGAACACTGTAGTGCCCTAACAACAGGATATAAATCTAGTAATCAGGCACTGATCATTAGTTAAATTCTTATTCAATAATTTTGTAAAGTAATATTTCAAATTAAACTTGCTTCCAAGCATTCAGTTGTAAATCTCCAGTAGAGCTGTATGTTTGGCCAATTATGGGGCCATTAAGTAATATAAAGAACTCTGACTGGCAGGAAGTCCGGAATAGTCAGACACAAGATAATGTCTAGGTAGGCACAGATGCTCCTCATTGGCTTGTGGTGCACTGTAATTGTTCAACTTGGCAAGGAAACAAGCATGTGTCTGACCTTTTAGGACTGTCTGCCATTCAGAGTTGCTTCAATAATTGGATTAATTAATAATTTTTAAAAAAATACATAATTAAATAATTCATTAATAATTCATTAATAACTAATTAATTAATAACTAATCCGCAAATTGCAGATCAGAGGAGATCTTAAAAGGTTGAACTTGATGGACTGAAAGTCTTTTTTCAACCTTAATTACTATTTAACTATGTAACTATGTAATACATGGATGACCTCATGAGGGGTGGAGACAAGATGCTCAATTGGCAGTTTACAAGTTGATATTTGAAAGTAAGTTTAATAATGCAGATTTTTTTTTTTTTTAATGCGCTAATAGTCATTTTTTATTAAATAATAGTGCCAAACTAAAACATCTATTTCCTGTTAGGGCATTGCATGAATCCTTTAATAGTGTAAAAAGGTAATAGATTATTTTTTAAATTGATGAATTCCAAGAGAACACAATAATATGTTACTGTATATGAAAAAGCAATAAATCAAACATAGATGTGTTAGTGTATTTAAAAAGCAAGTACAGTACCCAGTAGGAAATGTGTATTTGCTACATTTAGCATAAAAAACACAATATGCAAATACGTACTGTTAGAGAAGATTAACAGGAAAAGAAAAGGTAAGGTTACTGTTAAATTATAAGTTCTGTATTTTAATATATTTTTAATTAACCTTACTAAGCATATAGATAACTTTTTTATTTTTTTTACATGCAACATTAATTCAATTAGGTTTTATATAGTAAAAGACGTTATTAACATTAAAATGTACTACAATACTATATTGTACAGTAAATATATCAACTCACACCCCCCTTGTATATTGCTGTTTATTGTTGATTAATTAAGGCAGATGGGACAGTTCATATTCCACATCCATATTCAGGAATCCTTTCACCACAGATTAGCACAAAATAAATCACATGTTTCTGAAGCAGGTAACAAGCAAAATGATCAGAAACAAACTTTACTTTTAACAGACCCTGCTAGTGCATGTGTACTGCCATGATACAGTGCCTTGCTAAAGTATTCACCCCCCTTGGCATTTTTTCGTGTTTTGTTGCCTCACAACCTGGAATTAACATAGATTGTTTGAGGATTTGCATCATTTAATTTACAGAACATGCCCACAACTTTGAAGATGTTTTTTTCTATTGTGAAGCAAACAACAAATAGGACAAAATAACAGAAAAAGTCAATGTGCATAACTATTCACCCCCCTAAAGTCAATAGTTTGTAGCGCCACCTTTTGCAGCAATCACAGCTCCAAGTCGCTTTGGATAAGTCTCTATGAGCTTGCCACATCTTACCACTGGGATTTTTGCCCATTCCTCCTTGCAAAACTGCTCAGCTCCTTCAAGTTGGATGGTTTGTGCTTGTGAACAGCAATCTTTAAGTCTGACCACAGATTTTCTATTGGATTGAGGTCTGGGCTGTGACTCGGCCATTCCAACACATTTACATGTTTCCCCTTAAACCCCCCAAGTGTTGCTTTAGCAGTGTGTTTGGGGTTATTGTCCTGCTGGAAGGTGACCCTCCGTCCTAGCCTCAAATCACGCACAGAGTGGTACAGGTTTTGCTCAAGAATATCTCTGTATTTAGCACAATCCATCTTTCCCTTAACTCTGACCAGTTTCCCAGTCCCGGCTGCTGAAAAACATCCCCACAGCATGATGCTGCCACAGCCATGTTTCACTGTGGGGATGGTGGTATTTGGGTGATGTGATGTGTTGGATTTGAGCCAGATATAGCGTTTTCTTTGATGGCCGAAAAGTTCAATTTTAGTCTCATCAGACCAGAACACCTTCCTCCATACATTTTGGGAGTCTACCACATGCCTTTACGCAAACTCAAAACGTGCCATTTTGTTTTTTGCTGAAAGTATTGGCTTTCTTCTGGCCACTCTGCCATAAAGCCCAACTCTATGGAGCATACGGCTTATTGTGGTCCTGTGTACAGATACTCCAGTCTCTGCTGTGGAACTCTGCAGCTCCTCCAGGGTTACCTTAGGTCTCTATGCTGCCTCTCTGATTAATGCCCTCCTTGCCCGGTCCGTGAGTTTTGGTGGGGGGCCGTCTCTTGGCAGGTTTGCTGTTGTGTCATGTTCTTTCCATTTGGTTATGATGGATTTGATGGTGCTCCTGGGGATCATCAAATATTTGGACATTCTTTTATAACCTAACCCTGACTTGTACCTCTCAACAACATTGTCACTTACTTGTTTGGAGAGTTCCTTGGTCTTCACGGCAGTGTTTGGTTAGTGGTGCCTCTTGCTTAGGTGTTGCAGCCTCTGGGGCCTTTCAAAAAAGGTGTGTATATGTAATGACAGATCATGTGACTCTTAGATTGCACACAGGTGGACATCATTTCACTAATTATGTGACTTCTGAAGGTAATTGGTTGCACCAGAGCTTTCTATGGGCTTCATAACAAAGGGGGTGAATGCATACACACATGCCAATTTTCTGTTTTCTATTTCTAAAAAAATGTTTTATGTATATATTTTTCTCATTTCTCTTCACCAACTTAGACTATTGCGTTCTGATCCATCACATAATATTCAGATTAACAAAACATTGAACTTAAGGCTGTAATATAACAAAATAGGAAAAAAGGAGAAGGGGGTGAATACTTTTGCAAGGCAATGTAGTTATTTTTATTTTTTTAATGCACAAGGGGGTGGTTAAATAGCAGGCAAGCAAGGTTCCCCAAAACAAAGCTGCCTCTACTAAGCCAATCACAAGGAGTGGGAGGTGTCATCTGCTAAAGTCTTATCTGAATCTATTAATTAATCAACAAACCACCTTTTTCCCTCCTTCAACTCTTAAATAGAAATAAACTTAGGAGAACATATCTGGTTAGGCTCATAGTTTGGTATACACAAATATGGCATCCTTCAGGCACAAGCAGTGTCTACTAAAATAAATATTTTAGCTGAAAGTAATTTTATGCCCATGGCTTATACAGTTGCTAATGTTGTTAATTTGTTATAAACTTTCCAAACATGTGAGGTTTTTTTCCAGTCTACAGTGATAATTTCATTATGGAGATTCCAAATGGTTTGCTACTGGATGCCTTCCATCAACAGCTAACTTGGATTTACTTCTCAGGAGATACAATTATTTCACTCTTCAATGTATAAAATATTCCCTCATACAGTTCCTGATCTCAGGGCGCATAAATTAAAAAACATTGACAATAGGCCATAAACTAACCCCTACAAACAGCTAAACACTGTCACAATGGAGAGCCCCTATCAACGGGAGCCTCACAGCAACCATAAAAAAAGGCTAGGGGAATCAAGCATCAATAGCCGTTTCGCTACATATAGCAGCTTTGTCAAAGGCAAAAATGACAATGAAGATGCTGGCGAAAAACTGCGGATTTAAATAGCTCGATTTCATTAACAGATGTGACATCAGCATAACAGGGTTGGCTGGAGTAGGGATGTTAGAATGAAGGCTTGACTGGAATGAACCATCAATCAAAAAAGAAGCCTGAAAATACGAAAGTATACATTGCAGCAATCAATACCGCAATTGAAAAAAAAACAATTGGCCAAAATGGTACTGCGATCAGAGGGAAATGATTGGCTACTGAAGTCATAAATGATTATTTTATAATACAGAGAAATTCTGCAACTTGTCCTGAGAATCAGTAACTTGTTTCTTGATTCTGCAAAATGTCCTTAAATCCTGATAAGTGGTTCTGTGTGAGGGTATACTGTACCAAAGCAACTTGTGAGAAGGATTGGTCTTGTGACCCTTTCAAGCCCAATGAAGAACAAGTTGAGACAATCACCCATAATATAAAAAAAAAACATTAAAAACAAGTAATATCTATACTTTGTCATCATAAATTATAAATATTGCAAACAATAAACAATAACTCATGGTGATATATAAAGTAAATATGTAATGGAGCTTCAAGTTTAAATTTACTTTCTCTGCAATAAAAATAAGTATTTTTATCCTTAGACATGAGACGAGCCTGGTGGTAATGAGATAAGAGGCTGTTCAGTACCCTGTAGTTCCAGACGTTCCATTAATATTAACCTCACTGCTGCTCCTCAGCCTTCAGTTCCTCACACAAAGCTGAGCCATTTCCAAAGAAATATTTCATGAATCTTCAAAGCTTAGGACAATTATCTTAACACCCAACAAGGTGCACAGGCTAAAAAGAAGGACCACAAAAAGGAAATCTGAAAATGGAAGGAACAGTAATTGTGAGGCCATGTGGTGCAAAGACTTACCGTCGTCTGCTGCTTCTTTGCCTTTTCAGCAACGTCATTAAGTTGCTTTGTGAAAGCTTCCTGCAGAGATCTCATCTCTTCCCTGGTGTATAGAAAAAAGGAAAAAACATAAACCAAATAAATGGAATGTATTCGCTTTTTCTTTTTAACCTGTGTATTTAAAAGGAGCAGAGGAGAATAGGAAAGAGTAGGCATCAAAGGAGGTTGTGTGGACAATCTCTTAAGACAAATGTGGGCAATTTATATTTTGTTCTATATATATATATAACTAAAACTTGTAACAAACATACCTGTAAATTATGTCTACACATTTGTAATGATGACACAGCCACACATAACAATAAAGACCTATAACATCAAAGGATTGTATTCATGTACATCGTCCAATGGGGTGTATATACAGTAATACAATGTACTTTATGTGACACAGGCTGTTACATTGGAGAAACCAGCCGAAAAAATGCACATAAGGATGAATTTACGCAGACACTCAATAAGAAAGCATAATGATGACAGTTATTGTAGCCCAGTAGAATACCATTTTAGCCAGAATGATCACTCCATCCAAAACTTAAAAGTCAAAATACTCAGAGGAAAATGTAAAAACATCCAAGAGAGAAAAGCATTTGAAGTTAAGATGATCACATTATTCAACACTAAAAATACAGGACTTACTATGGACTTGGGTTTTCTAACAAATTATTTTTTTCTTATTATACCATAACAGGCGGCCACTCTTAGTGAGGTGTTTGTCCAACAGGAAAGATATCACTGTGGACTACCGTACTCTATTTTTTCATGTATATATTGATGTATATGTGTATATAGTATGTGTATATATATGTCCTTTACTATGTTGTGTTTATTTCCCATATATGTATTTACCTGATGAGGTCAGATGCTGTTTCCACTCTCCCTGCATCTGCTGTTTTTATTCAAACTGAGGGTTCCATCTCATGTTAGTATTGCTTCAGACTGGATAAAGAGAGGTTGAACCTCTTGAAATCTCATCATTATAAATAAGATACAAAAGGGATCATAATATACTGCAATACTCATTATTAATCTATATATATATATATATATATATATATAGATTAATAATGACTGAATTACTAGATTACTGAACATTCACGTCTGTTTCACTCTTCAATTATATATATATATATATATATATATATATATATATATATATATATATATATATAGTGATGTCCACAGGGGGGTTGTGTAAGCCACAGAATCTGGAAAGCTCTCTTCCCCCAGTAGGACTGCAGGGGTTAATTTTCCTGCTCAGCTGTTTAGTTGCACCTGGGCAGCCATAGTTTAAGACTGCTCCTTGAGTAGGAAAGTGGCTGCTTATGGACTGATTGTTTGCTGTTTGTCTGGCCTGGAAAAATACACACACGGTGAGACAGCGGCCTGCAGCTTCTGACTGCTTGGAGTAGAGTGGAGACCTGGAGATCTAAAGGATGCAGGTCAGTGATGGTAAAAAAAACTATTGGACTCTTTGTTTTGCTCCACCCAGGTTTAACTGGATGAGAGCTGGTTAGTGAGGAAACTAAAGTTAGGCCTATTATTTTATTTTATTTGTTTTGGTTTGTTATTTTTGTATCACATGCTAACATTTTAGTAAAAGTTGGAAAATTATCTACAGCCTCTTGTATTGTCTCCTCCATCAAAGTGTCTGAAACACGGGAGCAAACCCAGAGATGAGTAGCATTTCCCAATAGATATAGTATCCTTTCAAAATTACATTTGTATAGAAGGGAAATTTCATCTTTCCATGGTAAATGTTACATAGTTACATAGTAATTAAGGTTGAAAAAAGACTTTCAGTCCATCAAGTTCAACCTGTTAAGATCTCCTCTGATCTGTAATATGCGGATTAGTTATTAATTAAATTAATGATTAAATAATTATTAATAGTATAGTATTGGAGGATGAATAAAGAGTTAGTCCATCAAGTTCAACCTTTTTAGATCTCTATTGATCTTTTTAATGTGGACTATTTATTATTATTGTTAATTGTTAATTGATCCAGAGGAAGGCAAACAGAAAAAAAAAAACATTGAAACTTTGCCAATCGTCTCATAAGGGGGAAAAAAGCAAAATTCCTTCCTGACCCCAGAAACTGGTGATCAAATTTCTCCCTGGATCAATATTCCTTGCTAGTTATCTAGGAAAGCCTTGAATGCCCTCTTCATTCAAAAATATATCTAACCCCTTTTTGAAGTTGTCTATCGAATTCGCTGTCACCACCTCCTTTGGTAGAGAATTCCACAGTTTAAGCACCCTAACTGTGAAGAACCCTTTTCTTTGTTTAAGGTGAAATCTTTTTTCCTCTAACCTCAAAGGGTGTCCTCTTGTCAGTTGAAAATCTCTTTCTTACAAAAAGTTCACTTGACAAAGCCTTATATTGACCCTGGATGTATTTATATAACATAATCATATCTCCTCTTAGACGCCTTTTTTCTAGCGAAAATAAGTTTAATTTTGTTAGTCTTTCTTCATAAATTAGCCCCTCCATTCCCCTTATTAGTTTTGTAGCCCTTCTCTGTACTTTTTCCAGCTCTAAAATGTCTTTTTTATGAGGTGGTGCCCAAAATTGTACTCCATATTCCAAATGAGGGCATACTAGAGATTTGTGTAGTGGCAGAATTATATCATCTTCCCTGGCTTCTATACCCTTCCTAATACATGCTAATATTTTATTTGCCTTTGCAGCCGCTGCTTGGCTTTGAGCGCTGTTACCTGGGTGGTTGTCCACTAGTACTCCCAAATCCCTTTCAATATCTGATTCCCCTAGATTTGCTCCATTAAGATTATAGATTGCTTGGCTATTGTTCCTTCCCAAATGCATAACCTTACATTTATTTGTATTAAATCTCATCTGCCATTTAGCCGCCCATTTCTCTAATTTATGCAAATCCTTTTGTAGGGAAAGTACATCATTATCTGATTTTATTACCTTGCACAACTTAGTGTCATCAGCAAAAATGCAGACACTACATTCGAGTCCTACTTCAATGTCATTAATAAATATGTTAAAAAGTAGAGGACCTAATACTGAACCTTGAGGAACCCCACTTATCGCATTAGACCAATCGGAGTTTGTTCCATTTACAACAACCCTTTGCTTCCTGTCTTTTAGCCAGCTCTCAATCCATGAGCAGATATTTACTGCAATTCCTGTATCCCTTAGTTTGCTCACTAGTCTTCCATGTGGCACTGTATCAAATGCCTTTGAAAAATCTAAAAAGACTACATCCACTGAGTTGCCCTGATCCAAGTTCCTACTAACCTCCTCATAAAAACTAATTAGATTGGTCTGACACGACCTTTCCTTCATAAATCCATGTTGACTGCTACCTATGATACTGTTCAAATAGACATATTCTTGTATTCTGTCCCTTATTAACCCTTCTAAAAGCTTTCCAACTACAGAAGTGAGGCTCACTGGTCTATAATTCCCCGGATTTGCTCTAGATCCCTTCTTAAATATAGGTATCACCTCTGCTTTTCTCCAGTCATCTGGTAGAGACCCTGTAGTGAGTGAGTCTTGAAAGATTAGATATAATGATTTGGCTATTACAGAACCCAGTTCCCTCAGTACCCTTGGATGTATTCCATCAGGACCTGGGGCTTTATTAACATTTATTTTCTCCAACCTCTTTTGTATTTCTTCCTGCGTTAACTAATTTTTTAGTAAAGGTAGTGTAGCCTCATTATGTTGCGGTGTCCCAACCACTGGTACCTCCCTTGTGTAAACCGACGAAAAGAACCTATTTAGCTCATCTGCCTTTTCCTGGTCACTAATTATCAGATGGCCTGTGTCACATTGTAATGGTCCTATCGATTCCTTCCTGGCCTTCTTCCCATTAATATATTTAAAAAATATTTTAGGGTTAGTCTTACTTTCCATTGCAACTGACTTCTCATTTTCTATTTTAGCCAGTCTAATAGCCCTTTTGCAATACTTGTTGATTTCCTTATAGTCACATAAAGCTGCCTCTGTTCCCTCCTTCTTGTATAATTTAAATGCATATTTCTTTTTCCTCATCATGATCTTTAAGTCATTGTTAAGCCACATGGGATGTGATTTACTCCTATTCATTTTATTTCCACATGGTACATGCTGATGAGTATGTTTATTTAGTAAGGATTTGAATGTTGTCCATTTATTTTCAGTATTCTTCCCTGTAAGTTCTTTGTCCCAGTCTATATGTTGTATTGCTGCCCGTAGCCCATTAAAGTTAGCCCTTTTAAAATTTAGAGTTTTTGTTGGCCCCTTACAACTCTGTTTTTTGTATTCAATCTCAAATGAGACTGTGTTGTGATCACTGTTCCCCAAGGTTTCCCCTATTTTTACATTTGATATTATATCAATATTACTTGTGATGACTAAATCCAAGATGGCCCCATTTCTAGTAGGTTCTTGTATTACCTGGGCCAGATAATGATCCCTGAGTGTACTCAAGAACCTGCTCCCCTTACCTGAGCTGCTGGTCTCGTTTATCCAGTTTATATCAGGGTAATTAAAGTCTCCCATTATTAGAACTTGCCCATGCTTAGCTGCATTTCCAATCTGTAACAATAATTGTATTTCCTCACTTTCAGCTATATTTGGGGGTTTATAGCATACTCCCACCAATATGCGTTTAGAATTAGCTCCTCCACTATTTCGCTCAACCCACAAGGATTCAATGATGCTGTTAGTGCCAGCATAAATATCTTCTCTGACTATAGGCTTAAATTCAGGCTTAACATAAAGACAGATCCCTCCTCCTCTTTTACCATTTCCCCTATCTTTCCTAAATAGGTTATAACCATCCAGATTAACAGTTCATTCATGAGATTCATCTCACCATGTTTCCGTAATGCCTATTAAGCCCCATTTTTCTTGTACTGCTAATATTTCTAGCTCATCCATTTTCCCAGGCAAACTTCTTGCGTTAGCAATCATACACTTTATGTTGCTATGGCTCTCCTGTTGCGAAGTGCCTGCCACTGTATTTGAGGCCCCTATTAATACCTCCCTACTTTCTATTGTAACCCTCCCCCTTTCTCCTCCCCCATGGGTAACTAATTCATCCCTTTCCCTCTCTACCCTATTTACCCCAATACTTCTATATAGTCCCTCCCCCCCACCTACAAGTTTAAAAACTCCCCCAGCCGTTCTACCATCCTATCCCCTAGCACAAAAGCGCCCTCATCATTAAGGTGCAATCCATCCCTGCTATAGAGATTGTACCCAAGTGAGAAGTCAGCCCAGTGCTCTAAAAACCCAAAACCCTCTGCACTGCACCACTTTTTTAGCCACGCATTAACCTCCCTAAGCTCCTTCTGCCTCCCTGGGCTAGCACGTGGCACTGGTAGTATCTCAGAAAATACTACCTTGGAGGTCCTTGCTTTAAACTTATTCCCTAATTCTCTAAAATCATTCTTTAGGACGCTCCATCTTCCACTAACTTTGTCATTGGTACCAATGTGTACCAAGACCACTGGTTCATTACCAGCCCCTCCCAATAATTTATCCACCCGATCCACAACATGCGGAACCCGAGCACCCGGGAGACAGCAAACTGTTCGATTGCTGGGATCTGGGTGACAAATTACCCTGTCTACCTTCCTAATAATAGAGTCCCCTACCACCAAAACATGTCTGTTGCTCTGCCTATTCTGCCCTCCCTCTCCTCCAGTAGAACTGTTCTCCCGGCTGTTAGATGGAACAGCTCTATCTGGCATTGCCCTTCCTGAATGGACATCCCCAACAGTTTCACTCAATCTGGCAAATCTGTTGGTGTTTGCCAACTCAGAACTGGCCTGCCTCCTCCTGTTCCCCCTGATTCCCCTTCTAACTTTAACCCAGTTACCTCCCTGGCCATCCTCATTAGCCCCAGCTCCTCCCTCCATACTAGGCCCAGCTAAACTGTGCTCCGTGAGCACCAACTCCCTTTCCAGTGGAGCAATATCACTAAGTGCTGCAATTCTCCTCTCCAGGTCTTCAATTTGAGCTTCCAAAGAGGCAACATGCTCACACCTGTCACAGAGGAATGGACCCTGGATCATCTGTTCCAGTAGTGCATACATTTGGCAGGATGTACACTGAGTGAGGTTTCCACTGGACTGACTCATGATTATCAGTTACAAAAATACAGTGAGAAAACAGAAAACAACAAAATACACACAGATATAACTTACACAGGCCAAGCCACACCCACTCTCACCTGTACTCTGATTAATGCAACAGACAGAAAACTGTGCACTGACTTAGAGCGGATTCAAACCAGACCTCACACAAATGCACCCAGATATAACTACACAGACCAAGCCACACCCACTCTCACCTGTACACTGATTAATGCAACAGACAGAAAACTGTGCACGGACTTAGAGCGGATTCAAACCAGACCTCACACAAATGCACCCAGATATAACTACACAGACCAAGCCACACCCACTCTCACCTGTACTCTGATTAATGCAACAGACAGAAAACTGTGCACTGACTTAGAGCGGATTCAAACCAGACCTCACACAAATGCACCCAGATATAACTACACAGACCAAGCCACACCCACTCTCACCTGTACTCTGATTAATGCAACAGACAGAAAACTGTGCACTGACTTAGAGCGGATTCAAACCAGACCTCACACAAATGCACCCAGATATAACTACACAGACCAAGCCACACCCACTCTCACCTGTACACTGATTAATGCAACAGACAGAAAACTGTGCACTGACTTAGAGCGGATTCAAACCAGACCTCACACAAATGCACCCAGATATAACTACACAGGCCAAGCCACACCCACTCTCACCTGTACACTGATTAATGCAACAGACAGAAAACTGTGCACTGACTTAGAGCGGATTCAAACCAGACCTCACACAAATGCACCCAGATATAACTACACAGGCCAAGCCACACCCACTCTCACCTGTACTCTGATTAATGCAACAGACAGAAAACTCTGCACTGACTTAAAGCGGATTCAAACCAGACCTCACACAAATGCACCCAGATATAACTTGATAGACCAAGCCACACCCACTCTCACCTGTACACTGATTAATGCAACAGACAGAAAACTGTGCACTGACTTAGAGCGGATTCAAACAGAACCTCACACAAATGCACCCAGATATAACTTACACAGGCCAAGCCACACCCACTCTCACCTGTACACTGATCAATGCAACAGACAGAAAACTGTGCACTGACTCAAAAAATGTTGCACGTTGCACTATTATGAAATCAAAGTTATACAACTTAGGGTTGCAAATACATTGTACTGTGTAGTTACACAAAATATTCAATACTCATATTGAATTATTGCAGTTTTCAGTATAAAATATGTTTAAAAATTACAATAATAAATATAATTGATTATATATCTTGTGGAGAACAAAAACATGAACTGTCAATAAATCACACTGTGTGGGCTCAAGGATGCTGGAATCAGATTTTCTTGTGTTTATTATTCTGCTGTGCAATGTGTGCGAAATTGGCAGAGCCTTCAAATACATCAAAGGATTTAATAAAGCTCAAGAGGGAAGTTGTTACGACGCAGATTTGAGGGGCCACATGCAGCTCACTTTTCTCCTTCTAGGTTGCACCTTCTGCGTTCAATCTCAGCACGCAGCAATTCAAAGTCAAATTCCTTTTCTTAGGATAGCTCAGAAAGAAAAACACATGCACCTTTTCCTTAGTGCAGACAAACTCAGACATACCGTTGCTTAGTATCTCAGAGTCTACTTTTTTATTCTTACTTGCACAGAAATATATCACAAACACAAAAAACCTCACCCACACCGACACCTTTTCCAATCTCCTTCCTTACATTACTTCATCTCAGATATATCTAATCTGGTTTGTTTATCCTGTCCATAGGTTGGGTGAGTTAATTCCTCTTGGTCCCCAAACCTGGGGCCCCATTCAATTGAGATCCGTTAGCCCGTTAGTGAGGTCACAAGTTAATTTGCTATTCAATTGGCGTCTTTTTGCGGGCTCGGAGCGGCTTCCGAGTTATGGCCTTGAAAAAATGGCGATGGTTAAACTCTTAACTTACAGCCTTTAGAAGCCTTTGATCTCTCACTTTCGCAAGGTTAAAAATCGCAAATCGCTATTCACTTCCTCAATTTCCCCAAGCCCACAAATGTTTTCACACCCGTAAATGGCAGATGAGCAGAAAATCCAACAAGTGCTAGAGAGGACCCACAAGGGGGTTAAACACCTATTTGTAGCACTATAGATTCAAATAAAAAATCACTACTGCAATGTAAATAACAAGGAAAGCATTATAATTAATATCACAACAGTCTCAAACTCGCAAATCAGCAGGTAATTACATTTATTTTAATATTTCATTTTGGGGCTAAATTGATCTTGGGTATCAATGAGTTAATACATATCATTCCACCCATATGGATTGGAACAGTATTGGCATTCATTTTCATAATGCTTTATTTTGTGGGTTTGCGAGTCTGATCGCATATCGGAATCCCTGAACCTAATTGATTGACATTTAATCTCCATGTTTTACTGCCGTAATAATGACAGTCTCATTTTCTATTGGCTGATTCAAAATGGGAGGTTACGGGCTTGCTGAATTGATCATGTTCCCGCCCTGAAGTGCTCCGAACCAGTGCATGGTTAACGGTTTTGGCTTGGGGCCCGTAACTTGCGGCGGTGAGCAATTGAATAGCATCGCAATCGGAGACGAACGGGAGCCCGCAACTCACTCGCAGACACAGATGGCTGTCTGTGATCGAATTGCGGGCTTGGAATTGAATATGGCCCCATGTTTGTTTTACAATCGCAGAAAGCAATAAACTAACTTAAACTTTTATGACTAACTTTGATCACACAGGAAATACTATGATGTAACGTAACATCTGAGGCCAGAGATGCGTTGCTTAACCGCTCTGAGGTGCCATGTAAATTCTTGAAGTTCACTTTTAGTTGTCACACTACAAACATGGCGGGAAAGTGTATCTGTTAGTTACATTTAACATAACACTACTACAGTAATATAGCAACCCCAACATTTTTAATTTTGTGGTCCACACTACTCTACACAGGTTATTATCGTCATAACAAAATAGTTCATAATAGAAAGAAATAGTAATTGAGGTCAGGTCAGTGACAGTTCGATCTTGGACCTTACAAGCCTTTGCTGATGGGGTTCAGGGGTCTCCTATCCTGGCCCCCCATAAGTCAATCATGACAGAAGTGTCTTCCAGAAAAAGAGGAACGCAAGAGGTCATGATTTGAAGTTGGAAGGTGCAAAATTTAGGTGTGATGTGAAAAAGTACTAATTTACAGAGAGAATAGCAGAGCACACTTAAGGAACTTAAACATGCCTGATGTAACCTGAAACTTTTAGGTAGATATGCTTACTGAGGTAATATCAAGTGTGTGAGTTTACTAAATGGAGATTTAAAACTTATTACATGTTTACAAAAAAAACAGATACATTACATTTATTTTAAAAGTTTCTCCCAATTGTTTCAGCTCCATCAGTAAAAAATTATCTAATCTTAATTTAAGTTTCACAGGGTATACAAAGTGCTTTATTAACAATTTTCCCTATAGCAAATAGACACAACAGCTTTAAGTATTTGGGGGTTTATGGTTAGCCGGGTAAAAATCTCAATGTTTTGTAGAGGGTCTCACCGTTGCTTTTCTTCTAATTCCAGAGCTTCTTTCCCATCCATTTTGACAGATGCCTCATTATTTTTCCAGTCCTAGAAAGAAAGGAAAATAGTAATATAGTTAATTAGTGAACGTGAATCTAGCAATGAGACATAATGATACAGCTTTTAGACAGCAATGGATGAAGTTGTTTTTGTTTAGTTGTTTAGTTATGTCCAACACTCTGTGACCCTATGGGCCGCAGCACACTAGGGACATCTGTCAGCCATAGCCCATCTGAGCTTCATCAAGCTCATGTTCTTTAAATGAAGATAGTACACTACTGTTAAAGGTATATGCAAGTGAGGTGAGTTATGAATGCGTCCTGTAGAATGAATCATAAAAAAAAAATGTGCTGGGGCAATGTAGACACCCCCAGCAAGGCACTGTGCATATTGGGTACTTTATTAAAAGAATGTACCCAATATAAAAGCTGCTGATTGCCTAAAGGAAAGGAAAGTGTCTGAAATAATGTGACTGCACACAGTAGGGAAGACTTCAAGTGCTAACTGAGCATGTCTGCACAATCCCCAGGCCAAAACGATACAATGTATTACTTATGCTAATATTCCCTGAGAATTTCAGGGGGTGTCAACATTGAGAGCAAACAGTTTGCAAATGCAAGAAATTCAGCAAACATTTTTTTTTTTCAGACACTAAAAATTCTCCTCTATCAGATGCATTAATAACCCAGCTCACTTGCATATGCCTTTAATGTATTTAGATCTTTAATTCTATTTAATGTTGCAGGAAGTTGTAAATTTCAGAATGTGTGTGTGTCAAATGGATGATATAGTTACACATTATGTTATTGTATATAAATAGACAATCTGGTCTATATGTTTTTTGCTGTATTTATCTTCTGGCAATGAAAGCAGATTTCTCATCACTGGCGACACCTTAGGGACACACTTCCATTTGACATTTTCTTTCTAAAAATTATATTCCAAATAATAGTAAGCATGGCATTAACAAATATATATTTATTGTTGAAGTTTAAAAGTATATTTAGGGATTTAAGTACTTTAGTAGCTAGGATAGAGATCTGTTACTGCCTAGACCAACAAGGCCCAGGCCTAGGGCAGCACATTTCCAGGGGGCTGCCTGAAGATGCAATGCAATGCATTGAAATATGTCTGTGTATGCAAATAAATGCACAGGTATATTATATATTTAGTAAAGTCCAGAAAACTTCCACATTCCTTTAAAGGCATACCTAAGTTTCCTAGTATATAAACCCTTTTGGAGCCCCTAGGCAGTGAAGTGAAAGGAGCCACTGCGGGTGAGTACTAAATGTATGCATGAACCCATTTTTGAATTTTCTGTATGTGTAAGTTGTCTTTCCTGTTGTAACTCTCTTGTTCTAGGTGGTTACCCTCTAGTAGCCAGTCTATGAACTGCATTTTTTTTTTTTAAGCCAGGAACCATTTTTTTTTAAGAAGTGGAACCCCTCACTGGGAAGCACCCCTGGGTGGCTGCCTAGTTGGCCTAATGGGTAATCCAGCCATGCTTGTACATCCTGTAAGTAATATGTTTTAGCATGTCTTCAAATAAAGTATCATTATTATCACATCAGCATATTTTGCCATATGTACTTCTTCTATATTGCTATTACATTTGAACTGTTCATGGAGTAGACTTGGATTGCAGTTGTGGTTCCAGTGTGAAGATCAATTACTAAAATTTGGTCCTGAAATGTGTATTGAAAGGACTTATTTATCTCTCTATCCTGAGATTTTAGATCTGGTGACTGGCTTGGTAGGTAAGTATATATTATAATTATGTTGAATTTATGTTGCTTTTAGCCCTACTTTTAAACAACTTATATTTCCACTCCTTTTCATTGTTCATATAACTCTATAATTACATTGTTTCATTCCTTCTCTCTTAGATCTTCTCTTCCATTTGCTTTTTATTTTTATGAAGGGGATCAAAATGTTTAGTCTTGGCTTAATGCCTATTGATCTTTATAATATTAGCTTTCTAGACTGGTGCGTGCAGGACCAGATCTACAATTTTGGAGCCCCTAGGCAGTGAAGTGGAGGAGCCCCTGCGAGTGATTATGCAAGGTTTGCACGGCACATTTTTGCCTTTTCTGTGCATGTAAGTTCCTTTTCCTGTTGTGACTCTCTTGTTTTAGGTGGTTATCCCCTAGTAGCCAGTCTATGAACTGCAGTATTTTGTTTTTTTAAGCCAGGCACTATTCGGCAATCCGGCCATGGGTGCATGGTTGGAATATATGTACATATACCACTGTCTATATTTTAAATAAGGATTTTCTTTAATTACTTCTAATCCTTTGGGTGCTTTGGAAAACTGGTGGAGGAAGTTACTTCTTTCCATGAAAACTTCTTTCAGCTCCTTCTCCACATCTCCATAGTCTTTTCTAGAGTAGAAAACACATGGTTTAAATACATGTAGCTCAAGATACACATGTATACATTTGTTTAAAAAGCAGGCAATGGAAACTTTATATTTACTGCCTACTTAAAGGATCGATTTAACAATAAACAGATATTATAAATATGCTTTCACAGTGAACATTTATATGAAACCAACAATTAACAAATTCATTGTCACAAACCACAAATGTATTTTGCATTTACAGTTAGAATATACGCCGCCTAGTAATCACATGTTGCTTTGCAATTACCTTGCATATTTAAATAGCCAGTTAATTCAGGAACAACTTGAACCAAATCACATTGACGACCTCCTAAAAGCATGTTGAAATACTTTTTAGACTTTTTAAAATATGTGCATTTTTCACTGAGTAATCAATAAAGTGAAATCTGTGTTTACACGTGCCACTGATTGCCCACGTCCAGCCCCGCAGCTACAGCTTTGTATAGTGAGCAAAAGAAAAAAAAGGGTTAACCTTTAGCAAATACCGTATTTATCGGCGTATAACACGCATTTTTTCTCCCTGAAAATAAGGGGCAAATGATAGGTGGTGTTATATGCCGATATTCCCTCCCCCCTCCTCATCCTCAACTTCCCTCCTCATTCTAAACCCACCTCCGTATTCTAACCCCCTGCTAATGACGTGGCGCGCATGTGACGTCACATGCGCGCCGGGTCAAAGAGCGGAGCGGAGCGGAGGTCGGAGCAGAAGCAGGTAAGTGAGGGGGAGGTATTTAGGGGGGTTTAGGTTGAGGAGGGGGGTTTAGGTAGAGGAGGGGGGTTATGTTGAGGAGGGGGGGTTTAGGTTGAGGAGGGGGGTTAGAATGCGGGGGGGTTAGAATGAGGAGGGAGGTTGAGGATAGGGGGGTTGAGGTTGAGGAGAGGGGTTGAGGAAGGAGGAAGAGGATGGGGGGGTTGAGGAGGGGAGTTGAGGGGGTTTGAGGATGGGGGATTGAGGAGGGGGTTTGAGGAGGGAGGTTAAGGAGGGGGTTGAGGATGGGGGGGTTGAGGAGGGAGGATGAGGAGGGAGGTTGAGGAGGGGGTAAGGATGAGGAGGGGGGTTGAGGATGAGGCGGGGGGTTGAGGATGAGGAGGGAGGTTGAGGAGGGGGGTTGAAGATGAGGAGGGAGGTTGAGGAGGCGGGTTGAGGTTGAGGAGGTGGTTGAGGAAGGAGGATGAGGATGGGGAGGTGGAGGAGGCGTGTGGAGGAGGGGGTTTGAGGAGGGGGGTTGAGGATTTTGCTTCAAAGTTCTTTATTTGAAATTTATTTTTTTCCCCTGAAATTTCCTTCTTAAAATGAGGTGCGTGTTATACGCCGGTGCGTGTTATACGCCGATAAATACGGTATACCTGTGCAGAACATGGAATGCTGGAATCAACTTAACTGGTCAGTTATGGGTTAACTGGCAGTACATTTCTGAGTTCAGGAAAGCTGCTATCAATCACTGTCTTCACAAGCAGCTTTCAGCTATCTGTTATTAATCATTCCACAGTCAGTAGGCAAGCTACACTTTGTATGTAAACAAACTTAATTTTTTAGCTGTTATTGGTGTAATTAATAAAAAAAAAATATTTTAACATGTAAACTTGTGATTTTTCACACCATAAAGATTAGTTACAGTGAGGTAAATGGCGCTTTAATAAGATTAGAGTAATCCTTTAAAATAAACATGTTATCGAAGGCTTCTTGAGAAATACCAGCCATTTTCCTGCCAAACAGTGACTTGAGGTCTACATTACAGTAAAGATTTGAGATGGAACAAACCATTTATCAGATAGTTTCTTTTCTAATGACAGTGCTGACAAATAAATGCAACAACAAGTGATATATTGTACTGGATGAAATGAAACTCTCATTCTCTGACTAATAAAACTCAACATCCCTCAAATTTCCTCCAGACTTTATAGTAAAAATCATCACTAAAGAGGAGTTTAAGTTCTGAAAAAATAACTGAAGATGAAACACGGCCCATTTTGGAGGCAACAGATTTTATTTATAAAAATTGCCACATAACAATTTAAAATGTAAACATACCTTAATTAAAAAAGCAAACAGCAGCTAAGTCTTCAGCAATTTCTATAAGAAATTGTCCATCGTCCATCTTTACAATATTTGCAAATTATGCTCCTGTTTTGTGATTTCAACAACATAACCGCTAATTCACTCTCTTGTGTTCACCCACTTGGATTATTGCAACTCAATCCTCACCGGCCTCCAATCTCACCCCACTCCAACAAGCACAAAAGGATTCTGCCTTTATTATCTTTAATGTTCCTTGCACAAACCCATACCTCCACTCTTCTGGCTCAACTAATATGGCTCCCTATCTGCTACGGTTCCCATTTAAAAATCCTAACCCATGGCCCTGCTCATCCATACCTCATCTCACTAATGTCCCCCTATATGATTAAATGCTACCCGTAATTACTATCTCATGCTCAGCTGTTTTACTCTAATTACAGGTGAGAAATTATCTAATCTGATACCATTCACTCATCTCACAATGCCCTCTTTTATTCATATTTTGTTCCCTCCTTATCACACCAATCTTGTGGCCTCATTCAATTGCCAGATCCCAGCTCACTCGCCGATGGCCACATGTCAGCTGCGAGCTGCTTTTCCCCCCATTTCTGAGGCTATTCAAATAGCCATGGCCCAGACTCGCTGCCCGACATCCAAAATCGGAAACCCATGTTTCCATCGTATGCAGAGCTGGGCTTGCGAGTGCAAGCTTGCAGCTACTGCTTACTAATAGCCAATCACAATTGAGATTGTCATCATGGTGGCAAGGAAGCCTGCGAGTGCTTCCGCAGGCTCCCTACATAAACCCCACCGCAGTGTCTCTACATGACCCACATGATACGGGGGTCCTGATTGGGACCCCCGCAGGGTCCCCACATTAACTCCTCACAGCAATCATTGTGTTAATATATATATAATGGAACTTGCATGTAATAGAATATCATATTTACGGTTTTATCAATATTGCTATATTTCTGGAATGTGGATCCGATCGTAACTCGTAATTCAAGCCCGTAGGACTTTGAAAACCAACCTCCATTTTTCCTTTCAATATTTTTTATTGTTAAGTATAAACACTGTAACAGTGATTGTTATGATCATTTGAAATTTTACAATTTGTTAATAAAGTTTAGTCATTTTGTATAATGTGGTTCTAATTCATTATTGAACTATCACAATATTTCTTCAATGTATCCGTTTTCGTAAAACAAAAAGAACATAAGGGATATATATCATGTAAATAAAGAAATGAAAAAAAAAAATGAAACCAAGTGATTACTGTGAGCGGGCTGACACAATTATCCCAGCCCTGGCGTAATTTTTAGGTTTTATCGTGAGGCTGGCCGATTTCCATCCAATCTTCCCACAACTTACTTGTCCAGCTCCTGGGATCCACGCCGAGATGTCCATTTCCAGTCTGCATTAAATTATCTACCAGATCTTAGAAGAGTTCTATAAAACGTTTTTTAATAAAATGTCTATTGTATGGGGTGAACTAACCAATCTCCATTTCTCAAAGCCATAATGATGACAATCTCTGTTTCCATTGGCTGTTTCTATCTCAGGCGTTACGGCCTTGGTTAAATGATCAGTTCAAGCTCACAAATGCTACATACGATAGCATGGTTTCCCAAATGTTGTTATCCGCTCCTAACTTGTGCGCTTGCTGAATTGAATAGCACCTTAAGTCAAGGACGCTGTGGGCCCGCAGCAGACCAGCAGACATATGGCCTATACTCCATAACTTGTGGCCTTCAAGTTGAATGAGGCTCTATGACAGCAATATCTTTCATTAATCTTGAACTCAAGTGCTTTCTCAAAGTATAATGCAATTCAGTGAAAAATCCTCTTGTATAATGTTCCAATACCTTGTTCCAAAGCATACCAAGTGGAAACTTTCTAGCATTTGAAATCATAAGTAAAAATGTATACACCCTACATCTCAATCCCAAAAGTGTTTTCTTTTATATGTTTTTTTCTTTTAACATTCGGCAGTAAAAAATCAGAATAGTACATTTTTGTATTGCTATACAACATGACAAATTCTTGAATATGATAAATATCAACAACATGAGTGTAAAAATGGAGTAAACAATACTTCTTTCTATGTTATTTTATCTAGAAAATTTTAAATATTAGAACGAAAAAGAAAAGGCTGGATACAATAATGCAAGACGTGATGATAGTTTGGTTTGACTCCAGTTGAATACATTTTGAATTACTGTAATCAAGATATTATACAAGGTTCCCAGAAAAAAAATCTTAACCCCTCTGATGTATAGGATGACTGGAAGACATCCTCTGCAACTCTCATGGTGAGTGGAGGAAGTCTCCCAGTCTCCCAGTGAGATCAGTATGTCTAATAAGTTAAGTGTTCTCGGATCCATCTCCATTACACAGCTTTGGCACCCCAACATGAGGTTGATTTCCCTTTAAATAGTATTGAAAACTAGCTATCCATTATACTACAAGCTTCTTTTCTCTACAATAAATAATTTCTGTGATATTTATAATTGATTTCGTATGCTAATGTGTGTCTCAGTATGCTAATATGTGGCTCAATATGCTAATATGCAGATCAGGGGTCTAACTGTCATATAACATTACAGGATTGTATTTTGGTCTCTTCAGAGACATACAAGAGGACTGTAATCCTAATTAGCACAATAAAGCAGCTAATTACTATATGTGAGCCACTCATTTGCATATAAATACAGCAGCAAAACAGAAATTGCCAGGATCGAGAATAAAATCGATAACCCAACATACAGCCAGTTTTTCATACAGAACCTTGATATGTATTCAGGTTTCTTTATGATCCATGGCAAGAAAGTTCCCACTTGGTATGCATTGGAATAAGGTATTACATTATACATGAGTCAAGAGAATATTTCATTAAATTGCATTCTTCCTTGAAAAAAAACTTTTTACAAGATGAATACAGGACATTGCTGTTTAGAAAATGTCACAGGCATCATTACTGCTGCCAGGAGGAATGGATCTATGCATGTTCATGAGTTGGTTGGAAGTCCATGGATAGTAGTGTAATCAACATGACTGGTGAAGATGAAACTATTTATCACCTATGTGGAAAAATGATTATATGTCCTGTGATTATAATACGATGGAAAGCTCAAAACATGGTTCACATACTTCTAAGTGGGATGACAGGGTTTCAGTCTCGAATTGCCATAGTCATAGGACATGGGTGGTTTGAAGAAGGCAGATAAAAAGCCTTCATGTAAAGAACAAGTCTAGAGTTTCAGATAAACCTGAAAAAAACTACTTAAAAAGAGAAACAAACCACTGAAAATGGCTTTATTTCATTTTGAAGCAACACAAATGTAACTACTCCAAAGGAGTTTCAGTAGAAACAATCGAGCAGTTCCCCCATATAGAGTTGTAGTGGTAGTGTCAGCCAATTGACCATGCACATGTTTCCATAGAGGTAGGTTGAATCAGTTCATCTGTGTTAATTGTACCAAAATAAAGATCCTCCAGGAGGAGAAACATGCAGGTCCAAAACCAACAAATATAAATAAAGTCAAATACAATTTAAATGTCAGCTTTTTAAATTTTTGCAGCAATATAACAGTGTTCTTATGTAATGAAATTAAAGATGGAGACTCTATCCCATCGATACATCGTCTAACAGCAAGAAAAAAACTCTCATTCATTAAAACAAACTTCTTTTGGAAAATACAAAGAGTTTCCATCTTACAAGATCTGGATTTCAGTTAATACTGTGTAGTATATACTCAGAGTCAAATTTTTCGGTATAAAAGTTAAATTAAATTATCACCAACTAAACATAAACAATATAATTAATATGTATTGAAATCCCAAAGGACCTTGAGCTTTGATATCTTCTTATGAAACTTAAAATGCTTTTCGCTCCTACAATAAAGCTGTCTATCCATAACTGAAAACAACTATACTATGATATATATACTGCTTACTAGTGTTGATAATTATCCTCTGAACAGCCATCAGTATAAATCCTGAGTTAAAGGAAAAACATTCTAGGAATCTCTTAGGACTCTTAAGCTGTGCATTCCACCTTCTAAAGATACAAGTAAAAATTTAGTATATGACAAAAAAACAAGCAGAAAGGAACATATTTTGTTGATCAAAAGGGGGACCAGCAAAGAACATTGGGTGTGTATTAACAGTGCTAAGGAAAATGTTATATATAATATCCATCCATTTTTTCTCTTCACCATCTATTTCTCTATCCAAAGCATTCCACAGCTATGTCTTACTATTTTTTACTTTTTGTATGACACTTGCTATGTGTTGATGATGAAATGTTCTTCTCCTGGGTGATATGAACAAAACATATAGGTACTATGCACTATTACTGTTAGTTTCATTTTGGCAATTACATTGTTTCAAATATCTGTCACTAAATGAGTAGTCACTCTGGTGTACTGACCAGATATGACTTATATATAAGTGTTATGCATTTTCTTTTACAGTTTTAGGGATTAGATATTTCTTATTTTATTTTTAGTCAGTCTCATGGTCCCATGGGATCACTTTGCACCACAGTGATTATATTTGTGCATGATATTGTTATGTGCTCTTTGTAAATTGATAATTTCTCAGTAAACATTTGGAACTAATTCCCTGAGTCTGCTTCTTTATTTTAGAATGGCTGATTGTAATCTGTGTATACACTAGACTAGTGTTGGTGGGGACTATCCTAAGAGCATTGTGAACAGTCCTGAATTGTTTCTGCTTATTTACTTATGTTTTCTTTGACTGAACATAGGTGTGTAACTTCATGATATTTATTGTAGCCATGTACCTATGATCAATTTGAGAGGACCTGAATACATAAGCAGAATGCCCATTATACTAACTCTACCACCAATGCATTAAGCACTATGTCACGTGTTAGGAATCACATACTAATTGCCGACACAAAGATTAGGTTTATTATAATTGCGCATGAACATTGTAGTTGAAACACATAACATGATAAGTTCATTTCACACCATATGCATGATATTAAATGTCAGGGGCAACATATTGCATGGTTCTTAATTATTCTTAAGGAGTGTTGCAAATGTATTAATATGGCAGCTGTAACTTATTTGGTCATCAGTGTTTCCTTGTGAGCAGGTATTTGTAATGTTATCATTCTCTAGAATTTCTTGTAGTGGAGGGCTTGGTTAACCATTAGAAAGGCCTTTTTTGTTCTTTAAAATGTGTAGGACTATTTTTTATATTTTGTGTTTTTTCATTAGGTTGTTTTTATTTGGTTACTGGGATCCTAATGTGTCTTGTAAGTGCTCTTGTAAGGGGTTTATATGCTCTTGAGAGAGGCTGGGCTTACACGTATGATTTTGACTCACTATGAGCACTTGCACTATTTTCCGAGAACACATTGCATTTTCCATAAGCTCCTATGGAGCCATGAAATTGAACTCATGTTAAAACCACATACAGAACAGTTCACCCATAGCCATGTAATCGAGCCCCAAGCTGCTAAAGTAAAAATCAAATTGTTAAACATGTAGTTTGTTTTATAATGGCTTTTTGACAACAGTTTGTTTTTTAACTTACTATCACAAGCATAATTTACCAATTGAACTAATGTTGATTACCACATTACTGTACCCAACACACCCCTTCTTAGTTTAATTTATTGAGTCACTCTAATCTTCTACACCTGACCAATTATCAGCTTCTGCTAACTATTCCTATTAACTCTTTACACAATGTTTCCTCGTTTCTGCTTCTATATCATATCGCCCTGTCTTTTCCTGAGACTCTTTGTAACTTCTCCACCTTGTGTCTCCAACACAACCATCCCACCTCTCATGGCCTCCTGTCCTCTTTTACTCTCCCATGAACTCCTTTTTCTTAAGCTGCAGTTAAACTATGTGTCTCCTGACATTTCCATCTGCAGGTTACATTATCTGACCACTAGGGGCAGATATCATATCACATTGTAGTGCCTCTATATTTCCACAACTTCCTTCCTATGTATCTCTCACTTCCTTCCTAACCTTGCTATTCCTTATCTCCTTTTCCCCAGGTCTCTGCCTCCTCCATTGCCTTTAGATAAGTGGCGAGTGTCTAATCTTGTAGGGTGCTTTGGGAAAAAGCACTCTTTACAAGACTTGAAGCTCAAAACAGGGCCCTCTCTTTTCTGCAGTTGTCGATATTGTACATTGTTTATTTTGTTCTTCTCCCCTGTACAGCGCTACAGAATATGTTGGCGCGATACAATTAAAAGATAATAAATAATAATAATACTGTGGGAGACTTTTTCAGTTTATTTGTACACCAAATAAATAAATAACATCAGTTTTGGAAGTGGTATCTATGCAGTTTTTTTCTATTTAAATATTAATAAATTGGTTTAACTTTGCCCTATCGGATGTTTTTTTGTAGAAACCTTTACAAATACACACTGTCAGCCTTATTAAATTGCGATTCGGCGAATTGAATAGGGCTCTATATAAGCACACAGCATATTTTTTTACAGAAGTTTTTAGTTAGTGACCTTCTATCCAAAAGCAAGGTCTTCACTAACTAAAAACTTCTGTAAACAAAAATATGCTGTGTGCTTATATAGAGCCTTATTCAATTGGCTGAATTGCAATTTAATAAGGCTGTGTGTTTCAAAAACAGAAGATACCTTATAAATAATCACCTTTCTCTCAAAGGGTTACTAAGATAAACTATTGTTTTTTTTTTCTTTTTCTTTGAAGCTTTTTAATATATTACTTTTTATAGCTAGAAGCTCTGTGTAATATGTAAGCATGACATATTCTTTCCAACCAAGGGTGATCTGTTCCTAGTACATTCTGTAGTCTCACTATCTGCTGTCCCTGTGGTTCTCACACCTCTTAGATATATTCAACTGAGGCACCAGATGTTGTATTTTAACCTAAAAGAAAAAAATGATGTCTATCATGTCTTGTTTTCCTATTTATGTTTTTGCATTATATATCGGTGTGACATTAACACAATCCAAGATATTGTCAGGTGCTATCAAAAAAGAAGAATGTACATGTTGTTTTATGGAGACTATATAAAATCAATTTATAGTAATGCTTTGAGAGATAAATGTTTATATATAATGTACATGGGTGTAGGAACTGGGGGGAGGTGGTGAGGGGTACAAATCCCCCCATATTTTTCTAGGTTTGTATATACGTATATATATATGCGATTTTACGACCTGTGTACACTATGAGCTGTATCCCCCCCCTCCCCCCCGCCCCACAGAATTATGCTGGGCCCTACACCCCTGATTTATTGTATCTTATGTTTGGAAACATAATCTTTATTTGTATATTTAAAAAAAAAAAAAACATTTTCTGGTAACAAATTTAATTTTACAAACTAGAGGATTGTGGTGTCTGTGATGAGCTGTGATGGACTCTGATGAGCAGTAATGAGCAATGATGCAAGGTGATGGGATGTGATGGGATGTGATGAGCTGAGATGAACTGTGATGGACTGTGATGAGCAGTGATGAGTAATGATGCAAGGCAATTCGCTGAGATGAGCTGTGATGGACTGTGATGAGCAGTGATGAGTAATGATGCAAGGCAATTAGCTGAGATGAGCTGTGATGGACTGTGATGAGCAGTGATGAGTAATGATGCAAGGCAATTAGCTGAGATGAGCTGTGATGGACTGTGATGAGCAGTGATGAGTAATGATGCAAGGCAATTAGCTGAGATGAGCTGTGATGGACTGTGATGAGCAGTGATGAGTAATGATGCAAGGCAATTAGCTGAGATGAGCTGTGATGGACTGTGATGAGCAGTGATGAGTAATGATGTAAGGCAATTAGCTGAGATGAGCTGTGATGGACTGTGATGCGCAGTAATGAGCAATGATGCACGGTGATGGGATGTGAAGCGATGTGGGCTGTGATGAGCTGAGATGAACTGTGAGGGACTGTGATGAGCAGTAATGAGTAATGATGCAAGGCAATTAGCTGAGATGAGCTGTGATGGACTGTGATGAGCAGTGATGAGTAATGATGTAAGGCAATTAGCTGAGATGAGCTGTGATGGACTGTGATGCGCAGTAATGAGCAATGATGCACGGTGATGGGATGTGAAGCGATGTGGGCTGTGATGAGCTGAGATGAACTGTGAGGGACTGTGATGAGCAGTAATGAGTAATGATGTAAGGCAATTAGCTGAGATGAGCTGTGATGGACTGTGATGAGCAGTAATGAGCAATGATGCACGGTGATGGGATGTGAAGGGATGTGGGCTGTGATGAGCTGTGATGGCATATGATAAGCTGTGATGGACTGTGATGAGCAGTGATGAGTAATGATGCATGGCGATGGGCTGAGATGAGCAGTGATGGCATATGATAAGCTGAGATGAGCTGTGATGGGCTGTGATGAGCTGTGATTACACTCATCATGCAATTTGCTAAGCTCTGTTTCCATGTAACATCATTTACCAGCTGAAGCCACTGTAATCTAACCATTTTTTTGGTGTGTAAAAGGTGTTTTCTAAAAATAAAAGCCATAAAGTATATTCTATGATTTGCCATCGTTTCATTTACACCCTTTGTGATGTTGCTATCCAGTAATCCAACCTATATTACCATGATCAGGAGCATCCAGCGTGTGGTCGTACTGCTTGGCAGAACTTCACTACAGCTCTCACCATCTGAACAAAATCCTGTCTATATCTGTTGTAAAAAGACATCCAATCCTAAAAACAGTATCTTTAAAAATATAGGATCAATAGTGTATTGCAAGGATTCTGTAGATTCCCATATTATTGGGGTCTGGATTATATCAAACAGGGCCTAGCTCCTGACAAAGATGCTCCCATGCGTGAAGTCTAGAAATACGCCATAACGTGAACATCTACAGAACTCTGCTACAGGTAAAAAGATATCTACTGAGGTTGGTATAATCTGACATCATACATCGACTACAATCAATTATATGTTTGGGGACTTGGGCAATTTGGCATGCCACCAAAAATGGCTGCAATCGCATAAAACATGGGTGAGCTATCTAGGTGCACAGAAAAATAAGGGAACCTAATATGGAGGAAAAGTTATCTGCCTCCCAAATCTGATTCACTTATTACTATGAAATGCCTTAAAAATATATGGGTCAAAAAAGGGAAGACTACTTCATTTATGTCACACCTTCATTTAAAGGACCATTGTACAATAGAAATATTTTTAAGTTTGAAACCTTTAGATCAGACTAAGAGCATCATTTAAAAGGGAAAAATGAATGAAGATAGATTTTCATTTTTCATTAGAAAAAAAAATGTTGATGCATCTGCTGCACCCTGGAGGTATCCATGATATCTTGGTGAAAAATGTGTGTAAGAGGGGTGTTTATATTTCTTGTTGTATTTCCTAAAACTAGTAGCCTGATTCTGGAACTTAGAAGGTGGAAGGGTGTGGTATTATATTTAGTATTATTCAATTGTTTAATGCACCTTCCTGACCTGCTTTTTTCCATATATTCCAACTACACAGCAAAGGGTCAATTTTCATTGTATTTATTGTATTTACCGATAGGGAAGGAATCTTATGTACCTGTTTACTCCCCTTCTGCCCAGTGATGTTTTCTTCAGCTATTCTAATAATCATAGTAGATGCTCTGACTGACTGAGATTGTTGTAGAAGACAGAATATAAGCCAAGGTGGAATGGATTGCAAAGTCATACATATGTCACTGTGAGAGAAGAGCCTTTAACAATCAGGTCCCACTCAAGTCTATTTGGTGCCCTGCGCGAGGCTCTAAAGGGCCACTTAATTCAGCACAATTTGGACCACATCACTGTAAAGATCTGCTAAAAGCATGTTAAAATACTTTTTGAAATTTTGAAATACCTGCTTTTTTTCTCTGAGAAATACCATTAAATAAAATCTGTCTTTACATGTGGAATAGATTGCCCACATGCTGTGGTAGTAACAAAGCCAAACATGTTGCAGAGGGACAGGGGGGTTCCCTTCAACTCAGTGGTAAGAATGCTTGCATTTCAGTATTGAAGGAAACAGACTAGGTGATTGTTTTAATTTCAACAGCAGAATATTCAGGTTTCTGCTCTCTTGCCTCTCTGGAATTTCAGCAATGCAGATCTGCTGTTCAGGTGCTGCCCATAAGAGATCAAAAAAAAATAAAAAAATAACCCTTTACAAATCTATCTGTGCAGGTATGGAATGCTGAATTTACCTAAACAGGAAAGCTATGTGTTAACGGGTTAGTGCAGTGTATGGAATGCTGTGCTATCAATAATAGTCTCACACAGACTAAAAAAAATACCCTAAATTTAGCAATATCATGCAACAGGGAGTGGACAGGATAGACTGTACATAAACATACATTTAAAACTTTAATATTTTTTAGCTGTTATTATTGTCATTAAAAATAGATAATTTACCGTACAAACTTGTGCACTTTCATACTAGGAAAAGCACTTACAATGAGGGAATTTTTTTTATTACTCCCCTTTTAAATTGTGAGCACAAATAAATGGAAAACCTGTTTGGGTTCTATCTAGAATTTCGGTGTGGCCAAAGTCAAGTTTAATTTGTCAAATACAGAGCTACTATGCTATTCTATATAAAAGCAAAAAAGAAACATAAGTGAAGGTGGGCTGTAAAGTAGAGTCAATTCTGAAACATTTTCTTTTGAACTGTTCATTTTTAAAATGCATTTATAAAACAAGTAAATTACAGTGACGCAAAAAAAAACTAAAACAAAAGAAAAATGTCAAAAGAATAAAAAAAATGAACAATAGAACCAATTCAAACACAAGCATTGTTGCTAAAGGACAGGATATACTATTCAGACGTTCACAATTGTAACACTTCATGACATCCTTTGACACAATGGATGGTCGCCCACTTTGCCCATTAGGTTGTGCCAGCCCTGTTAGCAGCTCACTAGCTCCACCAACTGGTGATACTTGACATAGCAGGCAGGATTAATTATGTACCTGAAAATTAGTTTTTTTACTTGTCCACTACAGGAAGGTGAACAGGCTGAGCTATTAAGATTGCAGTTTAATTCGTAAAAGAGAATGACAAAAACTGTATTAACAAGATTAAATTAGAAACATATTTGAAAATAATATATAAAAAGCTGAAAATGCAATATTGTAACTGCAAATGATTTGTATAATCTATTAAAGCGAAGCATAAATATAGACGCTATTTATACCATACGCTTTCATGCTGACTATATTGCCAGTCATAACAATGTGTGTGCAATCCATCTGTCATATTAATATATTGAGAATCACATTTCTAACATTGTATTTATGTTGTAATTGATTAGTTTATCCATTTCTGGAATTTCTCCTTTAACAATGTCAACTTGTAGGAAAGCAATTTCCTTCCCTAACGGAGCTCTAGAGAGAAACATTAGAACAGATGGAATAACTGATTGAAGCCATTTGTGAAGCAGCGCTGTTTCGTTCTATAATTGCAGCAGGTGACATGATGGGATCAAGCGTGTGAAATGATAACTATAGACAGACACAAGAACTGAGGAGCTTGACACATTATTTTCCAAGGTGAAAATCAAGATTCTGCTGCACCATCATTTTTCCTCTTGAAGGTCATGGAAAACTGGTTGGAAGTGTCTGAAGGACATTGATGTGAGATGAAGATTTTATGCATAGATAAATATAAATTATTTTATGTCACATATATACCGTATATATATATATATATATAAATAAATAGTACATCTGTGTTCACATTTGAATGTCTAAAACAAGCCTGCTTCCAGCTCAGAATTCAGAAAAAAACAGTTATTACACTGCATTCTGGGAAGCTGAGCAGGGACATGCAAATGTGCCCACAAATGCCTCGCTGTTCAATCCATAAACCATTTCAAACATGGCTTCCTTTAAGCTTATGTCCGCTGCATTACACAGCCTTTATGCAAAGCCAAGGTTGGATTATACACAAGCTGAGAATCCTATCCACATACAGCTGTTTCACGCTTACTGTCTATCATCAGCATGGGGCGGGATCTCAGCCTGTGTTGTGGACCTTATGAGTAGGTAGTACCCCACAACCATCATTTAATATATGGTGGGCAAAAGTGCGATAGAAGCCCTCCACCTTACAGTAGTACAGTAAATAAAAAGTACATCTGTGTCACATTTGAATGTCTAAAACAAGTAAAAAAAACCTGCTTCCAGCCCAGAGTTCCAAGAAAAACAGTTATTACACTGCATTCTGGGAAACTGAGCTGGGGCATGCAAATGTGCCCAGAAAAGCTTCGCTCTTCAATCCATAAACCATTTTCAAACATGGCTTCCTTTAAGCTTTTGCCCACTGCATTACACAGCCTATATATATATATATATATATATATATATATATATATATATATATATATATATATATATATATATCATTTTCATTTGTAAGCCATTGGTTGTAAATCAATGCCTGTAACTTGTTTTTTTGTAACTGACTAAAGTATTTTCTAACACACATATGATTGATAAATAAAATAGCTTATGGGTCTGCAAAAGAAAGAAAGACACTGTACAGTAATACCTTTTAGACATTCAAATGTGAACACAAATGTGCTATTTATTAATATGCTTTAATATATATATATATATATATATATATATATATATATGTGTGCACAGATAAGAACTGCATGGGCTCATTTAGCTTGTCAAGGTTTTATCTGGTGTGATTAATGTCTCGCTGCATACACATAAATATGAACTAAGCCTTCCTATACTATAACAAACAAAGACGAGCTTTTTGTTTGTGTTTCCAAAGCTGATGTTATATTATTTTTCTCATTCCAGTTTTGTATTAGTAGAAAGTATTGGCAAAAACATATATTGTAATATTTGTTCTTTCATTTATAGTAATTGTCATAGAAAGTTTAGTACATAAAGTTATACATCATGAAAATTGTTATTCTTTGCTTGTTATAATTGCCAATAAATATTAATATACACAATACTAAAAAAGCTCTCCAGCTTCGGACAACATCCTCCATGGGGGGAGGAGCAGATGTGGCCAAGGGGGCCTTGGGGGGCCAGTGTGGGTGGCCCCTAGACTATAATACAGATAGTGTATATATATATATATATACTAGCGACTTGCCCGTCAAAAATGACGGGGCAATAAAATTGTAAGGCAGGTAATGCTGTTTGCCACAGACATTAATTTTTTTGGTGGTCTGAGATCCTTCGGCGCTCATTGCGAGCCTTGCGGTTAATATTTGTTTAGTGTAAGTCCGTAATTTTTTCTTTTTAAGTCCCGCGGCTCATATTTTTTTGTGTAAGTCTGTATTTAGTCATTCCGTGTTAGATGTATTTTTTCAAAGTCCCGCTTCTGTGGGTGTTTGTAACCGCTTGTGAGGCGCTGTAGAGCCTCCACCTACGCAAATGCAGCCCCTCGCATCACGAGGACCTGCATTTGTGGCCTGCAATGAGCCTTCGGCTCATTGCAGCCGATGTTGGGGCCTCCACCTTCCGCAAAGCAAGCTCGCAAAGTGTGACAACGTTTCTTAGTTTGACAACTATTATATGTGATTATATATATATATATATACAGGGAGTGCAGAATTATTAGGCAAATGAGTATTTTGACCACATCATCCTCTTTATGCATGTTGTCTTACTCCAAGCTGTATAGGCTCGAAAGCCTACTACCAATTAAGCATATTAGGTGATGTGCATCTCTGTAATGAGAAGGGGTGTGGTCTAATGACATCAACACCCTATATCAGGTGTGCATAATTATTAGGCAACTTCCTTTCCTTTGGCAAAATGGGTCAAAAGAAGGACTTGACAGGCTCAGAAAAGTCAAAAATAGTGAGATATCTTGCAGAGGGATGCAGCACTCTTAAAATTGCAAAGCTTCTGAAGCGTGATCATCGAACAATCAAGCGTTTCATTCAAAATAGTCAACAGGGTCGCAAGAAGCGTGTGGAAAAACCAAGGCGCAAAATAACTGCCCATGAACTGAGAAAAGTCAAGCGTGCAGCTGCCACGATGCCACTTGCCACCAGTTTGGCCATATTTCAGAGCTGCAACATCACTGGAGTGCCCAAAAGCACAAGGTGTGCAATACTCAGAGACATGGCCAAGGTAAGAAAGGCTGAAAGACGACCACCACTGAACAAGACACACAAGCTGAAACGTCAAGACTGGGCCAAGAAATATCTCAAGACTGATTTTTCTAAGGTTTTATGGACTGATGAAATGAGAGTGAGTCTTGATGGGCCAGATGGATGGGCCCGTGGCTGGATTGGTAAAGGGCAGAGAGCTCCAGTCCGACTCAGATGCCAGCAAGGTGGAGGTGGAGTACTGGTTTGGGCTGGTATCATCAAAGATGAGCTTGTGGGGCCTTTTCGGGTTGAGGATGGAGTCAAGCTCAACTCCCAGTCCTACTGCCAGTTCCTGGAAGACACCTTCTTCAAGCAGTGGTACAGGAAGAAGTCTGCATCCTTCAAGAAAAACATGATTTTCATGCAGGACAATGCTCCATCACACGCGTCCAAGTACTCCACAGAGTGGCTGGCAAGAAAGGGTATAAAAGAAGAAAATCTAATGACATGGCCTCCTTGTTCACCTGATCTGAACCCCATTGAGAACCTGTGGTCCATCATCAAATGTGAGATTTACAAGGAGGGAAAACAGTACACCTCTCTGAACAGTGTCTGGGAGGCTGTGGTTGCTGCTGCACGCAATGTTGATGGTGAACAGATCAAAACACTGACAGAATCCATGGATGGCAGGCTTTTGAGTGTCCTTGCAAAGAAAGGTGGCTATATTGGTCACTGATTTGTTTTTGTTTTGTTTTTGAATGTCAGAAATGTATATTTGTGAATGTTGAGATGTTATATTGGTTTCACTGGTAAAAATAAATAATTGAAATGGGTATATATTTATTTTTTGTTAAGTTGCCTAATAATTATGCACAGTAATAGTCACCTGCACACACAGATATCCCCCTAAAATAGCTAAAACTAAAAACAAACTAAAAACTACTTCCAAAAATATTCAGCTTTGATATTAATGAGTTTTTTGGGTTCATTGATAACATGGTTGTTGTTCAATAATAAAATTAATCCTCAAAAATACAACTTGCCTAATAATTCTGCACTCCCTATATATATATATATATATATATATATATATAGTAACAGGGCGCCCCTTTCTGGCGGGGTTTGCGTCCTGCACTTTCTTATCTCTTTTACGTTTATTCAGGGAGGAAGACATAGCAGGCTTGTCAGAGGTTGAGTTTTACTGCTATTTATTGGTTAGCACAAAAATAACAAAAACAATGCTTGTATTCAGCAATAAAATAAAACCCAACATAAACGTGCTTACTATACTCAGGAACACCCTAACTATATCCGGTCAGCTTCTCTGCTCCGGAGAGTGCCACCTTGTGGCCAAATTGCAAACAGTCTCTTATTTGTGTTATATCGCCACCTTGTGGCCAGGAACCAATCAGTCTCTTATCTTTGTTATATCGCCACCTTGTGGCCAGGAAACAAACAGTTTCTTGATGCTTTTTCCTCTACAGCTTCTTGTCAATAGGGGGTGAAGCATATGGCCCTTGTCACCCTCTTGTGATGAGGAACTCTTACTCTCACTCTCAATGCACTCTTCTTCTCCCTGGGACCTTTGTAATCCTTCTTCTACCAACCTTTTATCCCTTATTGCATCCGGCTTCTTAGGGATGGGGTCTTCAGATAATCCTATCTCAGTGGAATATCTCCAATACCACAGAAGTCTTCTCTGTGCGCAAACTCTAGAACACAGCAGCCTTCCTGACTGTCTCGCTCCAGCACAAATCCCAGCTCTCAGGATCCCCGCAGCTGAGCTGTCCAGGGCTTTCACACACAGCTCATGGCTCTTAGGCCCAAGCCTAAGTGAGAGAGACTCCACCCATCTCTCTGCTGCTTTTAAAGGCAGTTCACAGCTGAGCTTCCATTTAGCCTCTGATAACTGAATGGAATTAACTCCTTTCATTCTCAGGGGAGAAGTCTTACAGAGCTCTCTTGTGACCCCTAATGGCACTCCATCACAATATATATATATTCTCTTTTTGAAACAGGTATACACCAATTTCTGAACAGGGTGATTTTAATAAAAATCTTAAAATTTGGTTACATCATATCAGATCATATCAGGTATAGAAAGGCAAACAATCTAAAAATATCAACTAAAATTGGGAAAATAATATTTTTTTGTTTCCACCAGTTGTTGTTGTTTAGAGATGACTGACTCTCCAAGTCCCTATGGACCTCAACACACCAGTCTCTGGTTGTGCTTACCCATAATGTTTTCTTGACAAAGATACAGGAGTGGGTTGCTAGTTCCTTCTCCAGTGGACTGCAATTTATCTGACCTTTCTGCTATGACCTTCCTATCTTGTGTGATGATACACGATTTAGCTCACAGCATCATTGAGGTACACAAGACAATTCACCATGACAAGGTAGCAATATATATATATGATGGACGTGCACCCATACCCCGAAAATGGGGGACCCACATTCATTAGCTCCATCCTTGTGCACTGTAATCCCAATGTATTCCAATGGTTTTTATATAGGGTACTTTTCTAAACATAACATCCATGTGGGTGAATGTGACAACATCACTGGTTTTTCAGCCTACAATTGAATTACTTTGTTAACACTAAATATAAATAAATATATATATAAAGATAGATAGATAGATAGATAGATAGATAGATAAATAGATAGATAGATATATAGATAGATAGATAGATAGATAGATAGATAGATAGATAGATAGATAGATAGATAAAGGGATAGATAGATAGGAAGATAGATAGATAGATAGATAGATAGATAGATAGATAGATAGATAGATAGATAGATAGATAGATAGATAGATAGATAGATAGATAGATAGATAGATAGATAGATAAAGGGATAGATAGATAGGAAGATGGATAGATAGATAGATAGATAGATAGATAGATAGATAGATAGATAGATAGATAGATAGATAGATAGATAGATAGATAGATAGATAGATAAAGGGATAGATAGATAGGAAGATGGATAGATAGATAGATAGATAGATAGATAGATAGATAGATAGATAGATAGATAGATAGATAGATAGATAAAGGGATAGATAGATAGATAGGAAGATGGATAGATAGACAGACAGACAGACAGACAGACAGACAGACAGACAGACAGATAGATAGATAGATAGATAGATAGATAGATAGATAGATAGATAGATAGATAGATAGATAGATAGATAAAGGGATAGATAGATAGATAGGAAGATGGATAGATAGACAGACAGACAGACAGACAGACAGATAGATAGATAGATAGATATATAGATAGATAGATAGATAGATAGATAGATAGATAGATAGATCGATCGATAGATAGAGATAGATAGATAGATAGATAGATAGAGATAGATAGATAGATAGATAAGTAGATAGATAGATAGATAAAGGGATAGATAGATAGATAGATAGATAGATAGATAGATAGATAGATAGATAGATAGACAGACAGATAGATAGAAAGATAAAGGGATAGATAGATAGATAGATAGATAGATAGATAGATAGATAGATAGATAGATAGATAGATAGATGTAAGTTTGTCTGATTGGGTGTCTCATATCATATTATTTCATTGAAGAATTCTGTATATTTGCAATTCAAAGTGCATTTGAAATGTCTTATGTGAGCTCCACCCCCGAGGAACCTATGTAGGCAGAGTGTCCTAGCCAATGAGCTGTTAGGAGTTGCGTCCTAGCCAATCAGCTGTCAGTATCACGCCTGTTAGATACAGATTCATAATTGTAGCTGGCTTTGATTGGCAAAAAATAATTATGAATCTTATGCTAATTTAGCTTGGATTTTCAGGGGTGTTACTTCTCAAAATCAACTGCCTGAAAACTGAAGACATTTTTCAAACTTCAGGGTAAGTTTATTAATGTTTTTTTGGGGGGATTTTTTCATGTAAAAAAAATATTTGTATACACTACTGTTTCTCCTCTATCAGACGAGAATCATAATCCAGGAAACTTCCATATATTTTTAACATACCCTTTAAAATACATTGTAGAGTTATTGTAAGGTACATAAAATACTATTTATTTCAATTCACAGTCATCATATTTATCCATGTAGGTTCATAGTACCTCCAATATGAATTTTATAAATGGATTTTTTCATTTAGAAATTAATCAGAATAACCTTTGTCTGTATGTAGATGAGTTAAAAACTCATTTTGAACGTTATAAAGAGCAAATCATATGCATCCATTCTCTCTAAAAAAGAAACTGATAATGGATAAAACTTTTAGTTATTCCAGCGGCCACAGCTGTGATTTTTTTTTTCTATTTCTGGTGTATAAAAGCCATTTTATCAGCTTTATTGCTGATGAATTCCTTGTGGATTCTCTGAAATGCATTTAATTTAGCTCTTAGACTATAAACTAGAAGTGCAGTCCCATTTGGTACCGTAATTACAGTACAGTGAAACCATCCATCTAAGAAACATCTAATGTACTATTTGGAATGTTTGCTCGATAAACAAAATGTGTTTTCCACTCTACACGGTTCTTTTAATAAAGCTTAAAGTGTTATATTTTAGATATTTTGTTACTGGAATTTGAACTTGATATTTGTTCTGGTTAAAATGACTGAAATTGCGAAATTACTAAAATTCTACATAGTTGAGTCACATTATCGTGACCACCCCCTACTTTTGACGACAGCAGCGTGTACCCAATGAAATATGGCACATGTCGTGAGCTGGCTTGGTGACATGTAGGCATTCTGCAAAACATAACAACCATCACTGTCATGGGTGAAACATGCAATTTATCCAACTATGAAAATAGGATGATCATTGGCTTTTGGGCCAAGGGTCGCAGCATTTCTGATTTCAAATTGTGAACGGTTTGCATGCTGCTGTTGTTAAAGTGTAACATAAGTGGACAAATGGCACCATTGAGAATAAACTGTGTATAACTCAGAAGCATTGTGTGCTATTGATATTAGAAGTGAACGTCATATGCAAATGCGTGTTAGGTCTGGTTCCATTGTACTTCTGGAAGGCACTCTCAACCGATTGGGTTATCTATCCATCCATACATGTTGAAGTACACCCATACATGTTGACTGTCTTCCCTGGAGTGGATAGGATCATCCGGCAGGACAATGCAACATGTTATATGGCCAGAATTGTCCAGGAGTGGTTGGAGGAGCATGACAAAGACTTCCAAGTACTTTCCTGGCCTCCAAATTCCCCGGACTTGGACCCTATTGGGAACCTGTGGGATCACCTCGATCCCCATTCACTGTATGAATCATCCACCATGGACTCTTCAGCAGCTGTTGGGTGCACTGCAGTCTGCATGGCTCCAGATATCCTTGCCAACCTTCCAGCATTTTATTGACTTACCTCCACGCTGTCTAGCTGTTGTCCATGCTGCACAAGGCAGTTATTTGGGATATTAACTGGTGGTCATAATAATGTTACTCAGCTGTGTACTTTTGTTTTTTTATATTTTATTTATGTATTCTATTTATCCTAATTTTGCTATATAGTGATATATATTTATGTAATGCCTGTAAGTTTAGGATGGGGCAGCCCCCATCGACCCTCTTCAGTCCCTATATATATGTACTGTTTGAAATGATGCTGAAGGGAGGTCGGGAAGCACAACAAAATTTCTACCTGCCCACTCCTACCGGGCTCAATTTGTTTTTGTTTTTTCTGCACAGGGGCCTTCCTTCCTCTAACTCCGCCATGGTGGATAATATACTTACCAGAATGTCTCCAAAGTTTGTAAGCGGTTATTTTTCTTTGGTCATCGGTGGGCCTGAAAACAACTTCAATCTTGGCCCCACATTTTCAGATGAGGAGTCTAATGTTCCTACAATATCCATAACATTTGCGTCCATTTGTGTTTGCATTTTAATGTCTAAAATAAGTTAAAAAACATAGAGCCCGATTCAATTCAATTACAAGCCCGAATCTCGCGGGATCGTTGCCGTATGTCTGCGGGCGGGCTGCAGGCTCCCGTTTGTCTCATATTCCGGAACTATTCAATCGAGTAAGGGTGCAAGTTACGGGCAGAAGCCTCAAGCCCGTAAACCCCTCCTGCGGCTGCACAATGTTATTGGGCTGGCCAAGATGTGATCCGGTGTTACGATCCAATCATGGTATAACGTATTGCGACACAGGTCTCTCAGCCAATAGAAAGCGGTTTAGCTGCAGATGATTGACAGAGAGAGGTTATAAAGTTTCGTTCCACCTGCCCATGTGTTGACTGTGTTGTATTTTCTACCGAAGTAGCGCGCAGGTCCCGGAGTTGGAGGTTTTTCAGTGAGAGTGCGAGAGTAGGCTATTTGTGAAAACAGTATATTGCGGTTTTATTTATTTCTATTCATCTAATTACGATTTTACACTTACTCCTTGATTACACATATTTACAGATTACACATAATAGCAATACACATAAATTAAAGAACACACATAGATACACATAGAGCTAGGTCACTCCATAAACACATACACACCCATCCCCCACACCCAATCGCCCAACAGTTAATAAATACACATAATACACACATTTATTTTCTTACTATATATATATATATATATATATATACATACAGAAACACTTATTTTTATGTATCCCTATATTCTTTTTGAGATTGTAACGGAAGGAGGAGAGAGAAGGGGAGAGGCGGGGAGGAGGAGATGAGGAGAGGTGAGGAAAAGAGAGAGGAGAGAGAGGTGGCCCTAGGGAGTGCTGGAGTAGAGGAGGAGGAGGTGAGGAGGAGAGGAGGATGTTGGGAGTGGTGGAGGAGAACAGGAGAAGGTTGGGAGTGGTGAAGGAGAAGAGACGGAGGAGGAAGAGTTGGAGGAGGAGGTGAAGGAGGAGGTGGAGGAGGAGGAGGAGATGGTGGAGGTGGAGGAGGAGGTGGGTGATTGATGGGCGGCCCTAGCAACAGGCACATGGAGACTAGAAACAGAGGGGGAGGGGCCTGATCTCAATGGAGGGTAGTTCATGGGAGAGGCATGCCTCAGGGACAGGTCAGGGAAGCAAGAATCCCTGCTCACAGTCGGGAGGGTAAGAGGCTAAGGGCAAGCACAGGGCCCTGAACTATAAGCACCAGGAGAATGTGGTGTCATGCGTGGCTGCCCGTGATCCTTACTAGGGGGAGGGAAGTCAGGCCAGGGCCTAGGGCCCAGGCATGGAAGGAGGTAGCAGCTGAGGTAACAGCAGTGGGCACAGCAAAAAGGGATGTGAGGTCCATCAAGCACTGTTTTGATGACATCAGGGTCAAGGTGAGGAGGATGGTGGCCAAGGAGGAGAAGCAGCACCAAGTGGTGGCCCCAAAGTGACCTTGCTATAACGAGTGGGCGAGGGTGGCCAAGGACCATCTCAGCCAGGTGCCTACCACTGGAGCTTCAGGCCTGGTGGCCAAGCAAGACCCACCCTCCAAGTCAGGTGAATATGACATACACCAACATACCACACACACTACACATGTACATGATGACCAACAAGGACACTGACATGTCAGCTCTATGGATAGATATATGTGTTATTAAATCCTTGAAGCTGACAAATCACTGTCATTCATGGGCACAACAACAGTAATCAACCAAAAGAGAGCCCATGTATTGGCGTGTCCACACAGGTCTGGATTTGAGGATTTCCATTCTGTGCACAGGTGAGTCAACCAGGGTGACTGAAGAAGTGATTGACTCACCTGTGTGCAGTAGGGATATCCTCAAATCCAGGCATGTGCGTGGCCCTCCAGGACCAAATTTTTGCACTAGGTTAAAACCATGTACTGTATGTATAAAGCACTTACTCAAGATACAGATAACCCAATATTTATACAAAAGACCTAGTGAAACAAATATTGTGCATACATATATATCTTCATACATAGTCTTAAGGGTGTCCTAATACGAAAGGTAAAAGAGTACCTAATCTTTAGAAACATCTAAAGCAGAGCTTAAAGATACGAGACACAAATACAACATTGAAATGGTTCTTTTGCGTTGTCAACAAGGACAAAGGTGATTTCAGGCAAATCAAATTTCAACGCAGTAGTGTCCTTATCTCATAGACAACTAACCATTACAAATGGATTGCTCTAAAGATACATTAACATAGACTTGGGAAGAGTGATCCAGTGTACTGAATTATTCTAGGGCATATTTGCATTAAATAGTTAATTCTCCCTGATTATTTTCCTTGCATGAAATGAAGGACATGTTTTAACTAAATTATTGTAAATTTTATACAATTTTAGTTACAAATAATCAAATAATTGTTGAAATAATGAGTATGTAATGCAAAAAGATGTAGAGCAGCCATTATCTTACTAGACTGTTTATAAATTACAGTAGTTAATAAGTCAATGTGTTTTTTTGGGGAAAATGTCCAGACCCTATACAATCTGATTGTAACAATGCTCATGAACTTTACCCAAAAAGTCTATTTTAATGCCTATTTCCCATTCTGCTCAGATGCTGGTTGAAGTGTATCTCACTACAGCACAACAACACAATTAGATAAAGTCATAACATTTGGTGAGACAAAGAGCTTGTTGTCCATGGAAATAAAGGTTAAGCCCAGAAGATCTATGCCCAAACCCAGTTGCAAGGTTTACAGAACTATGTCCCAAGCAAACCACAAGATCATTACAACATGAAGCACCACAGGAAATATGGAAGCAAAAACATTCAGCTTCACAAGAGGCTCCCAATAGCCAAGTCAAGGAGTGAACTCAACATTTTGAAACATGTCCTACTTAGCCCTGTTCCATCTGCACCCATTTATATCATTATAGGAAGACACCATTGCTCTCAAATTAACATTACCAATGCTCACTTTCTTCTGAGCATGTTCTGTTCTTAGCAGTGTGGAGTGTCTAAATAGGCAGTCTCAACAATCATTCATTATTAAGAAATATTGATTAAATCCTTTAGGAAAGCTCAGTGTACAATGGCATAAAATTACTACAAGTACTTATTGGATTATTTATCTCCTCACCTGTAGCCATCTGCCATTAAAATTATATCTCTAGATCAACAATAAAAGGTAGCAACTTTACCCAGCAAGAAGAAAAAAAAACTGGAGGATTACAGAAGACAATATGGTCATTGTCAAGAGGAGGGACCAGCTGGACCAGCCAGTGAATGGATCCCACTGGTTAGGGCCTCTCGAATGTGGGTTTCTGGTTATTGGTGCTGATTCCCTGGAAAGAAGTTAATAAGTGACTCTGTCCAAGCACTGAATAGGAAATGGTTTGAATGCACCTCATTATGTCTCAAGCATACAACATTAAGTAGAGGAGAAGTATTTTACACCCATAATCCTAGGATAATGTTCTGCTCTCGCTTCTCTGACCACTTTGCTTCATGCGGAAAGCTAACATTTTCAACTGTCCCTGTTGCCATGGTAACCCACAACTCCACAGCACTTTACTCCCAGATTCTCCCCCATCAAAGCTGTCCTCACAGTCATTATTTTGGAAATCTATTTTTTTTTGTCTCATCGACAACCTCTGAATAACATTCAAGTGGTAGAAGTCCCAGTCTCTCACTGATTTCCATGAATGATGATGATTCTTAAACTCTCAGAGCTAAGCAACAGGTCAAACATGGAAGAACAGAGGAGCAGAAAGAAATCAAAAATATTACAGGCCAGTAAATACACCAGTTTGTTTTGAAGATTTCTTCTCTTCAATGTTGTAACTATTTTGTTTAATATCTCTAGTACTGTGCTCATTTTTATTCTCCTCAATCAGTATTTTTAGTCTATATTCTGTTATGCAAGCTCAAGAAGATTAACAGCCTTATTAAATTGCGATTCAGCCAATTGAATAGGGCTCTATATAACTTCTGTAAAAAAAAAATATGCTCTGTCCTTATATAGAGCCCTTTTCAATTGGCCTGAATCGCAATTTAATAAGGCTGTTAGTAACTAAAGTAATATTATCATTTTATATAAATTGTATCAATATTTAGATATAAAACTGATAAAGTGCAGTTTTGGATTTGAATTGTGGTGTTGGAGTAGACTGCTTAGAGTCCCTTGGACTGCAAGAAGATCCCATAAATCAATACATCAGGAAATCAAGACAAACTGTTCACTAGAAGGTGTGATCATGAGGCTGAAGCTCAAATATTTTGGCCATATTATGAGACGGCAGGATTCCCTAGAAAAGACTCTGATGCTGGGAAAGATTGAAGGCACAAGAAGAAGGGGGCGGAGGACAGAGGCTTACTTTTCATAGTGTGCTAATGTACTAGAGGGACATTTTTACAGAAGTAAATACAGATATGATCCAAATCCCTGGCTCCTCCCACTCTTCCCAGGTATTGAATCATTTTAGACAAAGAAAAATGTATGCAATATTTTAAAATGAAAGGCCACATTTATTTATGTTTTTACATTATAAAATATTGTGTACATTATTAAGTCAAGTTCTCCAAACAAACATGCAATAACCCTATGCTAGTGCTCCAAACCTATTAAGTGACAATGAAAAAGATGTATATGTTTGAAAACTTTGAATATGACTATTTGACTAACAGCATAATTAATTAGGTTGTTAAACAAGTCCTTAGATATTAAAAACATATTTTGATGTCTCCATTGGACAATGATGGGATCAATGATATACCGCTAAAACTTGTGGGTGTAAGAATTATTGTTACATTTCTGGAGAACAATGGTTGCATTTCCTGATGCATATTGTCTTCTTTTGGGACTGTCTATGGGTAGGTCTCCTGGGGTAAGGTATTAATTTTCGGCAAATCTAATTATTCTAACTTCTCCCTTTTACACCTTCCTTTAGAGAAGAAAAAAACAACAAAAGTGAAGCAAAACATTGATTTGCTCTATTCATACATAAAAAGAGTCATCTAACATTAATATTTTCACAAAAAATATTTTATGCCCATGACTTACACCACTGCTAATGTTGTTAGTTTGTTTTATTACAAAATAGTACATTTGAGTGTACATTTACATGCCTAAAAATAAGTTAATAAACATATTTCCTGCTTAGAATCTCAAGAATCTCAAGAAATACAGTATATGTGGTGCACTCTGGGAAACTGGGAAGGAACATATAAATGAGCCCGCAATGCATTTTCAGACATTAATCAAATACAATGTTAGACATGGCTCCTTTACATATGCCTGCTGTTATAACATAGCTTTTGAGCATAGTACAAAATGGATTTGCATGCGTTGGGAAACCTACCCACAGGCAATACTGTTTCAATCTTTTGGATGTCATTAGCATGCGTTAGGAACTAGTCCCACAATGATGAGATCCAAAAGATTGAAAGAGTCTCTGCCTGTGAGTAGGTTTCCTTACGCATGCAAAGCTATGTTATAACAGCGGGCATATACTGTATAAAATAAGTATGTTGAAAATAGAATAAATCTAGGATCCAAGAGTTAAAATTCATTGTGGGCTCATTAGCAGCCCCCATCCAGTTCCCCAGAGAGCAGGGCATAAACTGTTTTTCATGGGCAGGAAATAAATGTATTAACTTATTTTAGGCATGTGAATGTACACATGGATGTACATTTTTTCTTGTTGCACTCTGTACAGTGGAGGACTTTTCTCACTCTTTTGCTCACCATTAGGTACCGTATATACTCGAGTATAAGCCGACCCGAGTATAAGCCGAGGCACCCATTTTACCACAAAATACTGGGTAAAATGAGTGACTCGAGTATAAGCCGAGGGTGGGAAATGTGCTGCCCCCTGTGTCCCTCTTGTGCTCTCTGTGTCCCCCTCTCTCTCAATGTCTCTTCTCCTCTATCCCTTCCCTGTGTCTCTTCTCCTCTCTCCCTTCCCTGTGTCTCTTCTCCCCTCTCCCTTCCCTGTGTCTCTTCTTCTCTCTCCCTTCCCTGTGTCTCTTCTCCCCTCTCTCTCCCTTATCACCGTCCTCAACCCCACTCCTCATCCTCCCTCCTCATCCTCAACCTCCCTCCTCATCCTCCCTCCTCATCCTCAACCTCCCTCCTCATCCTCAACCCCCTCCTCAAACCCCCTCCTCAACCCCCCCATCCTCATCCTCAACCCCTCATCCTCAACCCCCTCCTCAACCTCCATCCTAATCCTCAACCCCCTCCTCAAACCCCCTCCTCAACCCCCATCCTCATCCTCAACGCCCCATCCTCAACCTCCCTCCTCAACCTCAACCCCCCTCCTCAACCCCCCTCAACTGCAGCCCCCCACAACCTGCCTCAACCCCAACCCCCCTCCTCAACCCCCCTCCTCAGCATAAACCCCCCACAACCCCCCTCCTCCACCTAAACCCCCTCAACCCCAACCCCCCTCCTCAACCTCAACCCCCCTCAACCTCCCCCCTCAACCTGCCTCAACCCCAACCCCCCTCCTCAACCCCCCTCCTCAGCATAAACCCCCCTCAAACCCTCTCCCGGTGCACCCGGTATATGCTAATGATGCAGCGCGCATGTGACGTCACATGCGTGCCGGCGCCCGGTCAAGGAGCGGAGGCCGGAGCACAAGCAGGTAAGTGAGGGGAGAGGGGGGAGGTATTTAGGGGGGTTTAGGTGGAGGAGGGGGGTTAAGGGGTGGTTTATGCTGAGGAGGGGGTTTTAGGTTGAGGAGGGGGAGGCAAAGAGACACAGGGGGTAGAGAAACACACGGGGGGGGGTTAGAGAGACACGGGGGGGGTTAGAGAGACACGGGGGGGAGAGTGACTCAAGTATAAGCCGAGGGGGCCCTTTTTTGCCTTAAAAAAAGGGCTGAAACACTCGGCTTATACTCGAGTATATACGGTAAATTAATTTGTATTTTTCATTCTTCACAAAGAAGAGCATTTTTTTTTGCACGACGTTGCACCTTTAAACATATTTACTTCTCATTACAATACGCAATTTCTAATTAGAATACCCAGAAACCTTTCTGAAGAAGTTCTTAACTCTTACTCTTTACTTGTTCTCTCTAATTATATGAAATTGTGACAAGCATATTTGATGTATGTCCGTAGGTAGGTTTCCTGGCTTGTGTAAAATCCTTCCTGGGCTCTGCTTAATGCTGTATAATACAGCAGGCATATGCTTTAAGGAAGCAATGTTTCAAAATATTATTGGATTACAAGAGTGAAGCCTTTGTGGGCACATTTGCATATCTCTGCCCAGGTTCTCAGTATGCAGTGGAAAACTGTATTTCTCAGAATTCTGGGCAGGAAATATGTTTTTTTAACTTATCTTAGATGTTCAAATGTGATCACAAATGTACTATTAATTTACTGTACTACTGTATGGGGGAGACTTCTATCACTCTTTTGCCCACCATAATTTAAATGATTGTTGTGGTAAACTACCTCCCCACAAAATGGACTACACATAAGTGTAGTTCAGAGTAAATAAACAGGGTTGTAAATATTTCCATATCTTAAGGAGTTGAGGTACCATAAAACTGTAAGGACGCTGAGGAACAGACCAGAAAGAAAACAGAAAAATGAAACAGAGAAAATGCCACTAAACCTTGTAATAAAAATTGCTGCAAATTTTGTCAACACACCTGCAAAGAGGACGCAGCCACACATAACAACAAGAGCTATAACATCAGGAGCTCATATTGAAGTACATCATCTAATGTAGTCATAATATAATGTACTGTATGTGAAAGGGGATGTTACTTTCGGGAAACCAGTCAGAAACTACATTTAAGGATGAATCTGCACAGACTGTACATAAAAATTCACAATGTAGACAGGAACTGTACCCCAGTTGGACACAACATTTCACAAAATAACCACTCCATCCAAAACCTGAAAATCAAAATACTCAGAGGTCATTTAAAAAAACATACAGGCAAGAAAGATATTTGAAATGAAAATGATAACACTCTTTAATACAAAAAATACAGGCCGTAATGTAAATATGGAATTTTGTCGCATTATCTAAAGTTTTTGTAACCTCCAACATTCCAGATATGTTTTTTTTCTGTTTTCTTTCAGGTCTGTTCCTCTGGTCTGTAAACAGTTTTTAAGCATATCATTGAATGGATTATGCACAAGCCAGGAAACCCACCCATAGACAGTCACTGCTTTATATATATCACTATTATAGTTATCAGTGTTGGGAACGTTTTCAATGTTGGTCTTACTTTGCGGCACGTAGGGTCACAACTGTGAGCTTCGCGAAGTGAGGCAAGCCGTTGATGCAGGACAGGCTCTCCTCTGCCCCACTGAATCCCCCTGCCCCACTGATGCCCACTGATGCCCTGGCTGCGGCTCCCCCCGCCCCACTGATCCCCTCTGCCGCACTGATAGGCTCGCAGCCCTGCCTGCTCCATCCACCGGCCTCTCCGGATCTGACTGGACCCCGCACTCACCCCTACCTGGTTCCAAACCCTGCCAGTAGATTGCGGCACGTACTCACTGTCTTCTCCTCTGCGGCTCCTGTCCTCTGGGCCTCCGGCCGGAATGACTTTCTGGATCAAGTCTCGCATCACGCAGACGGGATGCGCATGCGTAATGCGCGGCTTCTTCCACAAAGTAGTTCCGGCCAGAGAACCCAGAGGAGAAGACGGTGTGAGGCGCTGCTGTCAAGGTTACATACAGGTATGAGACACAGGGGAGGGGGAGGAGGTGGAAAAGGAGACAAGAGAGGGAGAGGAGGGGGAAATGAGATAAGGGAGGAAGAGGTGGTGGAAATGGAGACAAGAGAGGGAAAGGATGGGGAAAATGGAGACAGGGGAGGGACAGAAAGGGGAAAAGTAGAAAAGGGAGCGAGAGGTGGGGGAACGGAGACACAAGGGGGGAGACACAGGGGAGGGAGAGGGCGAAAGGAGACACAGGGTGGAGGGAGAGGTGGAAAGAAGGAACAAGAGAGGGAGAGAGGGGGAAAGGAGACACAGGGGAGGGAGAGGGGGGAAAGGAGGTATGAGAGACGGTGGGGAAAGGAGACACAGGGGAGGGAGTGGTGGGAAAGGGAGAGGGGTAAAGGAGGCACAGGAGATGGAGAGGGGGAAATGAGACATTGTGGAGAGAGGGGGTGAAGAAGACACAGGGGAGGGGGGGAGTAGACACAGGGGAGGGAGAGGTGGGAAAAAGACACAGGGCGAGTTGGCCAATACAAGTGTCGGGTTGTTATACTATAGTAGACTTAGCACTCTTAGTAAGATGTTTGTCCAACAGGAAAGATATCACTGTGGACTAAGGTGCTCTGCTTTTTCATGTATATATTGATGTATATGTGTATATAATATGTGTATATATGTTTCCTATACTATGTTGTGTTTATTCCTCATATATGTATTTACCTGATGTCAGATGCTGTCTCCACTCTCTCTGCATCTGCTGTTATTATTCAAACTGAGGGTTTAATCTCATGTTAGTATTGCTTCAGACTTGATAAAGAGAGGTTGAACCTCTTTAATGCTCGTTCTTAATAAATAAGTCGTTTGTCCAATACAAAAGGTATCAAATTATATTGCAATACTCATTATTTATCTATATATATATATATATATATATATATATATATATATATAAATAATTACTAAATTACTAGATAACTGGAAATTCACGGCTGCTTCACTCTTCAATAACTTATAATTTAAACCTATATCTACTATTTTATCTATGAAAACAATCAATAGCAAGTATTATACCTAAAGATTATATTTATTCTAGAAACATGTTTTCCAAATCCTTTGTTAATTATTTCTCTTTATCCCTTAGTACCATATTTGAATATCTCCATGTGCAATATTTGCTTAGAAGGGGGCTTGGTGTTCCTTTCCAATCAGGATCAAAATAGTTTTTATATCACTTAATCAGATCCTTTACATTAATATTAGTGAGGAGGGAGTAGAGAGAACAATAGCCTGTTCAAAAGCATAGACCAGAAATAGTATATAGTTTGTTTAAAATATGATATTAATTGTATACAAATGGCCAAAACAAGTAGAATTATGCCACAATAAGCTGAAATGTTATATTTAATTAAAATGACTTTTTTTATTGTTTCAGCATATTCTTATTCTTAAAAAATCTTTGCATTAAAAACTATTTTCAAACACTTTGCTGTTTAGATGCTCACTCCATAAGGTCTGCTATATAAGGCTTAGCTATGACTCCATGTTCTGTAAACAGTATGTAGATAAAACAAAGTTTTTCAGTAGAATGGGTAGAACAAAGGACTGTAAAAGAAAATTATTTCTACTGTCAAAAATATATTGTCAGGAAAAACAAACTTTACAACTGGATTCATGCCATCTGTCACAATTTTGACTAATGTTAAGAGTTACATAGTAGCTGGAGAAACTTTATAGTTCTCCTCTCATCCATTTGCTATGTGAACCAATCCAGAAGAAGATAAATGAAAATGTTGAAAATCAGGTATTACCTATGTCATAAAATGTTGTTAACTCTCGATCCATGCACAGGGATCCTTTCTATACCTCAACAGCTGGAGCAGATATCAGAATATCTATAGGCTTTCATCAGAACAGACAGCCACAAACAGAGCACAGGAATCCCAACACCCAGAGAGAAAAGAAAAGAACAGACTTAAAGGTATATAAAGGTTTCCTGGGTTTCAAATGTTTGGTAAGAAACAGGCAGGGATTATTAGAAAAATATGTGTTATATAGATAAATTCAGTCTACTTACACATTTATAGACAGGAAAGTAATTGGCAGCATTGCACAACCAGAGGAAACGGACATTACCAAGTATGCAGATGAAATGTATCTCGGTATTGAGTTTGACCTTTCAAAGGATGTACTGGATGCTGGATTGCATCACATGGTTGGGTGGGGTCTGAGTTTACAACTGAATCAGATCACAAGTATATATAGAGAAAGAGACTACATATCCCAGTCTTCTTTGCAACATAGCAACCCCAGAGTATGATACAAATGTATCTGCTTTCTCATGATTGACCAAAACAAATTCTGCACATCTTAGCAGGATTTTCAGGGGGTTCAGCTGACAAAAGCATCAGCTTGCAAATTGAAAAGATTTAGCAAACATCAGGGTGAGTTTGTAGGTGTTTATTTTGGTATTTTTCCATGCAAAAATGTTTACATACACTACTAATTCTCCACAGATGCATTCATAATGCAGGAAACTTAAATATGCCTTCAACTTACACCAAAGCACTACCTTTACTTATAAACAGTTCTCTCACATCTAGCTCCCATCAAGCTAACCATGGGTAGGGCAAAAACAAACAGTCCAATAGTCTGTTCAAAATTACTGGCCTGTATATTTCATAACTCAAAGTCTTCACTGTGCTCCAAGCTGCTGTCTTTTTGTCTGTGTCTTTTTTGTGTCTTTCCCTGTGTGTGTCTCTTTTCCCAACTCCTATCAGCCTATATACACTACTGTGCTTGCCTTTTCATTTCATAGAAAACACACCTCACTGTGGTTTCCTCTTTCTTCAGCTCAAACTCTGCACATGCTCCTCTGTGTGTGTGTCTTCAGCCCAGAACAATTGTACATTCAGTCCGTTAACAGCCTCACACAGACTACAGGCCATAAACACAGCATTACACAGACTGTCAGCTACAGTCCATAAGCATAGCCACTCACAAATTCCAGTAGGTCTTAAGTCATGTCTGATCAGGTGCATCTAATTAACTGCTCAGAGAAAGGTAGTGTTGTAAAGGCTGTGACTCACACAAACCTCTAGTATCACTCTGTCACAGAGTCTGTAAAAATAGTTAATTTTGTCATAAAGTATTGTAAATATATTGCCCCTATAATTCTCTGACTGCTGACAAAATGCTTCAATAAATTCAAGACTACATATAAAGGTCATATAGGCAGAATTGTGTGAGGTTGTTGTGAATCTTTAATTTCAAAGCAGTCATCTAGTTTGAATTTCAATACACACTTTCCCTTAAAGGGCATCTTTAGCAGCATTATCAGCATCTCAATTTATACATATACTTTAGCAATAAACATTAAAAGTTCTATATATGTTACAACATGCAAAGAATAGGACTAATTAAGTTATAATATTAAATGTGTTATTTATAAAAAGCTATATAATAACAATTTTATATCCCAGTTAGCGTGACCACTGTATAATGAAAAACTGTATTGCCTAGAGGCGCCCATGAAACATTGGTAAAAGTTGTGTTTACATTTAACAAAGCTTCTTGTTCTTCACACTTCAAGCTTTCAGGAAGATTAAACTATATATATATATATATATATATATATATATATATATATATATATATATATATATATATATATTCAATAAATATTATTTTCTATAATGTTGTTACATACTCCACAAGAAATTAAATGTAATTCTGTGATATACCTTACAGTGTTGCTACAAAATCTCTATTCACCTCTTACACAGCCTTTCTGGATAGTTTATGCAATATATCTAATAATTATATTACTTCCCATACTTTCATAGTGGTAAACAACACTTTGCACTTTGTTTACATTGCTTTTTGTTATATATGTGAATTATTATTATTATTATTATTATTATTATTATTATTATTATTATTATAATGCTTATGAACTGCTGAGTACTATAAATGTAAATGCTAATCATATGAAATGTTTCCATTGTATAGTATGTGCTGGTAAATGGCCAAATGACAGGTTCCATGCTTAGAAACATAATGGACAAAGCACCAGATTATTCATATAAATAGAGACTAATGCAGATTCTTAGTTAAAATTATTCAGTTGTTTCACAATTGAAACTGTTTTTTTTACATTTATATAACATTTTTATCGAATTTAACAGAATTACAACAAGCTACATGATCAGCCATAGCAGTCAGACTAGTTTGAAGAAAGTGAGATTTGCTGTTGCTGAAGTTGTATAATGGGGCTAGAAGTTCTATAAAGGTCATGGATTGGAAAGATTATAATAAGGTATCAATGGTGGGGTACAGTTTAAATGGTGACATATCGGATGATCTTGATACTTTTCTCATCTAGTCAAATAAGAATAGGAGAGGAGTCTTCAGGAGAAGCTGAATGCGTACACGTTCCCTGCATATAGGAAAACTAAGTACAATATAAAAAAATATATTTATTATTATTATAAACTTGACCTGATCCTGAATTCACACTGGAATTTGTTGTTTTCCCACCATCTTTAAACTGTAGCGCCTTCAATCTTTTTAAATTATTGCTCAATCTGCAACTGATTTCCCCCGAGACTTCCTATTTACTGCACAATCTGGGAATTTTTCTGCACTTCCTGCTATAGCCTAAACATATGGGAAGATCTCTAATCCAAAGATTCAGAAAGACAACAGTTTTCTGTTTATGTTTTATCAGAAAAGATCAACTTTTTAAAAATCGCACCAAAATATTGACCGCTACTACTTAAACGTAACATAATATGAAATGAGTTGAGTTGGCATCCATCACCTGCTCTGTATAATTCACGAAGAGTGAGGCTAGTTGGTTATTCATTGTGTTGTTTATGATGATTACCTTGAAGGATAGTGTTGCCTTTTCAACAGGCTACTTGACATGGCCTTAATGGCACATTCCAAATAAAAAAAAACATTAATGTACAAAATAATAATTGTGGCAGTGTATAAATTAGGTATTCTCTCAGGAATAATGAAAGAAGCATATTTAAATGTAGACTCCAGTTGGATCAAATTACATGAGATGAATGGATTAAATATTAAAAACAAGTGGCAATCTACTGTTATATTCAAGAAAAGCAATAAAGGGAGCCTTCAAGCTAATGCAGAAGAAGGTAGAATACAAGAAGTGCCCACTAAAGACTGTAGTAAGAACACAAACTGAGCTGACAAACTAATATAGGATAAGTAATTCATAATATATTGGGACTTAACTACATATTACCCACTTCATCGCCAGTGGGTCATTATAACTCCAAAATTGGTTCATTTGTCTTCTCGCCTCGGCAGGGAATCTCCAATGACGTCACATGTGGTAGGGGAGCAACTATGGACATGGGTCTTGGAAGAGAAGCTATTATGGCAAGGGTCTTGGGGAGGAGCAATGAGTGAGTTGGTGGGGGGCAGGGAGTATATATAAAAAATAAGGTGGCATTGAGTGAGTTGGAACTGGAGAGGGGCTTGGGGGGGCAACACAATATATATATATATATTTTGCATTAGGGTACTCAATTATCTAGCTCCACCACTGACTTCTACATGTTTCTCTTAATTTTTGCAGTCACCGCTTGATACTTATTCTTGCTGTTGATCTTAGTTTGAGCATCTTAAGCGATATTTCAAGGATTCTCACTAAAATTATCCAATAGATCATTCATTAAGATAAAGTTTGTACAATTTAACACACGAATGGCACCATCTGCTACGAAATGTAAAGCATCTGTTATCTGATTATAGTTTGCTTCATTGCTGCCAAATGATTTAACTTGCAATCTGTAAATACTTCAAATAGCAATAATGTTGGGTTGAACGTTTTTATTTCTGTGAACACTACTCAAGCAAATGATTACCAATACTTGTTTTACATATATAGTACAATTAGTGCCATTCTTGTTATAAATACAAGACATGCCAAGTCTCGCTTAGCATAAAAAATGTTTTACTACATGGCAAAAATGATCAATGTATCTATCTGTACCCTGGCCTCTACTTCCTAATATATATGACCCATTAACATAAGATGTGGCTAGTAATGGAATCGGATGCACCACCACTCTTACATTTCCATTGGAAATAACAATCCAACATGTTTTGGTAAAGTCAATCTCATTGGTACATTAAAGGGTGTGACAAAGGACATGGTACTCTACCATGTGCTTAGGATTCAGCCAAGCACCAGCTAAGCTAAACTTGGTTACCTTATTTTTCCACACCCCTAGAAGTGCCTGGTACTAACCAATAGAAACACTACATAGGGATATGTTTTTTTTTAAGCCTATATTAACCTTCGAGCCAGTAGCAGCACAGTGCAGAGATCCAGAGCACCACTGTTGAGTTGCATCATTCAAGAGAGGAGAGAAAGGTGTGTTTGGGGAAACAAATACTACAAATCCCATGATACATTGCTGCAGTGCCTGCCTCTGACTGGTCGAAATTATATATTTTTTGCTAATATAGCTTGGATTTGCAGGGGCATTCCTTCTCAAAATCAACTGCCAGAAAACTGAAGAAATTTAGCAAACAGTAGAGTAAGTTTATTAATGTTTATTTTGGGATTTTTTCATGCAAAATAACATTTTCAATCACGACTGATTCTCTCAGATGCTTTATAATGTCTATATACCTTTACTATCGTATTTAACTGATAAATTATATTTTTGTCTCTAATGAAGTGTCTGGCTTTATTATACACAAGTCTTACAATGTTGTAGAAATACACTCATCCAAAAGTGTATAAATGCTGCGTTAGGGAGACTAAGACCCCTATTTAATTGAGGTTTCAGAAGATTCGGTAGCCCGTAAGTGAGGTTGCAAGCTAATTTGCTATTCAGCTAGCGTCTTTTTTTGAGTTCCGATCGGCTTCCGAGTTACGAGCTTGAAAAAATGGCGATGGTAAAACCTGTAACTTTAAGCCTCCAGAAGTCTTTGATCTTTCACTGCCGCAAGTCTAAAATTGCAAATCGCTATTCAATTGCTCAATTTCCCCAAGCCCGCAAATGTTCCCACACCCGTAAACGGCAAAAGAAGGAGAAAATCCTACGAATGCTAGACAGGACCCGCAAGGGGGTTAAACACCTATTCATAGCCCTGTAAATGCAAATAATAAATCACTACTGCACTGTATATAACGGGGAAAGGGATGATAGACATTAGAATTAATTGCACAACAGTCTCAATCTTGCAAATCGGCAGGAAATAAAAATAATTTTTATGTGTCTTTTCGGGGTTAAATGATATTTTTAACAGGTCTTATCTAAATTCTTCCAGGGATTTAATCCTCACAAAGACAAAACATCCATCATCATTAGCAAAAACTGAATACAACAGTTAAACATTAAAAGCTGTAATTATTATTTTGTTAATTTGTAAGAAAAATCTGGTCTATTATCAAGTTATTAAAAAGAAGCAAAGTATAATTTATGTATTTCTGTGGTCTTTAGTTCTCTACAATAAAGAAGCAGAACATAACCTTTAATAATGACTCATTAGGAAGAGACATTAGGAAGCGCAGCAACACTTCACTGAGGTGGCCCAAGAGAAGCTAAAACGTACGTCAGGGTTTGCTGTTTCTTCTGTTCAGGGAAGAATTGCCTGGTATTTTGGGGCTGGATCACTCTTTTGAGTGGCTAAAAGAGGTTGCATAGGTAACTAGGCCATCTTAGAGTACCTCTGACTTTGGTGTTAATTAAGAAGAAAGATATAGATTTGGACTACCATTATATATTGGATACTAGTAAAATGGGCAGGGGGATTAATAAGTTATAAATAATAAACTACACCCAATTTTGAGGAAAAATGGAATTGGTGAAATAATAATTACATAATGTTCACTTTGTGGCTTTTAATAATTGTAAGTTATTTGGAATCCAATTTGATGGCTTCCTTCTGCTTGGCTTATTTTAATAAGCCCTAAGTAGTAGTTTGTTGTTGTTTAGATGTTCAGTCATGTCTGACTTTCAGTGACCCTATGGACCACAGCACGCCAGGCACACCAGTCTTGTCTGACATCTATTATCCACTGACTCTGTAAAAGCCACCAAACTCATGCTCATTGCTTCAACAACCTCATCTAACCTTCTTCATCTCTTCCATCCACTTATTTGTGTGCTTTCAAACTTTCTCAGCATCAGAGTCTTCTCTTGGGAATCCGGCCTTCTCATAATATGATCAAAACATTTGAGCTTCAGCCTCATGATCAAACCTTCCAGTGAACAGTTTGGCTTAGTTTCCTGTAGAATGGATCTTCTTGCAGTGCAAGCAGTTTTCTCCAACATCACAATTTAAAGGCATCAATTATCCGGTGCTCAGCCTTCTTTATGGTACAGCTCTCACATCCGTATGTTACTACTGATAATATCATAGTCTTAACATACTCTGATTGTCACTTTATTCTCATTTTCTATTTCAAGGGGTGATAATGGTAATGTTTAGACAATACCATCTTGGAGACTAAGAGCCTCATTCAATTGAGACATCGGGAGATCCGGGCTTCGGAAATGGAGGCTGTAACTTATTTTGCTATCCAATTGGCATCTTTTTGCGGGCTCTGGCTTCCGATTTCTTGTGATGGTTAACATCGCAAGTTAAGGCCCCTCCAAACCTTTGATCTTTCATGGCCGTAAGAGTTACGATCGCTAAAATCGCAAATCGATATTCAATTGCTCCGAGTAACTTTCACTAAGCAAGCCACCAAGGCTGCAAATGGCAAAAGTTGAACCACAAGTTACAGGTACCAAGGAGGACTCGTAAAGGCCTTAAAGACATGTCAGGAGCACTTTAAATGCACATATACACAAGGGAAAGTGGTGTTAGGTATTAGAATTAATAGCACAACATTCTCATTGGTCCCAAAAATTACTTTATTTCATGTTTAGTTTACGTGTTATATCGATCCTGGCAATCAATGTGTTACTACATATAATTGGACTTGCATTTAATAGAATACCATATTTACGGCTTTATTAATATTGCAATATTTCAGGAATGTGGGTCAGATTGTAACTCGTATTTGAAGCCCGTAGGACTTTGAAATCCAACCTCCATTTTTCATTAACGTAATGATGACGATCTGTGTTTCCCTTGGCTATTTCTAACTCAGGATTTACGTCTTGCTTAATTGATCATGTTCAAGTTTGCAAATGCTACATACGATAGCATGGTTTACAACGTGCGCTATTGGTCTTGGACTTGCGAGGAAATAACAGGCAAATGCATACAGTATATGTTCGTTCAAAGGTTTAGCTACTAGCAAATATGTATCTCTGTCAGTTACTGTTTAGAACACTGATGAAATATGTTGCATTACTTACAACTGATGTTAGCTCACTCATGAAGTAGGAGTCCTCGCATTACACGATTAAGGCATGTAAGCCACGGTACATCCACCATTTTGTAATAGTACAGAAATAACAGTAACCACACTTTCACCAAGAAACCATGACAAACATTATAACAAATCCTGCTTGTTAAGACCACTTACACACATACCAACATGGCGGTTGGCAATCATATGGACTAGGCCTTTAAAATAGAGTCCATGAGGTTAGGGGCCCTTCTTTGTGGGGTTCAGGGACATCCCACCCAAACCTCAAAAGTCAATCAAGACAGCTGGTCATCCCTTTCAGGTGCAGCATCCAGGCTGTGATCCACAACGGATGACTCCCTGAATGCTGCTATACTCAGTCTGTCCTTATGTCCTTATGTCTGGGGTGTGGTAACCAATAGTCCAAAAATGTCATAGTCCCAAAAAAATTGTTGCTTAGGGTTGCAACTCCGTGGGAAGCTTTCAGTCATAGTATCATTTTCCCATATTTCTGTGGATGCAAGGAAAGACAAGAAGTGTGTGTGTGGGGGTGGGGGGGGGGGGGGTTCGCATCCCAGTGGACCCCTACTTGTAATCCAAGGAAAGTGATACATACAGGCTAGCAAGAATCCTGAAATTGACTGTACAAGCCCCTCCCTGCTGAGCCAGAGCAGTAAAACCATTTCCCTTCTAAAACAGGAGAGCTTCCAAACTCCATTGGGGAAAATGGGGAAAACAATCCCTCTAGGCCTACCCCTGCACCGTGTCTGAGCCAGGATGTGCAGGGCAGATATTATTGCCATTATTACCATGTACAAATTCTAGGGGGAAAAACTATTCTTGGGGTGGCCTCCGTGGATCCCCTTCCAGCACAGCCTCCAAAGGCCAGGGCACGTGCCCACACCTTACTATAACAACAGGAGCATAATTATATTTTCTTGTGGCAAAAACAAATGATGACCTCAGTAGCTGTACCAGCTCATTTGCATCAGAACTCTTGGTCTTGGTTGCAGATTAAAACCATGATATGGACACTATGTTCCAAACCGCCTGGAACCACAAACTGGATGCAGTACTCTCCTTCTTCTTGAACCACAGTCAGGGCTCTGTATTCCAACTTTGCTTGTCTAGGCCCACCGTATGGTCCCAATCTTGGCTTAATATCCTGGTCTCTGCCTGTCAGGATCTCAGGGCTCATCCCTTCTCCTGCCCCATGTTCTGTGGTCTGTAACTAGTCCCCTTTCTCCCCTACCCCATGCTATTAGTGGTGGTGCTCAGGCTAGCTGTGTGATGGTGTGGCTTCTCCTTCTGTCACATACTAACACAACAGAGTTGGCAACCGTATGGACTATGTCCCAAAAACACAGTCCATGTGTTCAGTGGGCTATGACAATATGGCTTTGGGGCAATAAGGCCCTTGCTTGTGTCGATCAGGAAAGTCCCACAGTGGCTTCAAAAATATCTCACATAATTAATCAAACATATTTTTTAAATAAACAAAGAAAAAAGAAGTTACCTAACATTAACATATGCTCTGCTATATAACTTAAAGAAAATATTTCTAATTTTTAAACAGTAAAGAGAAATATCTACCTCTGTGGGAAATTATAATCAGGACCTTTGCCCCACAGACTGCAGCACTGCCCGCTGAGCTATTTACTTAGCTGCTATACTTGTTGATAGAAAACAGTGAAGTAGTTGCAATGACTCAACCACTGCCTGATTCACTGCTTCACCTGATTCAAATTAATATTCATTATGCTATGTGCAGTACAGAGCTCATTACTCATTCAGGCAGAGGCAACACAATGAAATAGCCTGACTTCAATTGATCATAACTTCATGAATTCGGCCTTAATTACACATGCTCTTTGACCCTCTAACTAATGGTGCAGGGATCATATGGGTGATTTTGCGGTTTTCTTAAACTAGAGTTTTATTACAGGAATCAGATGACAATTTGAATTTCATGTAACTTTAGATTTAAATTGATGTAAAGCAGATTGAGGATTCCGTATTTCCTTGTGTATCGCTAAAGGACACTTATTAGTAGCACTAATATGATCTGAGCTGCACAGAGCAGGTTGCTTGGAGGGCAGAGTCTTTTGTAATCTCACTTTTCAAGCCATTCAGTTCTCTGAAGTATTTAACAGTACGTAGTGCGAGGAAAACGGCAAACATAATAACACTGCAAAACAGAATAAACTTAAATCCCTTATCTGTAAATGTCTTGCAGTGTTTGTATATCAGTCTTCTGACAGTTTTCTTTTGATAACATTTGTGCCAATCTTTAAAGGCACATGAAACGTTTCTGGATGTTACTAGGCATTGTGTTTCTATTTACTTTTCTGTACTTTATTTTATTTTATTATGAACTGCTTATAAACTCTGTAGGGCAAGATGTGTAGTGTAGTGGATATATATATATATGTTTATACATGTATATATGTGTGTATAATTATATATATAAACATGTAAATAAATAAATATAAATATATATATATATATATATATATATATATTTATATACACACACCTATATATATATATATATATATATATATATATATATATATATATATATATATACATATACATACATACGTATTCATACAGATATTTATATACATTTATATACATATATTTATATACACACCACACACACCTATATATATATATATATATATATATATATATATATATAAATATATATATATATATATATATATAAATATTTATATATACATATATATATATATATATATATATATACACATATATATATATATATATATATATACATATACATATATATATATATATATATATATATATACATATACATATACATATATATATATATATATATACATATACATATATATATATATATATATATATATATATATACATATACATATACATATATATATATATATATATATATATACATATACATATATATATATATATATATATATATATATATATATATATACATATACATATATATATATATATATATATATATATATATATACACATTACATACATGTAATGATACATTATATTATTAGTAGTTTTACTGAGTATCAGATGTGCAGGGTACAGGAGACATCACAGCCATCTAAAGAACACATTGCAGCTTCTGCCAAGCTTAGAGAACGTAAGTTTTATGTCTATAATCAGCATTTAGCGTGATATCTGTAACATTACACATTCACATTAGCATAATTATTCCAACACATGTTAGAGCTTTTTGTAAGAACATCAATTATTTAGAAAAAAATTTAACAAAGAAATCGTGACAGTAAATGGTTAACACATGCTTCTTGGAGGTTAGAGAAATACGTATTTACATTTTATTTCCCTTACCAGAAAGGTTTGTTTGGCAACAACATCCCACTGTTAAAACCTGCAATTTCTGGGTTATGGTTGGCATCCACTGGGCTACCAGCCCATCAACAAACAGCAGCACAAACAGATCTATTTAAACTTACACACAGATAATATTTACACTAGTGCTTTAGCTCTGATACAGAATGATGTAAAACCCTCACATGTATAATATTTGAATGCATGCTCACCTGGTGCTGAGAGTCAGTGCAGGCAGCAGGCACAGCAAGGTGCAGGCAGGGATGGAGCTCATACTGCAGCCTCCCTGGGATCAGTCTCTGGATATTGCAGAGCCTCAAAGCTCCAGATGTGGAAATGCAGCCAGACACAGACTGAAGAATGAGAGGAGCTCTGAGCACTGAGTGATGGACCTGGTGCTGCAAACCTGCCTGATAGGCTGATCCTACACACTCACTGGACCGGTGTGCTGGGGGTGGCACTGGCACTTTAATTGGTAGTTGGGAAAATGGGGAGGGTACTTCAATTTTTGCATGAGCAGAAATCGTATATGCTCAAAAAATGATATACATATCTCACTACTAAATCCATAGGTAACCACGTGACACACATGCACACATATATACACAGTATCTCACAAAAGTCAGTACACCCCTCACATTTTTGTAAATATGTTATTATATCTTTTCATGTGACAACACTGAAGACATGCCCCTCTGCTACAATGTAAAGTAGTAAGTGTACAGCCTGTATAAAAGTGTAAATTTGCTGTTCCCTCAAAATAACGCAACACACAGCCATTAATGTCTAAACCGTTGGCAACAAAAGTGAGTACACCCCTAAGTGGAAATGTCCAAATTGGGCCCAAAGTGTCAATATTTTGTGTGGCCACCATTATTTTCCAGCACTGCCTTAATCCTCATGGTCATGGAGTTCACCAGAGCGTCACAGGTTGCCACTGGAGTCCTCTTCCACTCCTCCATGATGACATCATGGAACTGGTGGATGTTAGAGATCTTGCACTCCCCCACCTTCCATTTGAGGATGTCCCAGAGATGCTCAATATGCTTTAGGTCTGGACACGCTTGGCCAGTCCATCACCTTTACCTTCAGCTTCTTTAGCAAGGCAGTGGTCATCTTGGAGGTATGTTTGGGGTCGTTATCATGTTGGAATACTGCCCTGCGGCCCCGGTCTCTGAAGGGAGGGGATCATGCTCTGCTTCAGTATGTCATTGTACATGTTGGCATTCATGATTCCCTCAATGAACTGTAGCTCCCCAGTGCCGGCAGCACTCATACAGGCCCAGACCGAGATACTCCCACCACCAAAAGTATACATCTATGCTGCGGAAGGGTAGTTGAAATAAACCCTAAATTGCATGTGGAATGCGTCCGGAATCATAAAAACATTTAGATAGTGGTCCAATAAAACTAAATCAATATTAAGCCCAATATCGTTCATATAAAATGTTTTAATTATTTTCAATTAGGAAGTGCTCAACTGGTTTCACTGTCTGCTTCTTATGGAGTGGACGACCAACTCCAGAAGAAGCAGACAGTGAAACCAGTTGAGTCAGCTAACAACAGTTCCACCTGTGACACCCAAAGCAGGAAACAGAACCACAGTACGTGGAGTGCTACTGCTGACCTGTGGATATACAGACATGGAGGACTGAAGGAAGTTATTTTTCATTTGTGGACATTACTAAGCCTCATTTAATCTTTTTATATTATTTTTTTATTATGTATTAAAACTTTACTGACCATACCTTTCTCTCCCTGATGACTGCATGCATAACTCTGACTGCACACATAACCCTACACAAGGAAAGCAGTGACAGGATCTGAGGGCCTGAATAACCCGGCATAAATGTACAGAGATTACCTACCTTTTAAATAATTTTCCTAATTTGCAAACTTGCTACCTTAGAAGAACCTCTTTTCTCCTTGTCTATTTTACAGCACTAAGGAAAAAGAAACTGAAGATAAGCGCCAAGGATCAAAAGACACAATATAAATAAATAATAAACACCAGATCTATCCCCCTCTCTCCTAGTACGTCTCCACCACACATAAAACCTTTAGATTGTAAGTCTGCAAGTTTTCAATCTTGCATGGCTCTTTGGGTAAACCACTTTGGACACCAGATTCTAAGCTCAAAGACAGGGCCCTCCATTTTTTGCAATGTGTTAATATTGAATTTGTCTTTGCCTCCTGGAAATTAACTTACGTATTGCGCTACAGAATACAATAATAATAATAATTCTAAAAATTATATATATATATATTTATTTTTTTTGTTCTTGTTTTGTTGTTCATTCATGTCAGACTCCATGACCCAATGGACCACATCACATCAGTCACATCTGTCAATTGCTTCAATGACCTCATCTTTCCATCTCCGCCTCTGCCATCCCCTTTTTCGTGCGCCTTCAGTCTTTCCCAGCATCAGAGTCTTGTCTAAGGAATCCTGTCTTCTAATTATGTTATGTGAACAGTTTGGCTTCATTTCCTGTAGCATTGATTGATTGGATCTTCTTACAGTCCAAAGGAATCAAAGCAGTATTCACCAACACCACAATTCAAAGGCGTCATTTATCTGGCGCTCAGACTTCTTTATGGTCCAGCTCTCACAGCCTTATGTTACTCTTGGAATATCATAAAACTTTGCAGACATTAGTTGATAGTGATATATCTTTTTTTCATTTTGATAACTTGTTCAGACTTGCCATAGCTTTCTTCCCCAGTAGCAAACATCTTTTAATTTCATGGCTACAATTGCCATCTAAAGAGATCTCAGATCCCAGGAAAATAATATCTGTCACTGCCTCCACTTCTTCCCCATTGAGATTGCTGTTTTCCATAATCTTAATCTTTTTAAAGTGGTGCAGCAGACCAGCTTTTGCACTCTCTTCTTTCAATTTCATCAGTAGGTTGAATAAACAAGGTTACATATATAGATAGATAGATAGATGGATAGATATGTGTATGTGTGTGTGTATATATAACAATTAAATTAGCCGAGATTGCTGCTTGCTTTGGATAACATCTACATTAGCTGTACTAAAATATAAATGATTTGTTGAAAGTAGGACAATAAACTTGGAATAGGAAAGAAAACCAATGCCATAGTATTAGAATTCCATGCAATTGGCTTCTTATAGAATCTGTAGTAGATACATATAACAGCTATCCAGTAGAAGTGGTCGAGGAAATAAAGGATTTCAATACTGATTGAAACAGTAGTAATGCAATCCTGAATATTAATTAAACATAACATTATCTTAAGTCTTCATGAATCTGTTATATAATTTAACCTGATTACCTGTATATCAACCAATGATAGAGGGGGAAATCATTCTCTGCTTAGCTGATAAGTAGTCTATCAGACTGACGAATAGATATTTGAATTAAAACCTCCCTCTGATCAGTTGATATTATCCAATCAGAGCTTTAGAACAAGTTCCCATGCTTTGATTGGCTGAAATAGATTACCGGCTTTTTTTCCCCATCCAATTATTAGCACCAAAAACCAAAAAAAAACAACCTTTAGAATGACCCTGGAGGCTTTAAGTAGGATCCCAAACTCCAACAGTCAGAGGTGGCAGTTGATAGGTCATTATCCCCCCTCCACTATCTAATTGCACCCCTGAAGACCTCACTCTTGGGGAAATTGGATCCAATTATCTTTACAATGGTTCTATGCTATCTCCTTCCTAGTAAATAAGAGCTTCTATGGAAGTAGTATCCCAGCTGTAACATACAGATGTTAGAGCTGGACCATAAAGAAGTCTGAGCGCCAAAGAATTGATGCCTTTGAATTGTGGACTGCAAGAAGACCCAATTAATCAATAGTGTGGGAAATGAAGCCAAACAGTTCACTGGGAGGTTTGATCATGAGGCTTAATTAGAAATATTGTATTCATATCATGCGAAGACAGGATTCCCTGTTGCTGGGAAGTGTTCAAGGCACATGAAAAAGGAGATAACAGAGGTGTAGATGGATCAATGAGGTAATTGAAGCAATGAACATGATCTTGATGGAGTTCAGAGGGGTAGTGGCTGACAACTGTGCCTGGGTGCTGCAGTCCATAGCGTCACAGAGAGCCAGACACAACTGAATGACTAAAACAACAACAATAGTTCTTATGTAAATAAGTGCAATAACTACTTGATAAGGTTTTTATGGTATATATGGTATTGAATCTTAACATATTATTAATATTTTTTTTCTGAAGACACCACCAGTGGAGCATAAGAATATAAAAAATATGCTAAGCAAAGTATATTTTCCCATGTGCCTATGTTTGCTTTTTTTATACACAAACTTGTGTGTGACCATTTAAGACTGCCTCCCAGCCAGAGTTGCTTTCGCTCCTTGATGACACCATATGGGGGGACCACAAGCAACTGAACCTATGGGATGGTAGTTGATCTTTGAAAGTAAGTTTAATATTAAATATTGCTTTTCTAAATTACCGTATACATTTTTTATTAAAGCTTAATAAGTAAAATATATACTTAAAATATATCCTTTTTATATATAACTAGTGACTTGCCCATCAAAAAATGACAGCAATAAGATTGTAAGGCAGGTAATGCTGTTTGGTCGAGACATTAATTTTGTTGGTGGTCTGAGATCCTTCGGCGCTCATTGCGAGGCTGTTGGTTGTTGTATTTTTTTTCCGGATAGGCGCTTTTGGTGTTATTGTTTGGTCGGCGGTGATGGTTTTCTTTCGCTTATTTCAAGGCTTTGTGTGCTATGAGCAGCGTTGGCGCTCGTTGTGAGTGGCGCAGTGAATAGGTTTTATTTTTTTTTGTGTATATGTTTTTTGTATGCTAATTAAATAATTAATAAATTAATAAATTAATATACTTTACCTATTTGTAAGTAATATATGCAGGAAGCATTGTGCTGAAGAGCTGGCAATCTGTTTTCATGTTCCTGCAGCATACAATGTGTGTTTGCAGTGTTGTGGAGCTGAGGTGTAAGTGTCAGCAATAGTGTGCAGTGTGTAGTGTAAATAGGCTGCGGGCACGAGGGGAAGCCGTTAGGGTAGTTGTGTACATCCACTTTGTGTAAGTTAGTGTTGTAAAATGGCGGCGAATGTGTATGTGGTACGCGGGTGTGTATGATGTAGCGTGATTTTCATGTGTCTAAACTCAGGAATTTGGACTTAAATGGAGGTGTAACTTCACTTGCAGAGGTCCTGGGTGCCCCCCCCCCCCTTGCTGTGGGTAAGCTTTTTATGTATTTGTTGTGTGTATTTATTGTGTTTTTAATGTTTTCATGTGCGCGCCTTTCGGTTGTTAATGTCGTATTTTTGCGAGTTCGCAATGTTTTTTTTTAAAGTCCTGTGGCTCATATTTTTTGATGCTAAGTCCGTAAATGTTACGTTGTAAGTCCCGCCTGCAGCTCATTGCAGCCGACATGGGAGCCTCCACCTCCGCATTTGCGGGCCGAAAGTCGTAGGGGGTTGAAGGGATGAGCGCCTATGGCGCTCATCTCCACCAGCGCATGGAGCACCTTTGGCGCTCCTTGCCAGCATCTGCGGCCCTTGCTTTGCGCATGCTCACAACTATATATGTGATATATAAATATAATATTAGACTTATTTTAATTTATTCCTTAGTCCTTTGACATATGCAGACTAATATGTCAATTTTTTTTTAACATACACCATTACATTTTATCAATGTAATGTGATTTTAAAAGATTATTTAGATATATTGTTATTTGTAAAAATTTATTTTTTTTCAACCTATAAATTTCAGATTTATTCATTGTCCTTGGACCAGAAAAGATTTATCTGAACTGTACGATAAATGAGAATTACAATCTCAAACATATCCAGACTGTCCAGTAGGAGGCGATATTAACCATTATAAAATATTTGCATTACAAAAACTATTTTATTTGGGATTAAAATAATTTTCCATACAGTACTTATTATTACGAAAAATGAATATAAGGATAATCAGAAACTGAAAACGTGTAATTAAAGTAATAGTTTTTGCATTTAATTTTATTGTAAACAGGGCACTGTCTCTGAAGCACTGAGTATATGGAATAGAAGATGATCATTTCTACCTTATATGTCTCAAAGGGACTCCGTTGCCCCAGAAACAAGTTGACTACATCTCACAGAGTATTATAAACTGTACATTGTATTAGCTGCTTTCCTCAACAGTAAATCATTTTTGAGATATTATACATTGATTGAGCAGCTAATGTATGGCTCAGTATGCTTGATAAGAGTGATGGTGGGTCCTGGTGGGTCCATGGTGGGTTATAACATCTCAGGCAAGCACACTATAATTATATTTACACCAAAGCAGCTAATTTATATTAAGCTGCCACATATTTGTAAATGAATAAAATAGAAACAATGCTGATTATCTCAGGAATTATTTACTTTGGAATTTACTTGATTGTGGGATGACAGTCCCTTAAATACATGAAGCTATGGAACTATGTAGACAAAATAACCCAGATTCACTAAGGTTTGCAAGGGCTACACATCAGTTCACTGAAGACGGTGGTGAGTTTTCTATGGGACAGTTACCATTACAGCCTCATTGAAAGGGTTCAAAGCCTTTGCTAAATTTAGGGAATCTACTCCCTTATTTGAACATATATGGGACAATAGACTGGGCCTAGTACCTTGGTTAATTAATGGGCAATGGGAGGGACTCAAGGGTAGTGAGGTTTAAGTTACATATGTGGACGTGTTGTTTGTTTCCTGTTTAATGTCTCTTTGCCTTTTTGTTCAGTCACCTATAAAACTGCTTAACCATACCCAATAAAGTCACTTTTAGTAAATGATTAGAAGTGTGAGAGCTGGACTTTGTTAGCTCAGGGAAACTATATTATCATGCATTTACACAATTTTTTAAAACAGAATCTCTGTACAATAAGAATAGTAATACCCACCCGATACGAGAACCTAATCGGTGGGAGTTCCAGAGTGTGCCAGTCCTGCGGTCACTGAGGATAGTCATACCCACACAATATGAGGACCTATCTGGTGGGAGTTCCAGTGTGTGCCAGTCCTGCGGTCACTGAGGATAGTTATACCCACCCGATACGAGGACCTAACTGGTGGGAGTTCCAGAGCGAGCTAGTCCTGCAGTTATTAAGGATAGTCATGAGGACCTAACTGGTGGGAGTTCCAGTGTGTGCCAGTCCTGCGGTCACTGAGGATAGTTATACCCACCCGATACGAGGACCTAACTGGTGGGAGTTCCAGAGCGAGCTAGTCCTGCAGTTATTAAGGATAGTCATGAGGACCTAACTGGTGGGAGTTCCAGTGTGTGCCAGTCCTGCGGTCACTGAGGATAGTTATACCCACCCGATACGAGGACCTAACTGGTGGGAGTTCCAGAGCGAGCTAGTCCTGCAGTTATTAAGGATAGTCATGAGGACCTAACTGGTGGGAGTTCCAGTGTGTGCCAGTCCTGCGGTCACTGAGGATAGTTATACCCACCCGATACGAGGACCTAACTGGTGGGAGTTCCAGAGCGAGCTAGTCCTGCAGTTATTAAGGATAGTCATGAGGACCTAACTGGTGGGAGTTCCAGTGCATGGAAGGCCAGCGGTCACTGAGGATAGTCATACCCAACCGATATGAGGACCTAACTGGTGGGAGTTTCAGAGCGTGCCAGTCCTGCAGTAACTGAGGATAGTCATACTTACCTAATATGAGGACCTAACTGGTGGGAGTTCCAGAGGGTGCCAGTCTTGCGGTCACTGAGGATAGTCATACCCACCCGATATGAGTACCTAACTAACTGTTCACACCCCCAGGATTGAGGGCTGCACTTGAGGGTTTGTTTTTGTAAAAATGAACCCTTGCTATGTGTGCATGCTTTGCAGCCAATCAGAAATGAGTGGTGACGTCAGCTGTGATGTCACCACCATCTCTCTGTGTGAGTGTCTCTGTGTGTGAGTGTGTGAATGTCTGTGTGTGTGTAAGTCTCTGTGAGTGTGTGTGTGAGTGTCTGTGAGTGCATGTGTACATGTGTGTGAGTGTCTGTGAGTGCATGCGTATCTGTGGGAGTGTCTGTGTGTGTGAGTGTGTGAATGTCTGTTAGTGCATGCATATCTGTGTGTGAGTGTCTGTCTCTGTCTGTGTGCGAGTGTGAGTGTCTGAGTGTGTGTGAGTGTCTCTGTGTGTGAGTGTCTGTCTCTGTCAGTTTGAGTGTGAGTGTGTCTGTGTGAGTGTCTGTGTGAGTGTCTGTGTGAGTGTCTGTCTCTGTGTGTGAGTGTCTGAGTGTGTGCATGAAATGCCCCCTCATTGCGGCTGGGGGAGGTGACGGAGCATTTCACTGGGGCTGGGAGAGGTGACTGGGCAAATCACTGGGGGAGGTGATGGGGCAATTCACTGAGGCTCGGAGCGGTGATGGGGCAATTCCCTTGCGCTGGGGGAGGTGACGGAGCATTTCACTGGGGCTGGAAGAGGCGATGGGGCAATTCACTTGGGCTGGGGGAGGTGATGGGGCAATTCATTGGAGCTGGGAGAGGTGACTGGGCAAGTCACTGGGGGAGGTGATGGGGCAATTCACTGGGGTTGGGAGAGGTGATGGGGCAATTCACTTGGGCTGGGGGAGGTGATGGGCATTTCACTGGGGCTGGGAGAGGTGATGGGGCAATTCACTGGGGCTGGGGGAGGTGATGAGCCAATTCACTTGGGGAGATGATGGGGCAATTCACTGGGCTGAGAGAGGTAATGGGACAATTCACTGGGGCTGGGGGAGGTGATGGGGCAATTAAGTGGGGCTGGGGGAGGTGATTGGGTAATTCACTGGGACTGGGGGAGGTGATGGGGCAATTAACTGGGGCTGGGGGAGGTGATTGGGCAATTCACTGGGGCTGGGAGAGGTGATGGGGCAATTCACTGGGCTGAGGGAGGTGATGGGGCAATTCACTGGGGCTGGGGGAGGTGATGAGCCAATTCACTTGGGGAGATGATGGGGCAATTCACTGGGCTGAGAGAGGTAATGGGACAATTCACTGGGGCTGGGGGAGGTGATGGGGCAATTAAGTGGGGCTGGGGGAGGTGATTGGGCAATTCACTGGGGCTGGGAGAGGTGATGGGGCAATTCACGGGTGCTGAGGGAGGTGATGGGGCAATTCACTGGGGCTGGGGGAGGTGATGAGCCAATTCACTTGGAGAGATGATGGGGCAATTCACTGGGCTGAGAGAGGTAATGGGACAATTCACTGGGGCTGGGGGAGGTGATGGGGCAATTAAGTGGGACTGGGAGAGGTGATTGGGCAATCCCCTGGGGGAGGTGATGGGGCAATTAACTGGGGCTGGGGGAGGTGATTGGGCAATTCACTGGGGCTGGGAGAGGTGATGGGGCAATTCACTGGGCTGAGGGAGGTGATGGGGCAATTCACTGTGGCTGGGGGAAGTGATGAGACAATTCACTGGGGCTGGGGGAGGGGATGGGGCAATTCACTGGGGCTGGGGGAAGTGATGAGACAATTCACTGGGGCTAGGGGAGGTGATGGGACAATTCACTGGGGCTGGGAGAGGTCATGGGGCACTTAACTGGGACTGGGAGAGGTGATGGAGCGATTAACTGGGGCTGAGGGCGGTGATGGGGTAGTTTTCTGGGGCAATTCACTGGGGCTGGTAGAGGTGATAGGGACTATTCACTGGGGCTGGGGGAGATGATGGGACAATTCACTGGGGCTGGGGAAGGTGATGGGGCAATTCACTGGGGCTAGGGGAGATTATGGGCCAATTCACTGGGGCTAGGGGAGGTGATGGGGCAATTCACTGGGGCTGGGGAAAGTTTCACCTGTTATGTAGATAAAACAATCAGTGAATGAAGTGAATGAAGTTCTGGGTATTACAGAAATCTAAAGGAAATCTGCAGCTCAATTCACAGATGATAAAGACACAATGTATTATGTATGCTAAGTTTAGCTGGGAATTTCAGGGGTTGTCAACATTGATAGAAAACAGTTTGCAAATGCAAGAAATTCAAAAAACTTTAGGGTAATTGTTTAAATGTTTATTTTGGTATTTTTTCATGCAAACATTTTTTTTTCATACACTACTAATTCTCCTCTATCAGATGCATTCATAATACAGCTCACTTACATATATCTTTAAACAAAGTATTGAAGATGCAATGAAACCACTTGCAGAAGAAACAATGTCTCTTTTGTTAATATTTTTTTCAAAATTTTGGGAACTGTTTAATATTTTTCTGATCAATTACTAACATTCACAGGGGGGCTGTGACAAACATCTGGAGGGTAGCAGCTGGGTTTTTGTTCTTGTAAGTGTTACTGTTTTTGCCGTCATGTATTTTCTAAGTCCCGCGTGCCTGGCTTTACTCAGCCTCGTTTTCATCCAGTTTCAGATTTTTTTACGTTTTTCGTCCCGCAATTTTTTTTCTCACTAAGCCGATTTTCGAGTGACGAAACATGGCAGATAATCACTTGCTACCTCACTTCCAGGCTTCCTGGCTCTCCCCTGTGCATTGTGAGAAAGTGTTACTATTTACTTTTTTTAATTATTTTTTTCTTTGATAGCACAGGTCTGTGCACAATCACCTGCATTTCCCACAGTAGGTCTGTGCACAATCACCTGCATTTCCCACAGTAGGTCTGTGCACTATCACCTGCATTTCCCACAGTAGGTCTGTGCACAATCACCTGCATTTCCCACAGTAGGTCTGTGCACTATCACCTGCATTTCCCACAGTAGGTCTGTGCACTATCACCTGCATTTCCCACAGTAGGTCTGTGCACTATCACCTGCATTTCCCACAGTAGGTCTGTGCACTATCACCTGCATTTCCCACAGTAGGTCTGTGCACAATCACCTGCATTTCCCACAGTAGGTCTGTGCACTATCACCTGCATTTCCCACAGTAGGTCTGTGCATTATCACCTGCATTTCCCACAGTAGGTCTGTGCACAATCATCTGCATTTCCCACAGTAGGTCTGTGCACTATCACCTGCATTTCCCACAGTAGGTCTGTGCACAATCACCTGCATTTCCCACAGTAGGTCTGTGCACTATCACCTGCATTTCCCACAGTAGGTCTGTGCACAATCACCTGCATTTCCCACAGTAGTTCTGTGCACTATCACCTGCATTTCCCACAGTAGGTCTGTGCACAATCACCTGCATTTCCCACAGTAGGTCTGTGCACTATCACCTGCATTTCCCACAGTAGGTCTGTGCACTATCACCTGCATTTCCCACAGTAGGTCTGTGCACAATCACCTGCATTTCCCACAGTAGGTCTGTGCACAATCACCTGCATTTCCCACAGTAGGTCTGTGCACTATCACCTGCATTTCCCACAGTAGGTCTGTGCACAATAACCTGCATTTCCCACATTAGGTCTGTGCACTATCACCTGCATTTCCCACAGTAGGTCTGTGCACAATCACCTGCATTTCCCACAGTAGGTCTGTGCACAATCACCTGCATTTCCCACAGTAGGTCTGTGCACAATAACCTGCATTTCCCACAGTAGGTCTGTGCACAATCACCTGCATTTCCCACAGTACGTCTGTGCGCTATGGCCTGCATTTCCCACAGTAGGTCTGTGCACAATCACCTGCATTTCCCACAGTACGTCTGTGCGCTATGGCCTGCATTTCCCACAGTAGGTCTGTGCACTATCACCTGCATTTCCCACAGTACGTCTGTGCGCTATGGCCTGCATTTCCCAAAGTAGGTCTGTGCACTATCACCTGCATTTCCCACAGTAGGTCTGTGCACTATCACCTGCATTTCACACAGTAGGTCTGTGCACTATCACCTGCATTTCCCACATTAGGTCTGTGCACTATCACCTGTATTTCCCACAGTAGGTCTGTGCACTATCACCTGCATTTCCCACAGTACGTCTGTGCGCTATGGCCTGCATTTCCCACAGTAGGTCTGTGCACAATCACCTGCATTTCCCACAGTACGTCTGTGCGCTATGGCCTGCATTTCCCACAGTAGGTCTGTGCACAATCACCTGCATTTCCCACAGTAGGTCTGTGCACTATCACCTGCATTTCCCACAGTAGGTCTGTGCACTATCACCTGCATTTCCCACAGTAGGTCTGTGCACAATCACCTGCATTTCCCACAGTAGGTCTGTGCACAATCACCTGCATTTCCCACAGTAGGTCTGTGCACTATCACCTGCATTTCCCACAGTAGGTCTGTGCACAATAACCTGCATTTCCCACATTAGGTCTGTGCACAATCACCTGCATTTCCCACAGTAGGTCTGTGCACAATCACCTGCATTTCCCACAGTAGGTCTGTGCACAATCACCTGCATTTCCCACAGTAGGTCTGTGCACAATAACCTGCATTTCCCACAGTAGGTCTGTGCACAATCACCTGCATTTCCCACAGTACGTCTGTGCGCTATGGCCTGCATTTCCCACAGTAGGTCTGTGCACAATCACCTGCATTTCCCACAGTACGTCTGTGCGCTATCCCCTGCATTTCCCACAGTAGGTCTGTGCACTATCACCTGCATTTCCCATAGTACGTCTGTGCGCTATGGCCTGCATTTCCCACAGTAGGTCTGTGCACTATCACCTGCATTTCCCACAGTAGGTCTGTGCACTATCACCTGCATTTCACACAGTAGGTCTGTGCACTATCACCTGCATTTCCCACATTAGGTCTGTGCACTATCACCTGTATTTCCCACAGTAGGTCTGTGCACTATCACCTGCATTTCCCACAGTAGGTCTGTGCACTATCACCTGCATTTCCCACAGTAGGTCTGTGCACAATCACCTGCATTCCCCACAGTAGGTCTGTGCACTATCACCTGCATTTCCCACAGTACGTCTGTGCACAATCACCTGCATTTCCCACAGTACGTCTGTGCACAATCACATGCATTTCCCACAGTAGGTCTGTGCACAATCACCTGCATTTCCCACAGTAGGTCTGTGCACAATAACCTGCATTTCCCACAGTAGGTCTGTGCACAATCACCTGCATTTCCCACAGTAGGTCTGTGCACAATCACCTGCATTTCCCACAGTACGTCTGTGCGCTATGGCCTGCATTTCCCACAGTAGGTCTGTGCACAATCACCTGCATTTCCCACAGTAGGTCTGTGCACTATCACCTGCATTTCCCACAGTAGGTCTGTGCACTATCACCTGCATTTCCCACAGTAGGTCTGTGCACAATCACCTGCATTTCCCACAGTAGGTCTGTGCACAATCACCTGCATTTCCCACAGTAGGTCTGTGCACTATCACCTGCATTTCCCACAGTAGGTCTGTGCACAATAACCTGCATTTCCCACATTAGGTCTGTGCACAATCACCTGCATTTCCCACAGTAGGTCTGTGCACAATCACCTGCATTTCCCACAGTAGGTCTGTGCACAATCACCTGCATTTCCCACAGTAGGTCTGTGCACAATAACCTGCATTTCCCACAGTAGGTCTGTGCACAATAACCTGCATTTCCCACAGTACGTCTGTGCGCTATGGCCTGCATTTCCCACAGTAGGTCTGTGCACAATCACCTGCATTTCCCACAGTACGTCTGTGCGCTATGGCCTGCATTTCCCACAGTAGGTCTGTGCACTATCACCTGCATTTCCCATAGTACGTCTGTGCGCTATGGCCTGCATTTCCCACAGTAGGTCTGTGCACTATCACCTGCATTTCCCACAGTAGGTCTGTGCACTATCACCTGCATTTCACACAGTAGGTCTGTGCACTATCACCTGCATTTCCCACATTAGGTCTGTGCACTATCACCTGTATTTCCCACAGTAGGTCTGTGCACTATCACCTGCATTTCCCACAGTAGGTCTGTGCACTATCACCTGCATTTCCCACAGTAGGTCTGTGCACAATCACCTGCATTCCCCACAGTAGGTCTGTGCACTATCACCTGCATTTCCCACAGTACGTCTGTGCACAATCACCTGCATTTCCCACAGTACGTCTGTGCACAATCACATGCATTTCCCACAGTAGGTCTGTGCACAATCACCTGCATTTCCCACAGTAGGTCTGTGCACAATAACCTGCATTTCCCACAGTAGGTCTGTGCACAATCACCTGCATTTCCCACAGTAGGTCTGTGCACAATCACCTGCATTTCCCACAGTAGGTCTGTGCACAATAACCTGCATTTCCCCCAGTAGGTCTGTGCACAATCACCTGCATTTCCCACAGTACGTCTGTGCTCTATGGCCTGCATTTCCCACAGTAGGTCTGTGCACAATAACCTGCATTTCCCACATTAGGTCTGTGCACAATCACCTGCATTTCCCACAGTAGGTCTGTGCACAATCACCTGCATTTCCCACAGTAGGTCTGTGCACAATTACCTGCATTTCCCACAGTAGGTCTGTGCACAATAACCTGCATTTCCCACAGTAGGTCTGTGCACAATCACCTGCATTTCCCACAGTACGTCTGTGCGCTATGGCCTGCATTTCCCACAGTAGGTCTGTGCACAATCACCTGCATTTCCCACAGTACGTCTGTGCGCTATGGCCTGCATTTCCCACATTAGGTCTGTGCACAATCACCTGCATTTCCCACAGTAGGTCTGTGCACAATCACCTGCATTTCCCACAGTAGGTCTGTGCACAATCACCTGCATTTCCCACAGTAGGTCTGTGCACAATCACCTGCATTTCCCACAGTAGGTCTGTGCACAATCACCTGCATTTCCCACAGTACGTCTGTGCGCTATGGCCTGCATTTCCCACAGTAGGTCTGTGCACAATCACCTGCATTTCCCACAGTACGTCTGTGCGCTATGGCCTGCATTTCCCACAGTAGGTCTGTGCACAATAACCTGCATTTCCCCCAGTAGGTCTGTGCACAATCACCTGCATTTCCCACAGTAGGTCTGTGCACAATCACCTGCATTTCCCACAGTAGGTCTGTGCACAATCACCTGCATTTCCCACAGTAGGTCTGTGCACTATCACCTGCATTTCCCACAGTAGGTCTGTGCACAATAACCTGCATTTCCCACATTAGGTCTGTGCACAATCACCTGCATTTCCCACAGTAGGTCTGTGCACAATCACCTGCATTTCCCACAGTAGGTCTGTGCACAATCACCTGCATTTCCCACAGTAGGTCTGTGCACAATAACCTGCATTTCCCACAGTAGGTCTGTGCACAATCACCTGCATTTCCCACAGTACGTCTGTGCGCTATGGCCTGCATTTCCCACAGTAGGTCTGTTTACAATCACCTGCATTTCCCACAGTACGTCTGTGCACAATCACCTGCATTTCCCACAGTAGGTCTGTGCACAATCACCTGCATTTCCCACAGTAGGTCTGTGCACAATAACCTGCATTTCCCACAGTAGGTCTGTGCACAATCACCTGCATTTCCCACAGTACGTCTGTGCGCTATGGCCTGCATTTCCCACAGTAGGTCTGTGCACAATCACCTGCATTTCCCACAGTACGTCTGTGCGCTATGGCCTGCATTTCCCACAGTAGGTCTGTGCACAATAACCTGCATTTCCCCCAGTAGGTCTGTGCACAATCACCTGCATTTCCCACAGTAGGTCTGTGCACTATCACCTGCATTTCCCACAGTAGGTCTGTGCACTATCACCTGCATTTCCCACAGTAGGTCTGTGCACAATCACCTGCATTTCCCACAGTAGGTCTGTGCACTATCACCTGCATTTCCCACAGTAGGTCTGTGCACAATAACCTGCATTTCCCACATTAGGTCTGTGCACAATCACCTGCATTTCCCACAGTAGGTCTGTGCACAATCACCTGCATTTCCCACAGTAGGTCTGTGCACAATCACCTGCATTTCCCACAGTAGGTCTGTGCACAATAACCTGCATTTCCCACAGTAGGTCTGTGCACAATCACCTGCATTTCCCACAGTACGTCTGTGCGCTATGGCCTGCATTTCCCACAGTAGGTCTGTGCACAATCACCTGCATTTCCCACAGTACGTCTGTGCGCTATGGCCTGCATTTCCCACAGTAGGTCTGTGCACTATCACCTGCATTTCCCACAGTACGTCTGTGCGCTATGGCCTGCATTTCCCAAAGTAGGTCTGTGCACTATCACCTGCATTTCCCACAGTAGGTCTGTGCACTATCACCTGCATTTCACACAGTAGGTCTGTGCACTATCACCTGCATTTCCCACATTAGGTCTGTGCACTATCACCTATATTTCCCACAGTAGGTCTGTGCACTATCACCTGCATTTCCCACAGTACGTCTGTGCGCTATGGCCTGCATTTCCCACAGTAGGTCTGTGCACAATCACCTGCATTTCCCACAGTACGTCTGTGCGCTATGGCCTGCATTTCCCACAGTAGGTCTGTGCACAATCACCTGCATTTCCCACAGTAGGTCTGTGCACTATCACCTGCATTTCCCACAGTAGGTCTGTGCACTATCACCTGCATTTCCCACAGTAGGTCTGTGCACAATCACCTGCATTTCCCACAGTAGGTCTGTGCACAATCACCTGCATTTCCCACAGTAGGTCTGTGCACTATCACCTGCATTTCCCACAGTAGGTCTGTGCACAATAACCTGCATTTCCCACATTAGGTCTGTGCACAATCACCTGCATTTCCCACAGTAGGTCTGTGCACAATCACCTGCATTTCCCACAGTAGGTCTGTGCACAATCACCTGCATTTCCCACAGTAGGTCTGTGCACAATAACCTGCATTTCCCACAGTAGGTCTGTGCACAATCACCTGCATTTCCCACAGTACGTCTGTGCGCTATGGCCTGCATTTCCCACAGTAGGTCTGTGCACAATCACCTGCATTTCCCACAGTACGTCTGTGCGCTATGGCCTGCATTTCCCACAGTAGGTCTGTGCACTATCACCTGCATTTCCCATAGTAGGTCTGTGCGCTATGTCCTGCATTTCCCACAGTAGGTCTGTGCACTATCACCTGCATTTCCCACAGTAGGTCTGTGCACTATCACCTGCATTTCACACAGTAGGTCTGTGCACTATCACCTGCATTTCCCACATTAGGTCTGTGCACTATCACCTGTATTTCCCACAGTAGGTCTGTGCACTATCACCTGCATTTCCCACAGTAGGTCTGTGCACTATCACCTGCATTTCCCACAGTAGGTCTGTGCACAATCACCTGCATTCCCCACAGTAGGTCTGTGCACTATCACCTGCATTTCCCACAGTACGTCTGTGCACAATCACCTGCATTTCCCACAGTACGTCTGTGCACAATCACATGCATTTCCCACAGTAGGTCTGTGCACAATCACCTGCATTTCCCACAGTAGGTCTGTGCACAATAACCTGCATTTCCCACAGTAGGTCTGTGCACAATCACCTGCATTTCCCACAGTAGGTCTGTGCACAATCACCTGCATTTCCCACAGTACGTCTGTGCGCTATGGCCTGCATTTCCCACAGTAGGTCTGTGCACAATCACCTGCATTTCCCACAGTAGGTCTGTGCACTATCACCTGCATTTCCCACAGTAGGTCTGTGCACTATCACCTGCATTTCCCACAGTAGGTCTGTGCACAATCACCTGCATTTCCCACAGTAGGTCTGTGCACAATCACCTGCATTTCCCACAGTAGGTCTGTGCACTATCACCTGCATTTCCCACAGTAGGTCTGTGCACAATAACCTGCATTTCCCACATTAGGTCTGTGCACAATCACCTGCATTTCCCACAGTAGGTCTGTGCACAATCACCTGCATTTCCCACAGTAGGTCTGTGCACAATCACCTGCATTTCCCACAGTAGGTCTGTGCACAATAACCTGCATTTCCCACAGTAGGTCTGTGCACAATCACCTGCATTTCCCACAGTACGTCTGTGCGCTATGGCCTGCATTTCCCACAGTAGGTCTGTGCACAATCACCTGCATTTCCCACAGTACGTCTGTGCGCTATGGCCTGCATTTCCCACAGTAGGTCTGTGCACTATCACCTGCATTTCCCATAGTACGTCTGTGCGCTATGGCCTGCATTTCCCACAGTAGGTCTGTGCACTATCACCTGCATTTCCCACAGTAGGTCTGTGCACTATCACCTGTATTTCCCACAGTAGGTCTGTGCACTATCACCTGCATTTCCCACAGTAGGTCTGTGCACTATCACCTGCATTTCCCACAGTAGGTCTGTGCACAATCACCTGCATTCCCCACAGTAGGTCTGTGCACTATCACCTGCATTTCCCACAGTACGTCTGTGCACAATCACCTGCATTTCCCACAGTACGTCTGTGCACAATCACATGCATTTCCCACAGTAGGTCTGTGCACAATCACCTGCATTTCCCACAGTAGGTCTGTGCACAATAACCTGCATTTCCCACAGTAGGTCTGTGCACAATCACCTGCATTTCCCACAGTAGGTCTGTGCACAATCACCTGCATTTCCCACAGTAGGTCTGTGCACAATAACCTGCATTTCCCCCAGTAGGTCTGTGCACAATCACCTGCATTTCCCACAGTACGTCTGTGCGCTATGGCCTGCATTTCCCACAGTAGGTCTGTGCACAATAACCTGCATTTCCCACATTAGGTCTGTGCACAATCACCTGCATTTCCCACAGTAGGTCTGTGCACAATCACCTGCATTTCACACAGTAGGTCTGTGCACAATTACCTGCATTTCCCACAGTAGGTCTGTGCACAATAACCTGCATTTCCCACAGTAGGTCTGTGCACAATCACCTGCATTTCCCACAGTACGTCTGTGCGCTATGGCCTGCATTTCCCACAGTAGGTCTGTGCACAATCACCTGCATTTCCCACAGTACGTCTGTGCGCTATGGCCTGCATTTCCCACATTAGGTCTGTGCACAATCACCTGCATTTCCCACAGTAGGTCTGTGCACAATCACCTGCATTTCCCACAGTAGGTCTGTGCACAATCACCTGCATTTCCCACAGTAGGTCTGTGCACAATAACCTGCATTTCCCACAGTAGGTCTGTGCACAATCACCTGCATTTCCCACAGTACGTCTGTGCGCTATGGCCTGCATTTCCCACAGTAGGTCTGTGCACAATCACCTGCATTTCCCACAGTACGTCTGTGCGCTATGGCCTGCATTTCCCACAGTAGGTCTGTGCACAATAACCTGCATTTCCCCCAGTAGGTCTGTGCACAATCACCTGCATTTCCCACAGTAGGTCTGTGCACAATCACCTGCATTTCCCACAGTAGGTCTGTGCACAATCACCTGCATTTCCCACAGTAGGTCTGTGCACTATCACCTGCATTTCCCACAGTAGGTCTGTGCACAATAACCTGCATTTCCCACATTAGGTCTGTGCACAATCACCTGCATTTCCCACAGTAGGTCTGTGCACAATCACCTGCATTTCCCACAGTAGGTCTGTGCACAATCACCTGCATTTCCCACAGTAGGTCTGTGCACAATAACCTGCATTTCCCACAGTAGGTCTGTGCACAATCACCTGCATTTCCCACAGTACGTCTGTGCGCTATGGCCTGCATTTCCCACAGTAGGTCTGTTTACAATCACCTGCATTTCCCACAGTACGTCTGTGCGCTATGGCCTGCATTTCCCACAGTAGGTCTGTGCACTATCACCTGCATTTCCCACAGTACGTCTGTGCGCTATGGCCTGCATTTCCCACAGTAGGTCTGTGCACTATCACCTGCATTTCCCACAGTAGGTCTGTGCACTATCACCTGCATTTCACACAGTAGGTCTGTGCACTATCACCTGCATTTCCCACATTAGGTCTGTGCACTATCACCTGTATTTCCCACAGTAGGTCTGTGCACTATCACCTGCATTTCCCACAGTACGTCTGTGCGCTATGGCCTGCATTTCCCACAGTAGGTCTGTGCACAATCACCTGCATTTCCCACAGTACGTCTGTGCGCTATGGCCTGCATTTCCCACAGTAGGTCTGTGCACAATCACCTGCATTTCCCACAGTAGGTCTGTGCACTATCACCTGCATTTCCCACAGTAGGTCTGTGCACTATCACCTGCATTTCCCACAGTAGGTCTGTGCACAATCACCTGCATTTCCCACAGTAGGTCTGTGCACAATCACCTGCATTTCCCACAGTAGGTCTGTGCACTATCACCTGCATTTCCCACAGTAGGTCTGTGCACAATCACCTGCATTTCCCACATTAGGTCTGTGCACAATCACCTGCATTTCCCACAGTAGGTCTGTGCACAATCACCTGCATTTCCCACAGTAGGTCTGTGCACAATCACCTGCATTTCCCACAGTAGGTCTGTGCACAATAACCTGCATTTCCCACAGTAGGTCTGTGCACAATCACTTGCATTTCCCACAGTACGTCTGTGCGCTATGGCCTGCATTTCCCACAGTAGGTCTGTGCACAATCACCTGCATTTCCCACAGTACGTCTGTGCGCTATGGCCTGCATTTCCCACAGTAGGTCTGTGCACTATCACCTGCATTTCCCATAGTACGTCTGTGCGCTATGGCCTGCATTTCCCACAGTAGGTCTGTGCACTATCACCTGCATTTCCCACAGTAGGTCTGTGCACTATCACCTGCATTTCACACAGTAGGTCTGTGCACTATCACCTGCATTTCCCACATTAGGTCTGTGCACTATCACCTGTATTTCCCACAGTAGGTCTGTGCACTATCACCTGCATTTCCCACAGTAGGTCTGTGCACAATCACCTGCATTTCCCACAGTAGGTCTGTGCACAATCACCTGCATTCCCCACAGTAGGTCTGTGCACTATCACCTGCATTTCCCACAGTACGTCTGTGCACAATCACCTGCATTTCCCACAGTACGTCTGTGCACAATCACATGCATTTCCCACAGTAGGTCTGTGCACAATCACCTGCATTTCCCACAGTAGGTCTGTGCACAATAACCTGCATTTCCCACAGTAGGTCTGTGCACAATCACCTGCATTTCCCACAGTAGGTCTGTGCACAATTACCTGCATTTCCCACAGTAGGTCTGTGCACAATAACCTGCATTTCCCACAGTAGGTCTGTGCACAATCACCTGCATTTCCCACAGTACGTCTGTGCGCTATGGCCTGCATTTCCCACAGTAGGTCTGTGCACAATAACCTGCATTTCCCACAGTACGTCTGTGCGCTATGGCCTGCATTTCCCACATTAGGTCTGTGCACAATCACCTGCATTTCCCACAGTAGGTCTGTGCACAATCACCTGCATTTCCCACAGTAGGTCTGTGCACAATCACCTGCATTTCCCACAGTAGGTCTGTGCACAATAACCTGCATTTCCCACAGTAGGTCTGTGCACAATCACCTGCATTTCCCACAGTACGTCTGTGCGCTATGGCCTGCATTTCCCACAGTAGGTCTGTGCACAATCACCTGCATTTCCCACAGTACGTCTGTGCGCTATGGCCTGCATTTCCCACAGTAGGTCTGTGCACAATAACCTGCATTTCCCCCAGTAGGTCTGTGCACAATCACCTGCATTTCCCACAGTAGGTCTGTGCACAATCACCTGCATTTCCCACAGTAGGTCTGTGCACAATCACCTGCATTTCCCACAGTAGGTCTGTGCACTATCACCTGCATTTCCCACAGTAGGTCTGTGCACAATCACCTGCATTTCCCACAGTAGGTCTGTGCACAATCACCTGCATTTCCCACAGTAGGTCTGTGCACAATCACCTGCATTTCCCACAGTAGGTCTGTGCACAATCACCTGCATTTCCCACAGTAGGTCTGTGCACAATAACCTGCATTTCCCACAGTAGGTCTGTGCACAATCACCTGCATTTCCCACAGTACGTCTGTGCGCTATGGCCTGCATTTCCCACAGTAGGTCTGTGCACAATCACCTGCATTTCCCACAGTACGTCTGTGCGCTATGGCCTGCATTTCCCACAGTAGGTCTGTGCACTATCACCTGCATTTCCCACAGTACGTCTGTGCGCTATGGCCTGCATTTCCCACAGTAGGTCTGTGCACAATCACCTGCATTTCCCACAGTAGGTCTGTGCACTATCACCTGCATTTCACACAGTAGGTCTGTGCACTATCACCTGCATTTCCCACATTAGGTCTGTGCACTATCACCTGTATTTCCCACAGTAGGTCTGTGCACTATCACCTGCATTTCCCACAGTACGTCTGTGCGCTATGGCCTGCATTTCCCACAGTAGGTCTGTGCACAATCACCTGCATTTCCCACAGTACGTCTGTGCGCTATGGCCTGCATTTCCCACAGTAGGTCTGTGCACAATCACCTGCATTTCCCACAGTAGGTCTGTGCACTATCACCTGCATTTCCCACAGTAGGTCTGTGCACTATCACCTGCATTTCCCACAGTAGGTCTGTGCACAATCACCTGCATTTCCCACAGTAGGTCTGTGCACAATCACCTGCATTTCCCACAGTAGGTCTGTGCACTATCACCTGCATTTCCCACAGTAGGTCTGTGCACAATAACCTGCATTTCCCACAGTAGGTCTGTGCACAATCACCTGCATTTCCCACAGTAGGTCTGTGCACAATCACCTGCATTTCCCACAGTAGGTCTGTGCACAATCACCTGCATTTCCCACAGTAGGTCTGTGCACAATAACCTGCATTTCCCACAGTAGGTCTGTGCACAATCACCTGCATTTCCCACAGTACGTCTGTGCGCTATGGCCTGCATTTCCCACAGTAGGTCTGTGCACAATCACCTGCATTTCCCACAGTACGTCTGTGCGCTATGGCCTGCATTTCCCACAGTAGGTCTGTGCACTATCACCTGCATTTCCCATAGTACGTCTGTGCGCTATGGCCTGCATTTCCCACAGTAGGTCTGTGCACTATCACCTGCATTTCCCACAGTAGGTCTGTGCACTATCACCTGCATTTCACACAGTAGGTCTGTGCACTATCACCTGCATTTCCCACATTAGGTCTGTGCACTATCACCTGTATTTCCCACAGTAGGTCTGTGCACTATAACCTGCATTTCCCACAGTAGGTCTGTGCACAATCACCTGCATTTCCCACAGTAGGTCTGTGCACAATCACCTGCATTCCCCACAGTAGGTCTGTGCACTATCACCTGCATTTCCCACAGTACGTCTGTGCACAATCACCTGCATTTCCCACAGTACGTCTGTGCACAATCACATGCATTTCCCACAGTAGGTCTGTGCACAATCACCTGCATTTCCCACAGTAGGTCTGTGCACAATCACCTGCATTTCCCACAGTAGGTCTGTGCACAATCACCTGCATTTCCCACAGTAGGTCTGTGCACAATCACCTGCATTTCCCACAGTAGGTCTGTGCACAATAACCTGCATTTCCCCCAGTAGGTCTGTGCACAATCACCTGCATTTCCCACAGTACGTCTGTGCGCTATGGCCTGCATTTCCCACAGTAGGTCTGTGCACAATAACCTGCATTTCCCACATTAGGTCTGTGCACAATCACCTGCATTTCCCACAGTAGGTCTGTGCACAATCACCTGCATTTCCCACAGTAGGTCTGTGCACAATTACCTGCATTTCCCACAGTAGGTCTGTGCACAATAACCTGCATTTCCCACAGTAGGTCTGTGCACAATCACCTGCATTTCCCACAGTACGTCTGTGCGCTATGGCCTGCATTTCCCACAGTAGGTCTGTGCACAATCACCTGCATTTCCCACAGTACGTCTGTGCGCTATGGCCTGCATTTCCCACATTAGGTCTGTGCACAATCACCTGCATTTCCCACAGTAGGTCTGTGCACAATCACCTGCATTTCCCACAGTAGGTCTGTGCACAATCACCTGCATTTCCCACAGTAGGTCTGTGCACAATAACCTGCATTTCCCACAGTAGGTCTGTGCACAATCACCTGCATTTCCCACAGTACGTCTGTGCGCTATGGCCTGCATTTCCCACAGTAGGTCTGTGCACAATCACCTGCATTTCCCACAGTACGTCTGTGCGCTATGGCCTGCATTTCCCACAGTAGGTCTGTGCACAATAACCTGCATTTCCCACAGTAGGTCTGTGCACTATCACCTGCATTTCCCACAGTAGGTCTGTGCACAATCACCTGCATTTCCCACAGTAGGTCTGTGCACTATCACCTGCATTTCCCACAGTAGGTCTGTGCACAATCACCTGCATTTCCCACAGTAGGTCTGTGCACTATCACCTGCATTTCCCACAGTAGGTCTGTGCACTATCACCTGCATTTCCCACAGTAGGTCTGTGCACAATCACCTGCATTTCCCACAGTAGGTCTGTGCACAATCACCTGCATTTCCCACAGTAGGTCTGTGCACTATCACCTGCATTTCCCACAGTAGGTCTGTGCACAATAACCTGCATTTCCCACATTAGGTCTGTGCACAATCACCTGCATTTCCCACAGTAGGTCTGTGCACAATCACCTGCATTTCCCACAGTAGGTCTGTGCACAATCACCTGCATTTCCCACAGTAGGTCTGTGCACAATAACCTGCATTTCCCACAGTAGGTCTGTGCACAATCACCTGCATTTCCCACAGTACGTCTGTGCGCTATGGCCTGCATTTCCCACAGTAGGTCTGTGCACAATCACCTGCATTTCCCACAGTACGTCTGTGCGCTATGGCCTGCATTTCCCACAGTAGGTCTGTGCACTATCACCTGCATTTCCCACAGTACGTCTGTGCGCTATGGCCTGCATTTCCCACAGTAGGTCTGTGCACTATCACCTGCATTTCCCACAGTAGGTCTGTGCACTATCACCTGCATTTCACACAGTAGGTCTGTGCACTATCACCTGCATTTCCCACATTAGGTCTGTGCACTATCACCTGTATTTCCCACAGTAGGTCTGTGCACTATCACCTGCATTTCCCACAGTACGTCTGTGCGCTATGGCCTGCATTTCCCACAGTAGGTCTGTGCACAATCACCTGCATTTCCCACAGTAGGTCTGTGCACAATCACCTGCATTTCCCACAGTACGTCTGTGCGCTATGGCCTGCATTTCCCACAGTAGGTCTGTGCACAATCACCTGCATTTCCCACAGTAGGTCTGTGCACTATCACCTGCATTTCCCACAGTAGGTCTGTGCACTATCACCTGCATTTCCCACAGTAGGTCTGTGCACAATCACCTGCATTTCCCACAGTAGGTCTGTGCACAATCACCTGCATTTCCCACAGTAGGTCTGTGCACTATCACCTGCATTTCCCACAGTAGGTCTGTGCACAATAACCTGCATTTCCCACATTAGGTCTGTGCACAATCACCTGCATTTCCCACAGTAGGTCTGTGCACAATCACCTGCATTTCCCACAGTAGGTCTGTGCACAATCACCTGCATTTCCCACAGTAGGTCTGTGCACAATAACCTGCATTTCCCACAGTAGGTCTGTGCACAATCACCTGCATTTCCCACAGTACGTCTGTGCGCTATGGCCTGCATTTCCCACAGTAGGTCTGTGCACAATCACCTGCATTTCCCACAGTACGTCTGTGCGCTATGGCCTGCATTTCCCACAGTAGGTCTGTGCACTATCACCTGCATTTCCCACAGTACGTCTGTGCGCTATGGCCTGCATTTCCCACAGTAGGTCTGTGCACTATCACCTGCATTTCCCACAGTAGGTCTGTGCACTATCACCTGCATTTCACACAGTAGGTCTGTGCACTATCACCTGCATTTCCCACATTAGGTCTGTGCACTATCACCTGTATTTCCCACAGTAGGTCTGTGCACTATCACCTGCATTTCCCACAGTAGGTCTGTGCACTATCACCTGCATTTCCCACAGTAGGTCTGTGCACAATCACCTGCATTCCCCACAGTAGGTCTGTGCACTATCACCTGCATTTCCCACAGTACGTCTGTGCACAATCACCTGCATTTCCCACAGTACGTCTGTGCACAATCACATGCATTTCCCACAGTAGGTCTGTGCACAATCACCTGCATTTCCCACAGTAGGTCTGTGCACAATAACCTGCATTTCCCACAGTAGGTCTGTGCACAATCACCTGCATTTCCCACAGTAGGTCTGTGCACAATAACCTGCATTTCCCACAGTAGGTCTGTGCACAATCACCTGCATTTCCCACAGTAGGTCTGTGCACAATCACCTGCATTTCCCACAGTAGGTCTGTGCACAATAACCTGCATTTCCCCCAGTAGGTCTGTGCACAATCACCTGCATTTCCCACAGTACGTCTGTGCGCTATGGCCTGCATTTCCCACAGTAGGTCTGTGCACAATAACCTGCATTTCCCACATTAGGTCTGTGCACAATCACCTGCATTTCCCACAGTAGGTCTGTGCACAATCACCTGCATTTCCCACAGTAGGTCTGTGCACAATTACCTGCATTTCCCACAGTAGGTCTGTGCACAATAACCTGCATTTCCCACAGTAGGTCTGTGCACAATCACCTGCATTTCCCACAGTACGTCTGTGCGCTATGGCCTGCATTTCCCACAGTAGGTCTGTGCACAATCACCTGCATTTTCCACAGTACGTCTGTGCGCTATGGCCTGCATTTCCCACAGTAGGTCTGTGCACAATCACCTGCATTTCCCACAGTAGGTCTGTGCACAATCACCTGCATTTCCCACAGTAGGTCTGTGCACAATCACCTGCATTTCCCACAGTAGGTCTGTGCACAATAACCTGCATTTCCCACAGTAGGTCTGTGCACAATCACCTGCATTTCCCACAGTAGGTCTGTGCACAATCACCTGCATTTCCCACAGTAGGTCTGTGCACTATCACCTGCATTTCCCACAGTAGGTCTGTGCACAATAACCTGCATTTCCCACATTAGGTCTGTGCACAATCACCTGCATTTCCCACAGTAGGTCTGTGCACAATCACCTGCATTTCCCACAGTAGGTCTGTGCACAATCACCTGCATTTCCCACAGTAGGTCTGTGCACAATAACCTGCATTTCCCACAGTAGGTCTGTGCACAATCACCTGCATTTCCCACAGTACGTCTGTGCGCTATGGCCTGCATTTCCCACAGTAGGTCTGTGCACAATCACCTGCATTTCCCACAGTACGTCTGTGCGCTATGGCCTGCATTTCCCACAGTAGGTCTTTGCACTATCACCTGCATTTCCCACATTAGGTCTGTGCACTATCACCTGTATTTCCCACAGTAGGTCTGTGCACTATCACCTGCATTTCCCACAGTAGGTCTGTGCACTATCACCTGCATTTCCCACAGTAGGTCTGTGCACAATCACCTGCATTCCCCACAGTAGGTCTGTGCACTATCACCTGCATTTCCCACAGTACGTCTGTGCACAATCACCTGCATTTCCCACAGTACGTCTGTGCACAATCACATGCATTTCCCACAGTAGGTCTGTGCACAATCACCTGCATTTCCCACAGTAGGTCTGTGCACAATAACCTGCATTTCCCACAGTAGGTCTGTGCACAATCACCTGCATTTCCCACAGTAGGTCTGTGCACAATCACCTGCATTTCCCACAGTAGGTCTGTGCACAATAACCTGCATTTCCCCCAGTAGGTCTGTGCACAATCACCTGCATTTCCCACAGTACGTCTGTGCGCTATGGCCTGCATTTCCCACAGTAGGTCTGTGCACAATAACCTGCATTTCCCACATTAGGTCTGTGCACAATCACCTGCATTTCCCACAGTAGGTCTGTGCACAATCACCTGCATTTCCCACAGTAGGTCTGTGCACAATTACCTGCATTTCCCACAGTAGGTCTGTGCACAATCACCTGCATTTCCCACAGTAGGTCTGTGCACAATCACCTGCATTTCCCACAGTACGTCTGTGCGCTATGGCCTGCATTTCCCACAGTAGGTCTGTGCACAATCACCTGCATTTCCCACAGTACGTCTGTGCGCTATGGCCTGCATTTCCCACATTAGGTCTGTGCACAATCACCTGCATTTCCCACAGTAGGTCTGTGCACAATCACCTGCATTTCCCACAGTAGGTCTGTGCACAATCACCTGCATTTCCCACAGTAGGTCTGTGCACAATAACCTGCATTTCCCACAGTAGGTCTGTGCACAATCACCTGCATTTCCCACAGTACGTCTGTGCGCTATGGCCTGCATTTCCCACAGTAGGTCTGTGCACAATCACCTGCATTTCCCACAGTACGTCTGTGCGCTATGGCCTGCATTTCCCACAGTAGGTCTGTGCACAATAACCTGCATTTCCCCCAGTAGGTCTGTGCACAATCACCTGCATTTCCCACAGTACGTCTGTGCACAATAACCTGCATTTCCCACAGTAGGTCTGTGCACAATCACCTGCATTTCCCACAGTACGTCTGTGCGCTATGGCCTGCATTTCCCACAGTAGGTCTGTGCACAATCACCTGCATTTCCCACAGTACGTCTGTGCGCTATGGCCTGCATTTCCCACAGTAGGTCTGTGCACTATCACCTGCATTTCCCACAGTACGTCTGTGCGCTATGGCCTGCATTTCCCACAGTAGGTCTGTGCACTATCACCTGCATTTCCCACAGTAGGTCTGTGCACTATCACCTGCATTTCACACAGTAGGTCTGTGCACTATCACCTGCATTTCCCACATTAGGTCTGTGCACTATCACCTGTATTTCCCACAGTAGGTCTGTGCACTATCACCTGCATTTCCCACAGTACGTCTGTGCGCTATGGCCTGCATTTCCCACAGTAGGTCTGTGCACAATCACCTGCATTTCCCACAGTACGTCTGTGCGCTATGGCCTGCATTTCCCACAGTAGGTCTGTGCACAATCACCTGCATTTCCCACAGTAGGTCTGTGCACTATCACCTGCATTTCCCACAGTAGGTCTGTGCACTATCACCTGCATTTCCCACAGTAGGTCTGTGCACAATCACCTGCATTTCCCACAGTAGGTCTGTGCACAATCACCTGCATTTCCCACAGTAGGTCTGTGCACTATCACCTGCATTTCCCACAGTAGGTCTGTGCACAATAACCTGCATTTTCCACATTAGGTCTGTGCACAATCACCTGCATTTCCCACAGTAGGTCTGTGCACAATCACCTGCATTTCCCACAGTAGGTCTGTGCACAATCACCTGCATTTCCCACAGTAGGTCTGTGCACAATAACCTGCATTTCCCACAGTAGGTCTGTGCACAATCACCTGCATTTCCCACATTACGTCTGTGCGCTATGGCCTGCATTTCCCACAGTAGGTCTGTGCACAATCACCTGCATTTCCCACAGTACGTCTGTGCGCTATGGCCTGCATTTCCCACAGTAGGTCTGTGCACTATCACCTGCATTTCCCACAGTACGTCTGTGCGCTATGGCCTGCATTTCCCACAGTAGGTCTGTGCACTATCACCTGCATTTCCCACAGTAGGTCTGTGCACTATCACCTGCATTTCACACAGTAGGTCTGTGCACTATCACCTGCATTTCCCACAGTAGGTCTGTGCACAATCACCTGCATTCCCCACAGTAGGTCTGTGCACTATCACCTGCATTTCCCACAGTACGTCTGTGCACAATCACCTGCATTTCCCACAGTACGTCTGTGCACAATCACATGCATTTCCCACAGTAGGTCTGTGCACAATCACCTGCATTTCCCACAGTAGGTCTGTGCACAATAACCTGCATTTCCCACAGTAGGTCTGAGCACAATCACCTGCATTTCCCACAGTAGGTCTGTGCACAATCACCTGCATTTCCCACAGTAGGTCTGTGCACAATAACCTGCATTTCCCCCAGTAGGTCTGTGCACAATCACCTGCATTTCCCACAGTACGTCTGTGCGCTATCCCCTGCATTTCCCACAGTACGTCTGTGCGCTATGGCCTGCATTTCCCACAGTAGGTCTGTGCACTATCACCTGCATTTCCCACAGTACGTCTGTGCGCTATGGCCTGCATTTCCCACAGTAGGTCTGTGCACTATCACCTGCATTTCCCACAGTAGGTCTGTGCACTATCACCTGCATTTCACACAGTAGGTCTGTGCACTATCACCTGCATTTCCCACATTAGGTCTGTGCACTATCACCTGTATTTCCCACAGTAGGTCTGTGCACTATCACCTGCATTTCCCACAGTACGTCTGTGCGCTATGGCCTGCATTTCCCACAGTAGGTCTGTGCACAATCACCTGCATTTCCCACAGTACGTCTGTGCGCTATGGCCTGCATTTCCCACAGTAGGTCTGTGCACAATCACCTGCATTTCCCACAGTAGGTCTGTGCACTATCACCTGCATTTCCCACAGTAGGTCTGTGCACTATCACCTGCATTTCCCACAGTAGGTCTGTGCACAATCACCTGCATTTCCCACAGTAGGTCTGTGCACAATCACCTGCATTTCCCACAGTAGGTCTGTGCACTATCACCTGCATTTCCCACAGTAGGTCTGTGCACAATAACCTGCATTTCCCACATTAGGTCTGTGCACAATCACCTGCATTTCCCACAGTAGGTCTGTGCACAATCACCTGCATTTCCCACAGTAGGTCTGTGCACAATCACCTGCATTTCCCACAGTAGGTCTGTGCACAATAACCTGCATTTCCCACAGTAGGTCTGTGCACAATCACCTGCATTTCCCACAGTACGTCTGTGCGCTATCACCTGCATTTCCCACAGTAGGTCTGTGCACAATAACCTGCATTTCCCACAGTAGGTCTGTGCACAATCACCTGCATTTCCCACAGTACGTCTGTGCGCTATGACCTGCATTTCCCACAGTACGTCTGTGCGCTATGGCCTGCATTTCCCACAGTAGGTCTGTGCACTATCACCTGCATTTCCCACAGTACGTCTGTGCGCTATGGCCTGCATTTCCCACAGTAGGTCTGTGCACTATCACCTGCATTTCCCACAGTAGGTCTGTGCACTATCACCTGCATTTCACACAGTAGGTCTGTGCACTATCACCTGCATTTCCCACATTAGGTCTGTGCACTATCACCTGTATTTCCCACAGTAGGTCTGTGCACTATCACCTGCATTTCCCACAGTACGTCTGTGCGCTATGGCCTGCATTTCCCACAGTAGGTCTGTGCACAATCACCTGCATTTCCCACAGTACGTCTGTGCGCTATGGCCTGCATTTCCCACAGTAGGTCTGTGCACAATCACCTGCATTTCCCACAGTAGGTCTGTGCACTATCACCTGCATTTCCCACAGTAGGTCTGTGCACTATCACCTGCATTTCCCACAGTAGGTCTGTGCACAATCACCTGCATTTCCCACAGTAGGTCTGTGCACAATCACCTGCATTTCCCACAGTAGGTCTGTGCACTATCACCTGCATTTCCCACAGTAGGTCTGTGCACAATAACCTGCATTTCCCACATTAGGTCTGTGCACAATCACCTGCATTTCCCACAGTAGGTCTGTGCACAATCACCTGCATTTCCCACAGTAGGTCTGTGCACAATCACCTGCATTTCCCACAGTAGGTCTGTGCACAATAACCTGCATTTCCCACAGTAGGTCTGTGCACAATCACCTGCATTTCCCACAGTACGTCTGTGCGCTATGGCCTGCATTTCCCACAGTAGGTCTGTGCACAATCACCTGCATTTCCCACAGTACGTCTGTGCGCTATGGCCTGCATTTCCCACAGTAGGTCTGTGCACTATCACCTGCATTTCCCACAGTAGGTCTGTGCGCTATGGCCTGCATTTCCCACAGTAGGTCTGTACACTATCACCTGCATTTCCCACAGTACGTCTGTGCGCTATGGCCTGCATTTCCCACAGTAGGTCTGTGCACTATCACCTGCATTTCCCACAGTAGGTCTGTGCACTATCACCTGCATTTCACACAGTAGGTCTGTGCACTATCACCTGCATTTCCCACATTAGGTCTGTGCACTATCACCTGTATTTCCCACAGTAGGTCTGTGCACTATCACCTGCATTTCCCACAGTACGTCTGTGCGCTATGGCCTGCATTTCCCACAGTAGGTCTGTGCACAATCACCTGCATTTCCCACAGTACGTCTGTGCGCTATGGCCTGCATTTCCCACAGTAGGTCTGTGCACAATCACCTGCATTTCCCACAGTAGGTCTGTGCACTATCACCTGCATTTCCCACAGTAGGTCTGTGCACTATCACCTGCATTTCCCACAGTAGGTCTGTGCACAATCACCTGCATTTCCCACAGTAGGTCTGTGCACAATCACCTGCATTTCCCACAGTAGGTCTGTGCACTATCACCTGCATTTCCCACAGTAGGTCTGTGCACAATAACCTGCATTTCCCACATTAGGTCTGTGCACAATCACCTGCATTTCCCACAGTAGGTCTGTGCACAATCACCTGCATTTCCCACAGTAGGTCTGTGCACAATCACCTGCATTTCCCACAGTAGGTCTGTGCACAATAACCTGCATTTCCCACAGTAGGTCTGTGCACAATCACTTGCATTTCCCACAGTACGTCTGTGCGCTATGGCCTGCATTTCCCACAGTAGGTCTGTGCACAATCACCTGCATTTCCCACAGTACGTCTGTGCGCTATGGCCTGCATTTCCCACAGTAGGTCTGTGCACTATCACCTGCATTTCCCATAGTACGTCTGTGCGCTATCGCCTGCATTTCCCACAGTAGGTCTGTGCACTATCACCTGCATTTCCCACAGTAGGTCTGTGCACTATCACCTGCATTTCCCACAGTAGGTCTGTGCACTATCACCTGCATTTCCCACATTAGGTCTGTGCACTATCACCTGTATTTCCCTACAGTAGGTCTGTGCACTATCACCTGCATTTCCCACAGTAGGTCTGTGCACTATCACCTGCATTTCCCACAGTAGGTCTGTGCACAATCACCTGCATTCCCCACAGTAGGTCTGTGCACTATCACCTGCATTTCCCACAGTACGTCTGTGCACAATCACCTGCATTTCCCACAGTACGTCTGTGCACAATCACATGCATTTCCCACAGTAGGTCTGTGCATAATCACCTGCATTTCCCACAGTAGGTCTGTGCACAATAACCTGCATTTCCCACAGTAGGTCTGTGCACAATCACCTGCATTTCCCACAGTAGGTCTGTGCACAATTACCTGCATTTCCCACAGTAGGTCTGTGCACAATAACCTGCATTTCCCACAGTAGGTCTGTGCACAATCACCTGCATTTCCCACAGTACGTCTGTGCGCTATGGCCTGCATTTCCCACAGTAGGTCTGTGCACAATCACCCTGCATTTCCCACAGTACGTCTGTGCGCTATGGCCTGCATTTCCCACATTAGGTCTGTGCACAATCACCTGCATTTCCCACAGTAGGTCTGTGCACAATCACCTGCATTTCCCACAGTAGGTCTGTGCACAATCACCTGCATTTCCCACAGTAGGTCTGTGCACTATCACCTGCATTTCCCACAGTAGGTCTGTGCACAATCACCTGCATTTCCCACAGTACGTCTGTGCGCTATGGCCTGCATTTCCCACAGTAGGTCTGTGCACAATCACCTGCATTTCCCACAGTACGTCTGTGCGCTATGGCCTGCATTTCCCACAGTAGGTCTGTGCACAATAACCTGCATTTCCCCCAGTAGGTCTGTGCACAATAACCTGCATTTCCCCACAGTAGGTCTGTGCACAATCACCTGCATTTCCCACAGTAGGTCTGTGCACAATCACCTGCATTTCCCACAGTAGGTCTGTGCACTATCACCTGCATTTCCCACAGTAGGTCTGTGCACTATAACCTGCATTTCCCACATTAGGTCTGTGCACAATCACCTGCATTTCCCACAGTAGGTCTGTGCACAATCACCTGCATTTCCCACAGTAGGTCTGTGCACAATCACCTGCATTTCCCCCAGTAGGTCTGTGCACAATAACCTGCATTTCCCACAGTAGGTCTGTGCACAATCACCTGCATTTCCCACAGTACGTCTGTGCGCTATGGCCTGCATTTCCCACAGTAGGTCTGTGCACAATCACCTGCATTTCCCACAGTACGTCTGTGCGCTATGGCCTGCATTTCCCACAGTAGGTCTGTGCACTATCACCTGCATTTCCCACAGTACGTCTGTGCGCTATGGCCTGCATTTCCCACAGTAGGTCTGTGCACTATCACCTGCATTTCCCACAGTAGGTCTGTGCACTATCACCTGCATTTCACACAGTAGGTCTGTGCACTATCACCTGCATTTCCCACATTAGGTCTGTGCACTATCACCTGTATTTCCCACAGTAGGTCTGTGCACTATCACCTGCATTTCCCACAGTACGTCTGTGCGCTATGGCCTGCATTTCCCACAGTAGGTCTGTGCACTATCACCTGCATTTCCCACAGTACGTCTGTGCGCTATGGCCTGCATTTCCCACAGTAGGTCTGTGCACAATCACCTGCATTTCCCACAGTAGGTCTGTGCACTATCACCTGCATTTCCCACAGTAGGTCTGTGCACTATCACCTGCATTTCCCACAGTAGGTCTGTGCACAATCACCTGCATTTCCCACAGTAGGTCTGTGCACAATCACCTGCATTTCCCACAGTAGGTCTGTGCACTATCACCTGCATTTCCCACAGTAGGTCTGTGCACAATAACCTGCATTTCCCACAGTAGGTCTGTGCACAATCACCTGCATTTCCCACAGTAGGTCTGTGCACAATCACCTGCATTTCCCACAGTAGGTCTGTGCACAATCACCTGCATTTCCCACAGTAGGTCTGTGCACAATAACCTGCATTTCCCACAGTAGGTCTGTGCACAATCACCTGCATTTCCCACAGTACGTCTGTGCGCTATGGCCTGCATTTCCCACAGTAGGTCTGTGCACAATCACCTGCATTTCCCACAGTACGTCTGTGCGCTATGGCCTGCATTTCCCACAGTAGGTCTGTGCACTATCACCTGCATTTCCCATAGTACGTCTGTGCGCTATGGCCTGCATTTCCCACAGTAGGTCTGTGCACTATCACCTGCATTTCACACAGTAGGTCTGTGCACTATCACCTGCATTTCCCACATTAGGTCTGTGCACTATCACCTGTATTTCCCACAGTAGGTCTGTGCACTATCACCTGCATTTCCCACAGTAGGTCTGTGCACTATCACCTGCATTTCCCACAGTAGGTCTGTGCACAATCACCTGCATTCCCCACAGTAGGTCTGTGCACTATCACCTGCATTTCCCACAGTACGTCTGTGCACAATCACCTGCATTTCCCACAGTACGTCTGTGCACAATCACATGCATTTCCCACAGTAGGTCTGTGCACAATCACCTGCATTTCCCACAGTAGGTCTGTGCACAATCACCTGCATTTCCCACAGTAGGTCTGTGCACAATCACCTGCATTTCCCACAGTAGGTCTGTGCACAATCACCTGCATTTCCACAGTAGGTCTGTGCACAATAACCTGCATTTCCCCCAGTAGGTCTGTGCACAATCACCTGCATTTCCCACAGTACGTCTGTGCGCTATGGCCTGCATTTCCCACAGTAGGTCTGTGCACAATAACCTGCATTTCCCACAGTAGGTCTGTGCACAATCACCTGCATTTCCCACAGTAGGTCTGTGCACAATCACCTGCATTTCCCACAGTAGGTCTGTGCACAATTACCTGCATTTCCCACAGTAGGTCTGTGCACAATAACCTGCATTTCCCACAGTAGGTCTGTGCACAATCACCTGCATTTCCCACAGTACGTCTGTGCGCTATGGCCTGCATTTCCCACAGTAGGTCTGTGCACAATCACCTGCATTTCCCACAGTACGTCTGTGCGCTATGGCCTGCATTTCCCACATTAGGTCTGTGCACAATCACCTGCATTTCCCACAGTAGGTCTGTGCACAATCACCTGCATTTCCCACAGTAGGTCTGTGCACAATCACCTGCATTTCCCACAGTAGGTCTGTGCACAATCACCTGCATTTCCCACAGTAGGTCTGTGCACAATCACCTGCATTTCCCACAGTACGTCTGTGCGCTATGGCCTGCATTTCCCACAGTAGGTCTGTGCACAATCACCTGCATTTCCCACAGTACGTCTGTGCGCTATGGCCTGCATTTCCCACAGTAGGTCTGTGCACAATAACCTGCATTTCCCACAGTAGGTCTGTGCACAATCACCTGCATTTCCCACAGTAGGTCTGTGCACTATCACCTGCATTTCCCACAGTAGGTCTGTGCACAATCACCTGCATTTCCCACAGTAGGTCTGTGCACTATCACCTGCATTTCCCACAGTAGGTCTGTGCACAATCACCTGCATTTCCCACAGTAGGTCTGTGCACTATCACCTGCATTTCCCACAGTAGGTCTGTGCACTATCACCTGCATTTCCCACAGTAGGTCTGTGCACAATCACCTGCATTTCCCACAGTAGGTCTGTGCACAATCACCTGCATTTCCCACAGTAGGTCTGTGCACTATCACCTGCATTTCCCACAGTAGGTCTGTGCACAATAACCTGCATTTCCCACATTAGGTCTGTGCACAATCACCTGCATTTCCCACAGTAGGTCTGTGCACAATCACCTGCATTTCCCACAGTAGGTCTGTGCACAATCACCTGCATTTCCCACAGTAGGTCTGTGCACAATCACCTGCATTTCCCACAGTAGGTCTGTGCACAATCACCTGCATTTCCCACAGTACGTCTGTGCGCTATGGCCTGCATTTCCCACAGTAGGTCTGTGCACAATCACCTGCATTTCCCACAGTACGTCTGTGCGCTATGGCCTGCATTTCCCACAGTAGGTCTGTGCACTATCACCTGCATTTCCCACAGTACGTCTGTGCGCTATGGCCTGCATTTCCCACAGTAGGTCTGTGCACTATCACCTGCATTTCCCACAGTAGGTCTGTGCACTATCACCTGCATTTCACACAGTAGGTCTGTGCACTATCACCTGCATTTCCCACATTAGGTCTGTGCACTATCACCTGTATTTCCCACAGTAGGTCTGTGCACTATCACCTGCATTTCCCACAGTACGTCTGTGCGCTATGGCCTGCATTTCCCACAGTAGGTCTGTGCACAATCACCTGCATTTCCCACAGTACGTCTGTGCGCTATGGCCTGCATTTCCCACAGTAGGTCTGTGCACAATCACCTGCATTTCCCACAGTAGGTCTGTGCACTATCACCTGCATTTCCCACAGTAGGTCTGTGCACTATCACCTGCATTTCCCACAGTAGGTCTGTGCACAATCACCTGCATTTCCCACAGTAGGTCTGTGCACAATCACCTGCATTTCCCACAGTAGGTCTGTGCACTATCACCTGCATTTCCCACAGTAGGTCTGTGCACAATAACCTGCATTTCCCACATTAGGTCTGTGCACAATCACCTGCATTTCCCACAGTAGGTCTGTGCACAATCACCTGCATTTCCCACAGTAGGTCTGTGCACAATCACCTGCATTTCCCACAGTAGGTCTGTGCACAATAACCTGCATTTCCCACAGTAGGTCTGTGCACAATCACCTGCATTTCCCACAGTACGTCTGTGCGCTATGGCCTGCATTTCCCACAGTAGGTCTGTGCACAATCACCTGCATTTCCCACAGTACGTCTGTGCGCTATGGCCTGCATTTCCCACAGTAGGTCTGTGCACTATCACCTGCATTTCCCATAGTACGTCTGTGCGCTATGGCCTGCATTTCCCACAGTAGGTCTGTGCACTATCACCTGCATTTCCCACAGTAGGTCTGTGCACTATCACCTGCATTTCACACAGTAGGTCTGTGCACTATCACCTGCATTTCCCACATTAGGTCTGTGCACTATCACCTGTATTTCCCACAGTAGGTCTGTGCACTATCACCTGCATTTCCCACAGTAGGTCTGTGCACTATCACCTGCATTTCCCACAGTAGGTCTGTGCACAATCACCTGCATTCCCCACAGTAGGTCTGTGCACTATCACCTGCATTTCCCACAGTACGTCTGTGCACAATCACCTGCATTTCCCACAGTACGTCTGTGCACAATCACATGCATTTCCCACAGTAGGTCTGTGCACAATCACCTGCATTTCCCACAGTAGGTCTGTGCACAATAACCTGCATTTCCCACAGTAGGTCTGTGCACAATCACCTGCATTTCCCACAGTAGGTCTGTGCACAATCACCTGCATTTCCCACAGTAGGTCTGTGCACAATAACCTGCATTTCCCCCAGTAGGTCTGTGCACAATCACCTGCATTTCCCACAGTACGTCTGTGCGCTATGGCCTGCATTTCCCACAGTAGGTCTGTGCACAATCACCTGCATTTCCCACAGTACGTCTGTGCGCTATGGCCTGCATTTCCCACAGTAGGTCTGTGCACTATCACCTGCATTTCCCATAGTACGTCTGTGCGCTATGGCCTGCATTTCCCACAGTAGGTCTGTGCACTATCACCTGCATTTCCCACAGTAGGTCTGTGCACTATCACCTGCATTTCCCACATTAGGTCTGTGCACTATCACCTGTATTTCCCACAGTAGGTCTGTGCACTATCACCTGCATTTCCCACAGTAGGTCTGTGCACTATCACCTGCATTTCCCACAGTAGGTCTGTGCACAATCACCTGCATTCCCCACAGTAGGTCTGTGCACTATCACCTGCATTTCCCACAGTACGTCTGTGCACAATCACCTGCATTTCCCACAGTACGTCTGTGCACAATCACATGCATTTCCCACAGTAGGTCTGTGCACAATCACCTGCATTTCCCACAGTAGGTCTGTGCACAATAACCTGCATTTCCCACAGTAGGTCTGTGCACAATCACCTGCATTTCCCACAGTAGGTCTGTGCACAATTACCTGCATTTCCCACAGTAGGTCTGTGCACAATAACCTGCATTTCCCACAGTAGGTCTGTGCACAATCACCTGCATTTCCCACAGTACGTCTGTGCGCTATGGCCTGCATTTCCCACAGTAGGTCTGTGCACAATCACCTGCATTTCCCACAGTACGTCTGTGCGCTATGGCCTGCATTTCCCACATTAGGTCTGTGCACAATCACCTGCATTTCCCACAGTAGGTCTGTGCACAATCACCTGCATTTCCCACAGTAGGTCTGTGCACAATCACCTGCATTTCCCACAGTAGGTCTGTGCACAATAACCTGCATTTCCCACAGTAGGTCTGTGCACAATCACCTGCATTTCCCACAGTACGTCTGTGCGCTATGGCCTGCATTTCCCACAGTAGGTCTGTGCACAATCACCTGCATTTCCCACAGTACGTCTGTGCGCTATGGCCTGCATTTCCCACAGTAGGTCTGTGCACAATAACCTGCATTTCCCACAGTAGGTCTGTGCACAATCACCTGCATTTCCCACAGTAGGTCTGTGCACAATCACCTGCATTTCCCACAGTAGGTCTGTGCACAATCACCTGCATTTCCCACAGTAGGTCTGTGCACAATCACCTGCATTTCCCACAGTAGGTCTGTGCACAATAACCTGCATTTCCCACATTAGGTCTGTGCACAATCACCTGCATTTCCCACAGTAGGTCTGTGCACAATCACCTGCATTTCCCACAGTAGGTCTGTGCACAATCACCTGCATTTCCCACAGTAGGTCTGTGCACAATAACCTGCATTTCCCACAGTAGGTCTGTGCACAATCACCTGCATTTCCCACAGTACGTCTGTGCGCTATGGCCTGCATTTCCCACAGTAGGTCTGTGCACAATCACCTGCATTTCCCACAGTACGTCTGTGCGCTATGGCCTGCATTTCCCACAGTAGGTCTGTGCACTATCACCTGCATTTCCCACAGTACGTCTGTGCGCTATGGCCTGCATTTCCCACAGTAGGTCTGTGCACTATCACCTGCATTTCCCACAGTAGGTCTGTGCACTATCACCTGCATTTCACACAGTAGGTCTGTGCACTATCACCTGCATTTCCCACATTAGGTCTGTGCACTATCACCTGTATTTCCCACAGTAGGTCTGTGCACTATCACCTGCATTTCCCACAGTACGTCTGTGCGCTATGGCCTGCATTTCCCACAGTAGGTCTGTGCACAATCACCTGCATTTCCCACAGTACGTCTGTGCGCTATGGCCTGCATTTCCCACAGTAGGTCTGTGCACAATCACCTGCATTTCCCACAGTAGGTCTGTGCACTATCACCTGCATTTCCCACAGTAGGTCTGTGCACTATCACCTGCATTTCCCACAGTAGGTCTGTGCACAATCACCTGCATTTCCCACAGTAGGTCTGTGCACAATCACCTGCATTTCCCACAGTAGGTCTGTGCACTATCACCTGCATTTCCCACAGTAGGTCTGTGCACAATAACCTGCATTTCCCACATTAGGTCTGTGCACAATCACCTGCATTTCCCACAGTAGGTCTGTGCACAATCACCTGCATTTCCCACAGTAGGTCTGTGCACAATCACCTGCATTTCCCACAGTAGGTCTGTGCACAATAACCTGCATTTCCCACAGTAGGTCTGTGCACAATCACCTGCATTTCCCACAGTACGTCTGTGCGCTATGGCCTGCATTTCCCACAGTAGGTCTGTGCACAATCACCTGCATTTCCCACAGTACGTCTGTGCGCTATGGCCTGCATTTCCCACAGTAGGTCTGTGCACTATCACCTGCATTTCCCATAGTACGTCTGTGCGCTATGGCCTGCATTTCCCACAGTACGTCTGTGCACTATCACCTGCATTTCCCACAGTAGGTCTGTGCACTATCACCTGCATTTCACACAGTAGGTCTGTGCACTATCACCTGCATTTCCCACATTAGGTCTGTGCACTATCACCTGCATTTCCCACAGTAGGTCTGTGCACTATCACCTGCATTTCCCACAGTAGGTCTGTGCACTATCACCTGCATTTCCCACAGTAGGTCTGTGCACAATCACCTGCATTCCCCACAGTAGGTCTGTGCACTATCACCTGCATTTCCCACAGTACGTCTGTGCACAATCACCTGCATTTCCCACAGTACGTCTGTGCACAATCACATGCATTTCCCACAGTAGGTCTGTGCACAATCACCTGCATTTCCCACAGTAGGTCTGTGCACAATCACCTGCATTTCCCACAGTAGGTCTGTGCACAATCACCTGCATTTCCCACAGTAGGTCTGTGCACAATCACCTGCATTTCCCACAGTAGGTCTGTGCACAATAACCTGCATTTCCCCCAGTAGGTCTGTGCACAATCACCTGCATTTCCCACAGTACGTCTGTGCGCTATGGCCTGCATTTCCCACAGTAGGTCTGTGCACAATAACCTGCATTTCCCACATTAGGTCTGTGCACAATCACCTGCATTTCCCACAGTAGGTCTGTGCACAATCACCTGCATTTCCCACAGTAGGTCTGTGCACAATTACCTGCATTTCCCACAGTAGGTCTGTGCACAATAACCTGCATTTCCCACAGTAGGTCTGTGCACAATCACCTGCATTTCCCACAGTACGTCTGTGCGCTATGGCCTGCATTTCCCACAGTAGGTCTGTGCACAATCACCTGCATTTCCCACAGTACGTCTGTGCGCTATGGCCTGCATTTCCCACAGTAGGTCTGTGCACAATCACCTGCATTTCCCACAGTAGGTCTGTGCACAATCACCTGCATTTCCCACAGTAGGTCTGTGCACAATCACCTGCATTTCCCACAGTAGGTCTGTGCACAATCACCTGCATTTCCCACAGTAGGTCTGTGCACAATCACCTGCATTTCCCACAGTACGTCTGTGCGCTATGGCCTGCATTTCCCACAGTAGGTCTGTGCACAATCACCTGCATTTCCCACAGTACGTCTGTGCGCTATGGCCTGCATTTCCCACAGTAGGTCTGTGCACAATAACCTGCATTTCCCCCAGTAGGTCTGTGCACAATCACCTGCATTTCCCACAGTAGGTCTGTGCACTATCACCTGCATTTCCCACAGTAGGTCTGTGCACAATCACCTGCATTTCCCACAGTAGGTCTGTGCACTATCACCTGCATTTCCCACAGTAGGTCTGTGCACAATCACCTGCATTTCCCACAGTAGGTCTGTGCACTATCACCTGCATTTCCCACAGTAGGTCTGTGCACTATCACCTGCATTTCCCACAGTAGGTCTGTGCACAATCACCTGCATTTCCCACAGTAGGTCTGTGCACAATCACCTGCATTTCCCACAGTAGGTCTGTGCACTATCACCTGCATTTCCCACAGTAGGTCTGTGCACAATAACCTGCATTTCCCACAGTAGGTCTGTGCACAATCACCTGCATTTCCCACAGTAGGTCTGTGCACAATCACCTGCATTTCCCACAGTAGGTCTGTGCACAATCACCTGCATTTCCCACAGTAGGTCTGTGCACAATAACCTGCATTTCCCACAGTAGGTCTGTGCACAATCACCTGCATTTCCCACAGTACGTCTGTGCGCTATGGCCTGCATTTCCCACAGTAGGTCTGTGCACAATCACCTGCATTTCCCACAGTACGTCTGTGCGCTATGGCCTGCATTTCCCACAGTAGGTCTGTGCACTATCACCTGCATTTCCCACAGTACGTCTGTGCGCTATGGCCTGCATTTCCCACAGTAGGTCTGTGCACAATCACCTGCATTTCCCACAGTAGGTCTGTGCACTATCACCTGCATTTCACACAGTAGGTCTGTGCACTATCACCTGCATTTCCCACATTAGGTCTGTGCACTATCACCTGTATTTCCCACAGTAGGTCTGTGCACTATCACCTGCATTTCCCACAGTACGTCTGTGCGCTATGGCCTGCATTTCCCACAGTAGGTCTGTGCACAATCACCTGCATTTCCCACAGTACGTCTGTGCGCTATGGCCTGCATTTCCCACAGTAGGTCTGTGCACAATCACCTGCATTTCCCACAGTAGGTCTGTGCACTATCACCTGCATTTCCCACAGTAGGTCTGTGCACTATCACCTGCATTTCCCACAGTAGGTCTGTGCACAATCACCTGCATTTCCCACAGTAGGTCTGTGCACAATCACCTGCATTTCCCACAGTAGGTCTGTGCACTATCACCTGCATTTCCCACAGTAGGTCTGTGCACAATAACCTGCATTTCCCACATTAGGTCTGTGCACAATCACCTGCATTTCCCACAGTAGGTCTGTGCACAATCACCTGCATTTCCCACAGTAGGTCTGTGCACAATCACCTGCATTTCCCACAGTAGGTCTGTGCACAATAACCTGCATTTCCCACAGTAGGTCTGTGCACAATCACCTGCATTTCCCACAGTACGTCTGTGCGCTATGGCCTGCATTTCCCACAGTAGGTCTGTGCACAATCACCTGCATTTCCCACAGTACGTCTGTGCGCTATGGCCTGCATTTCCCACAGTAGGTCTGTGCACTATCACCTGCATTTCCCATAGTACGTCTGTGCGCTATGGCCTGCATTTCCCACAGTAGGTCTGTGCACTATCACCTGCATTTCCCACAGTAGGTCTGTGCACTATCACCTGCATTTCACACAGTAGGTCTGTGCACTATCACCTGCATTTCCCACATTAGGTCTGTGCACTATCACCTGTATTTCCCACAGTAGGTCTGTGCACTATCACCTGCATTTCCCACAGTAGGTCTGTGCACTATCACCTGCATTTCCCACAGTAGGTCTGTGCACAATCACCTGCATTCCCCACAGTAGGTCTGTGCACTATCACCTGCATTTCCCACAGTACGTCTGTGCACAATCACATGCATTTCCCACAGTAGGTCTGTGCACAATCACCTGCATTTCCCACAGTAGGTCTGTGCACAATAACCTGCATTTCCCACAGTAGGTCTGTGCACAATCACCTGCATTTCCCACAGTAGGTCTGTGCACAATCACCTGCATTTCCCACAGTAGGTCTGTGCACAATAACCTGCATTTCCCCCAGTAGGTCTGTGCACAATCACCTGCATTTCCCACAGTACGTCTGTGCGCTATGGCCTGCATTTCCCACAGTAGGTCTGTGCACAATAACCTGCATTTCCCACATTAGGTCTGTGCACAATCACCTGCATTTCCCACAGTAGGTCTGTGCACAATCACCTGCATTTCCCACAGTAGGTCTGTGCACAATTACCTGCATTTCCCACAGTAGGTCTGTGCACAATAACCTGCATTTCCCACAGTAGGTCTGTGCACAATCACCTGCATTTCCCACAGTACGTCTGTGCGCTATGGCCTGCATTTCCCACAGTAGGTCTGTGCACAATCACCTGCATTTTCCACAGTACGTCTGTGCGCTATGGCCTGCATTTCCCACATTAGGTCTGTGCACAATCACCTGCATTTCCCACAGTAGGTCTGTGCACAATCACCTGCATTTCCCACAGTAGGTCTGTGCACAATCACCTGCATTTCCCACAGTAGGTCTGTGCACAATAACCTGCATTTCCCACAGTAGGTCTGTGCACAATCACCTGCATTTCCCACAGTAGGTCTGTGCACAATCACCTGCATTTCCCACAGTAGGTCTGTGCACTATCACCTGCATTTCCCACAGTAGGTCTGTGCACAATAACCTGCATTTCCCACATTAGGTCTGTGCACAATCACCTGCATTTCCCACAGTAGGTCTGTGCACAATCAACTGCATTTCCCACAGTAGGTCTGTGCACAATCACCTGCATTTCCCACAGTAGGTCTGTGCACAATAACCTGCATTTCCCACAGTAGGTCTGTGCACAATCACCTGCATTTCCCACAGTACGTCTGTGCGCTATGGCCTGCATTTCCCACAGTAGGTCTGTGCACAATCACCTGCATTTCCCACAGTACGTCTGTGCGCTATGGCCTGCATTTCCCACAGTAGGTCTGTGCACTATCACCTGCATTTCCCACATTAGGTCTGTGCACTATCACCTGTATTTCCCACAGTAGGTCTGTGCACTATCACCTGCATTTCCCACAGTAGGTCTGTGCACTATCACCTGCATTTCCCACAGTAGGTCTGTGCACAATCACCTGCATTCCCCACAGAAGGTCTGTGCACTATCACCTGCATTTCCCACAGTACGTCTGTGCACAATCACCTGCATTTCCCACAGTACGTCTGTGCACAATCACATGCATTTCCCACAGTAGGTCTGTGCACAATCACCTGCATTTCCCACAGTAGGTCTGTGCACAATAACCTGCATTTCCCACAGTAGGTCTGTGCACAATCACCTGCATTTCCCACAGTAGGTCTGTGCACAATCACCTGCATTTCCCACAGTAGGTCTGTGCACAATAACCTGCATTTCCCCCAGTAGGTCTGTGCACAATCACCTGCATTTCCCACAGTACGTCTGTGCGCTATGGCCTGCATTTCCCACAGTAGGTCTGTGCACAATAACCTGCATTTCCCACATTAGGTCTGTGCACAATCACCTGCATTTCCCACAGTAGGTCTGTGCACAATCACCTGCATTTCCCACAGTAGGTCTGTGCACAATTACCTGCATTTCCCACAGTAGGTCTGTGCACAATAACCTGCATTTCCCACAGTAAGTCTGTGCACAATCACCTGCATTTCCCACAGTAGGTCTGTGCACAATAACCTGCATTTCCCACAGTAGGTCTGTGCACAATCACCTGCATTTCCCACAGTAGGTCTGTGCACAATAACCTGCATTTCCCACAGTAGGTCTGTGCACAATCACCTGCATTTCCCACAGTACGTCTGTGCGCTATGGCCTGCATTTCCCACAGTAGGTCTGTGCACAATCACCTGCATTTCCCACAGTACGTCTGTGCGCTATGGCCTGCATTTCCCACAGTAGGTCTGTGCACAATAACCTGCATTTCCCCCAGTAGGTCTGTGCACAATCACCTGCATTTCCCACAGTATGTCTGTGCACAATAACCTGCATTTCCCACAGTAGGTCTGTGCACAATCACCTGCATTTCCCACAGTACGTCTGTGCGCTATGGCCTGCATTTCCCACAGTAGGTCTGTGCACAATCACCTGCATTTCCCACAGTACGTCTGTGCGCTATGGCCTGCATTTCCCACAGTAGGTCTGTGCACTATCACCTGCATTTCCCACAGTACGTCTGTGCGCTATGGCCTGCATTTCCCACAGTAGGTCTGTGCACTATCACCTGCATTTCCCACAGTAGGTCTGTGCACTATCACCTGCATTTCACACAGTAGGTCTGTGCACTATCACCTGCATTTCCCACAGTAGGTCTGTGCACTATCACCTGGATTTCCCACAGTAGGTCTGTGCACTATCACCTGCATTTCCCACAGTACGTCTGTGCGCTATGGCCTGCATTTCCCACAGTAGGTCTGTGCACAATCACCTGCATTTCCCACAGTACGTCTGTGCGCTATGGCCTGCATTTCCCACAGTAGGTCTGTGCACAATCACCTGCATTTCCCACAGTAGGTCTGTGCACTATCACCTGCATTTCCCACAGTAGGTCTGTGCACTATCACCTGCATTTCCCACAGTAGGTCTGTGCACAATCACCTGCATTTCCCACAGTAGGTCTGTGCACAATCACCTGCATTTCCCACAGTAGGTCTGTGCACTATCACCTGCATTTCCCACAGTAGGTCTGTGCACAATAACCTGCATTTCCCACATTAGGTCTGTGCACAATCACCTGCATTTCCCACAGTAGGTCTGTGCACAATCACCTGCATTTCCCACAGTAGGTCTGTGCACAATCACCTGCATTTCCCACAGTAGGTCTGTGCACAATAACCTGCATTTCCCACAGTAGGTCTGTGCACAATCACCTGCATTTCCCACATTACGTCTGTGCGCTATGGCCTGCATTTCCCACAGTAGGTCTGTGCACAATCACCTGCATTTCCCACAGTACGTCTGTGCGCTATGGCCTGCATTTCCCACAGTAGGTCTGTGCACTATCACCTGCATTTCCCACAGTACGTCTGTGCGCTATGGCCTGCATTTCCCACAGTAGGTCTGTGCACTATCACCTGCATTTCCCACAGTAGGTCTGTGCACTATCACCTGCATTTCACACAGTAGGTCTGTGCACTATCACCTGCATTTCCCACATTAGGTCTGTGCACTATCACCTGTATTTCCCACAGTAGGTCTGTGCACTATCACCTGCATTTCCCACAGTAGGTCTGTGCACTATCACCTGCATTTCCCACAGTAGGTCTGTGCACAATCACCTGCATTCCCCACAGTAGGTCTGTGCACTATCACCTGCATTTCCCACAGTACGTCTGTGCACAATCACCTGCATTTCCCACAGTACGTCTGTGCACAATCACATGCATTTCCCACAGTAGGTCTGTGCACAATCACCTGCATTTCCCACAGTAGGTCTGTGCACAATAACCTGCATTTCCCACAGTAGGTCTGAGCACAATCACCTGCATTTCCCACAGTAGGTCTGTGCACAATCACCTGCATTTCCCACAGTAGGTCTGTGCACAATAACCTGCATTTCCCCCAGTAGGTCTGTGCACAATCACCTGCATTTCCCACAGTACGTCTGTGCGCTATGGCCTGCATTTCCCACAGTACGTCTGTGCGCTATGGCCTGCATTTCCCACAGTAGGTCTGTGCACTATCACCTGCATTTCCCACAGTACGTCTGTGCGCTATGGCCTGCATTTCCCACAGTAGGTCTGTGCACAATCACCTGCATTTCCCACAGTAGGTCTGTGCACTATCACCTGCATTTCCCACATTAGGTCTGTGCACTATCACCTGTATTTCCCACAGTACGTCTGTGCGCTATGGCCTGCATTTCCCACAGTAGGTCTGTGCACAATCACCTGCATTTCCCACAGTACGTCTGTGCGCTATGGCCTGCATTTCCCACAGTAGGTCTGTGCACAATCACCTGCATTTCCCACAGTAGGTCTGTGCACTATCACCTGCATTTCCCACAGTAGGTCTGTGCACTATCACCTGCATTTCCCACAGTAGGTCTGTGCACAATCACCTGCATTTCCCACAGTAGGTCTGTGCACAATCACCTGCATTTCCCACAGTAGGTCTGTGCACTATCACCTGCATTTCCCACAGTAGGTCTGTGCACAATAACCTGCATTTCCCACATTAGGTCTGTGCACAATCACCTGCATTTCCCACAGTAGGTCTGTGCACAATCACCTGCATTTCCCACAGTAGGTCTGTGCACAATCACCTGCATTTCCCACAGTAGGTCTGTGCACAATAACCTGCATTTCCCACAGTAGGTCTGTGCACAATCACCTGCATTTCCCACAGTACGTCTGTGCGCTATGGCCTGCATTTCCCACAGTAGGTCTGTGCACAATCACCTGCATTTCCCACAGTACGTCTGTGCGCTATGGCCTGCATTTCCCACAGTAGGTCTGTGCACTATCACCTGCATTTCCCACAGTACGTCTGTGCGCTATGGCCTGCATTTCCCACAGTAGGTCTGTGCACTATCACCTGCATTTCCCACAGTAGGTCTGTGCACTATCACCTGCATTTCACACAGTAGGTCTGTGCACTATCACCTGCATTTCCCACATTAGGTCTGTGCACTATCACCTGAATTTCCCACAGTAGGTCTGTGCACTATCACCTGCATTTCCCACAGTAGGTCTGTGCACTATCACCTGCATTTCCCACAGTAGGTCTGTGCACAATCACCTGCATTCCCCACAGTAGGTCTGTGCACTATCACCTGCATTTCCCACAGTACGTCTGTGCACAATCACCTGCATTTCCCACAGTACGTCTGTGCACAATCACCTGCATTTCCCACAGTAGGTCTGTGCACAATCACCTGCATTTCCCACAGTAGGTCTGTGCACAATAACCTGCATTTCCCACAGTAGGTCTGTGCACAATCACCTGCATTTCCCACAGTAGGTCTGTGCACAATCACCTGCATTTCCCACAGTAGGTCTGTGCACAATAACCTGCATTTCCCACAGTAGGTCTGTGCACAATCACCTGCATTTCCCACAGTACGTCTGTGCGCTATGGCCTGCATTTCCCACAGTAGGTCTGTGCACAATAACCTGCATTTCCAACATTAGGTCTGTGCACAATCACCTGCATTTCCCACAGTAGGTCTGTGCACAATCACCTGCATTTCCCACAGTAGGTCTGTGCACAATTACCTGCATTTCCCACAGTAGGTCTGTGCACAATAACCTGCATTTCCCACAGTAGGTCTGTGCACAATCACCTGCATTTCCCACAGTACGTCTGTGCGCTATGGCCTGCATTTCCCACAGTAGGTCTGTGCACAATCACCTGCATTTCCCACAGTACGTCTGTGCGCTATGGCCTGCATTTCCCACATTAGGTCTGTGCACAATCACCTGCATTTCCCACAGTAGGTCTGTGCACAATCACCTGCATTTCCCACAGTAGGTCTGTGCACAATCACCTGCATTTCCCACAGTAGGTCTGTGCACAATAACCTGCATTTCCCACAGTAGGTCTGTGCACAATCACCTGCATTTCCCACAGTACGTCTGTGCGCTATGGCCTGCATTTCCCACAGTAGGTCTGTGCACAATCACCTGCATTTCCCACAGTACGTCTGTGCGCTATGGCCTGCATTTCCCACAGTAGGTCTGTGCACTATCACCTGCATTTCCCACAGTACGTCTGTGCGCTATGGCCTGCATTTCCCACAGTAGGTCTGTGCACTATCACCTGCATTTCCCACAGTAGGTCTGTGCACTATCACCTGCATTTCACACAGTAGGTCTGTGCACTATCACCTGCATTTCCCACATTAGGTCTGTGCACTATCACCTGTATTTCCCACAGTAGGTCTGTGCACTATCACCTGCATTTCCCACAGTAGGTCTGTGCACTATCACCTGCATTTCCCACAGTAGGTCTGTGCACAATCACCTGCATTCCCCACAGTAGGTCTGTGCACTATCACCTGCATTTCCCACAGTACGTCTGTGCACAATCACCTGCATTTCCCACAGTACGTCTGTGCACAATCACCTGCATTTCCCACAGTAGGTCTGTGCACAATCACCTGCATTTCCCACAGTAGGTCTGTGCACAATAACCTGCATTTCCCACAGTAGGTCTGTGCACAATCACCTGCATTTCCCACAGTAGGTCTGTGCACAATCACCTGCATTTCCCACAGTAGGTCTGTGCACAATAACCTGCATTTCCCCCAGTAGGTCTGTGCACAATCACCTGCATTTCCCACAGTACGTCTGTGCGCTATGGCCTGCATTTCCCACAGTAGGTCTGTGCACAATAACCTGCATTTCCCACATTAGGTCTGTGCACAATCACCTGCATTTCCCACAGTAGGTCTGTGCACAATCACCTGCATTTCCCACAGTAGGTCTGTGCACAATTACCTGCATTTCCCACAGTAGGTCTGTGCACAATAACCTGCATTTCCCACAGTAGGTCTGTGCACAATCACCTGCATTTCCCACAGTACGTCTGTGCGCTATGGCCTGCATTTCCCACAGTAGGTCTGTGCACAATCACCTGCATTTCCCACAGTACGTCTGTGCGCTATGGCCTGCATTTCCCACAGTAGGTCTGTGCACTATCACCTGCATTTCCCACAGTACGTCTGTGCGCTATGGCCTGCATTTCCCACAGTAGGTCTGTGCACTATCACCTGCATTTCCCACAGTAGGTCTGTGCACTATCACCTGCATTTCACACAGTAGGTCTGTGCACTATCACCTGCATTTCCCACATTAGGTCTGTGCACTATCACCTGTATTTCCCACAGTAGGTCTGTGCACTATCACCTGCATTTCCCACAGTAGGTCTGTGCACTATCACCTGCATTTCCCACAGTAGGTCTGTGCACAATCACCTGCATTCCCCACAGTAGGTCTGTGCACTATCACTTGCATTTCCCACAGCTGGTACTGAGACATAATAAACTCTTGAGTCTCCTCACACATCCCATTCACATTCTCACTCTCTTTCTGGCCTAATCCTTAACTTTCTAATCTTGCCCAGGTTTCTGCTTCCATTCTCTTTAGATGGTAAGTCTACAGGTTTTCAATCTTGGAAGATGCTTTGGGAAAAAGCACCAAGTACCCAAGATTTTAAGCTCAAAGACAGGGCCCTTCATTTTGCCATGTGTTTATATTGTTAATGACACTTAATTCAAACCAAATGGTTAAACATGTGCTCAAACTTTAGATGTTAGTAGAATGGCTTCCTTTTCTTTCCTGATATCACTTTCTTTTTAATGTATTTTACTACCAGAATGTTCTTGGCAAGTGGTCACAAGTCATATCAAGAATGGTCCCAACAAGTCTGCATATTTTAGAAGGGGATATATTTCCAAGAGATATCGTATAGTAGCAGTGGCAAGTAAATCATGAAAACCTTAAAATATTGCTACAGTTCGATAGATAAGAGGTTGTACGTTCCTTTCAACTGTAGGTTTTCTTTGAATAATGAAAGAAAGCTTCTATCAGGAGATGCACCTTACTCTAATATGTGCAGGTTTACTGGGCAACATTTATGATATAAACAGTTCATCAGGTCTTTTAGAGACAATGAGAAACTTTTCTCGGAATGTAAAGGAGCAACAATCTTAAAAAATCTGAAAAAAGGATCAGCTGTTTGTCTTGCTTTGGTGATCACTTGGAAGACATTTCAGAGACTTGTTGAGAGAGACTATCAACTTTTCCGAACAATTCTATAATTTTCACCGCCTGGTAACTAAAATTTAATTATAGAATATTCTATGCATTTATACCTTATTATCAGTATAATAATTGTCAGTGTGGGGAACGCTTACGATGTTGGTCACACTTTGCGGCCCGAGGCAAGCCGTTTTTGGCCCATAGGGCCACAACTGGGAGCGTCATGATTTGAGGGGAGCCATTGTGGCCTGTAACCACGAGGGCCGCGGGACCTCGCTTCACTCCCCAGTACCTGGTTCCTGCCAGTGGAGTTCTCGCGATGAGCCCCGGAGACGCTCATCTTGAAGCCCCCCGGGATCGCAACACCCTATCCCAACCACGTACCTGGATGCAACCCTGCCAACAGTGCTTCACACCGTCTTCTGATCCAGAAAGTAGGTCCGGTTGGAACAGCAGAGGAGGTGAGTGCAGCGCTACTGGCAAGATTCCATCCAGGTACCAGACACAGGGGGAGGGTAAAGGAGACAAGGGAGGGAAAAGGGGAGGGGGTAGGAGACAAGGGAGGGAAAGAAGACAAGGGAGGGAAAGGGGGGAGGACACAAGGGACGAAGAGGAGGGGGTAAAGGAGACAAGGGAGGGAGAAGAGGGGGAATGGAGACAAGAGAGAGGGAGAGGAGGTGTAACGGACACAAGGCAGGGAGAGAGGGAGGAGACATGAGGGGGGAAAGGGAGAGTGGGAAAGGAGACACAGGGAAGCTAGATGGGTAAAGGAGACACGGGAGTTATAGGAGTGAAAGGGAAAGGGGGAAAGAGGCACATGTGAGGGAGAGGGGAAAATGAGAAACAGTGGAGAGACGGGGGAGGAGACACGGGGGGGAGACACAGGGGAGAGGGGAGGACACACAGGCGAGGGAGAGGTGGGGAAAACTTATGCCAGTCATTTTTGACAGGCAATATGTGGCAAACAGCATTGCCTGCCTTACAGTTTGACTCCCATCATTTTTGACGGGCAAGTAGCTAGTTTTAATAATAAAGTAGTGTTTAATAGTGTATGGGATTAAATACTTTGATTTGTGGTTCTGTATTTGTGAGCAATCTAAGTTTTATCTTAAATTTCCTTGGTGGGGGCAGTGTTGTATTATATCTTTTGGGATGTTGTTTTGGTTACGTTTATTGTTAAGCTGTTTGTTGGTTACACAGACACATGTAAAATGGGGTATTTCACTATATTTTGAAACAAATCTGAAATGTTTTCTCTATCATTGTCTGTTGACTTCAGGTTGTGGTTACTCCTCTGAAAGCAGCCGCTAATTAAAGAGGTGAAGGAAAACTCTTCAGTCTAATATATTATACCTTCAGTGACATAACAGGGATATCAGAGGCGGCACTACCAGTGGTGCAGGGGGCTCAATGCACCAGGGTCTTGTGCTGTGTACATTTATTTTATTATTTGTTTTCCAGTAGTGTAAGCCCCTTTGGGACCACTCACCCCAGCCCAACCGCCAAAGCCTTCACTAATGAGGTGAGAGAGCAAGGTTCTGGATGACAAAAAAAAAGGGGATGGGGAGGGAATTATGTGAGAGGGAAGTAAAGGAGGTTAGGGATGGGTGCTATAGAGAAAAGTGGAGTGTGCACATCCTGGAGCTCTGCTGTAGGCAGAGGAGCTTTGTGCAGGTAGGAGGTAAGCTATGGGAAGAGGAGCAGCTATGGAAAGGGTCTTGGGGAGGTGAGCTGTTAAGGAAAGGGGTCTTAGGGACTGAGTGAGTCTGTACCAGGGGGGGCCCAAAACAAAAATTCCCAGACCCACTCCTGGGGGTTTACATTTTCCCCTCCATTTTCTAGCTCTGCCACTGACGTATGCATTATTCAAAAGAAGAAATAGGCAGCATTCACTAAGGCAACAGCTTCCTAAATCCTTGTATAGAGTCCATTTTGTGAACAAATATCAACAAATTGAAAAGAAAGATATAGTTGTTAAAGTAGTCTCACCTTAGTGAATAAATTGCTCTATGTCTGATTGTTCATGGAAACTGCTAACTGAGATGTGGCACTGAACAGCTGAGGCTCATTTGACAAATTTGGAAGCAAATTTAACCTGACATATCGGGAATGTCTCCTTCTGGCTCGTGTTTTTGGCTGTGGAACTGAGCCAATACTTGAATCAGCCTTGGCTCAAACAAAAGAAATACATTTATTTTCTTACTTTTCTTGCTTAACTCATAAAATGTATGTGACAACAGGTCCTGGTTGTACTATATACTGTATATATTATTGTATGAACAATAATGCTCCACTTGATTATGGAAACACTAAATTAGAATTACTCAGCTTCATTGAAGATCAGCATAAATCGATGTTACTCAACATTTTTTATCTGTGAACAACTTGGTTAAATTCAAATGAGATCCAAAACATTTGAATGGTGGTGAGAGTACATATGACAAACTAGACTGAAGGCACACGGGGAAGATGATGGTAGAGGCGTATATGGATAGATGAAGTCATTGAAGCAATTAACATGAGCTTGATGGAACTGAGAGGGGCAGTGGCTGACAGATGTAACTGGTTTGCTGTGGTCAATAAGGTCACGGAGAGTCGGACATGACTGAACAACTAAATAACCATATTTTAACTGCCGATAGGTTCCTTGATAATCTAGATATAATTGTGATTAGAATAATCGTAGTGTTACATGGAAAATGTTAGGGTCTCCTCATTCCTCTTTTGTTTTGTGATTGCAAACAGATAAGGTCCTAGCACCAGCTATTGTGATTAAAAAAATAATCTTTTATGAGAAAACTTACACTAAATATGTTTTTTCCTCTATCGTTAGACTGTAACTAATCATCACATTTCCCAATCAATTTTCAATTACCAAGGAATCTAGTGCAGACTTTGCCACATTGTGTAAAAATAAGGGAGTAGCTCCGGCTCAAAAAGGGGAGGAAAACAAGCAATGTGCAGTATAATTATTTTACAAAAATCACTTTCCTTAATAATAACATATTTTTACAGCAGCTTTTTAAGACATATAAGGTCAAGTTCAGATTTCTTCTTGCTTGTCTTCTCCTCCATACTTGGTTACAGCAGTCCGTTTTTTTTAATTGTTTTTATCTCTCCATCTAGTAAAGCGGTTCTTAAACTGTGGGTCATGACCAGAGCTGGATCTACCATTTTGGAGGCCCTGGGCAGTGAAGTGGAGGAGCCCCTGCGAGTGAATACACAGGGTATGCATGCACCAATTTTTGCCTTTTTGGTGCGTGTAAATTTCTTTTCTTTATGAGAATTGCCGGATTACCCATTAGTGCCGTGACCCTTTGATAAAATTTCCCAAGTTGTGGCGACCCCCAACAGTAAAATTCCTGTTGTAACTCTCTTGTTCTAGGTAGTTATCCCTATTAGCCAGTTTATGAACTGCAACATTTCAGCTTTTTTTAGCTAGGAACCTTTTTTTTTTTAAAGTGGCGCCCCTCACAGGGAATTGCTCCTAGGCGGCTGCCTAGTTTGCCTAATGGGTAATCCGGCAATGGTCGCAACCACCTCAGTGGTTAGAATGACGATTTGTTAGGGGTCGCCGAAAACCATCAGAAATTTGTTTTCTTTAGTCTATTCTAATCTGTAAAACTTGTAATTGATCAATGTTTTTCCATTCATAGTTAGTACTTTCTTATTATAAGTGTCATTTTATGTTGGCAAACAATTTAATCATAATGATTACAAACGTTTCAATTCTCATAACGTTACTATTTTTAACTTTCACAATATATATTACATATTGTTTTTGTGATTAATCACTGCGGTTTAATTATGTTAATTTTGTAAGAATAATAATACATCCTGCATATCAGATTTTTATATTTCGATCTATAACGGTAGCAAAATTACAGAGATGAAGCAATGGAAATAATTTTACTGTTGGGGGTCGCCACAACTTGGGAAATTTTATCAAAGGGTCACGGCACTAGAAAGGTTGTGAACCGCTGCTTTTGTCAAACATCTGGTTCTGTACACATTTTCTACATTGATTTCTTTCACTTTAAGATGATTGTTTGGAGGCAGGGTGTAGGAACTAGGGGGTTGGGGTGGAGTCAGGGAAATCCCCCCACCCATATTAACAGCCTTATTAAATTGCAATTTGGCCATTTGTGTAGGGCTCTATATAAGCTCATAGCATATTTTTTTACAGAAATGTTTAGTTAGTGAACTTCTTTTCAAAAGCAAGGTCTTCACTAACTAAAAACTTCTGTAAAAAAAATGCTATTTGCTTATATAGAGTCCTTTTCAATTGGCCGAATCACTATTTAATAAGGCTGTATATGAATAAGGGACACAAAAAATATCAAAATTAACATAACCATTTATTACCAGATTTGGAGCCGTATGCCATTGCCCTGAAAGCTTTAACCCATAATTTATATTTTATATATACATATGTATAATATTAATTTGGAGTTTACATATAGCTGCTAATGAAAGATGATATATATAAAAATATATATATAGTCATTTGTTGTTCAGTCATTTAGTCATGTCCAACTCTCCATGACCCTATGTACATAAGGTTTTCTGGGCAAAAATACTGTATAGGGTTACCAGTTCCTTCTCCAGTGGACCACAATCTGTCTGACATCTATGACCTGCCCATGGTATAGCTTGCTGCTTCATTGAGGTACACAAGTCTCTACACCATGGCAAGATAGAGGAGGGTACTGACTGACATACCCTTATTCAAAAACTATATCTTAAAACCCAGCATTTTGAATAACAAAAGATAAAAACTTAATTTTTTTTATTTTTGTATGCAATTATGCTGCAATTGAATGGAAAATTTCAGAGATGGGAAGAGATATTGAATGCAATGGAAATGTAGCTACAAATGTAGGTGCTTGCATTAAAACTAATGGAACGCTTTCTAGAAAAAGGATATCACCTTGGTAGTATGGGACCTTCCAGGTGTCTTCCAGTGTGCTCTCATGCACCCCTAGTTGTGTTTGTTTGAAAGAGGTGTCAATTGAAATATAATTTGAGATAGGCATGTCAACCTTGTTTGGTTTTAGTGGGGGCAGGTAGTAGACCTAGGGATTTTGTATAATTTATGATTCCAAGAAAATGTAAAAAAAAGATAAGGGGAGCATTTAAAATAAGTAGAGTAGGAGAGGTTAATTTTGAGTTAATTCTACAATTTCATGAGATGGGAAATCAAGACCAGGTATACAAGCCCTATAATAGTGGCCTTTTTTGAATGAAGACATTTCTTGTTTTTATCTCATAAAAAAAAGTATTTTGATGCTACATACATATAATGTATTTCAATAAAGTAGATGCTGAGTTCTCCATGTTTTAACAGATTAAAATGTATGTATCATCTCTCACTGGGACCTCCAATAAGCTACATTTTCTCTACAATACACCAAAAAGCAAAGAGCTCCACATGTCAGTCTAAAATATGTTCATTTAATTTATTATGATTCTTCATCAAGGTTTTTTACTCTGGTGGGTCAATCATTCTAAAGTCCTATTGTTCTGCAACCTGATTAAATTATATTTTTGAGACTATCTTGTTAAAAAGAAAGAACAATCCAGAGTCATCATAATAATCACCATATTCAGCATATAATTATGTCCTAATTTCCTTTAATAAGCCAATTCCCATTCTATATAATTTTATCTATCACTCCTTGTCATAAAATTGTATTGTTCCAAGGCTAGGAAATAGTATAAATAGAGATTTGCTAAATTGTGTTTTAAAACTATTATAAATTTAATTTCTTCAAACCAAGAACTATGCTGTCACGTAACCCATTTTAGAAGATTGATGACAGCGTCCATTAAAATGTTCTGGCCTCAGATCATTGTATAATTTCTAAAAATGACATGGCTTGTTAGTAACAGATATAGGTCCCATAATTAAGCCATTTAGTCTGATAATTACATTTTTACTGGCACATATTTTATTCTCTTTGTAATCCATGTTATCTTTTCAAAAGAAGAAACCAATTTCGTCTCATTATGTTATTTGTTTTAACTATATAAAGGCTCACAAAAGCAACAACTTACTCAAAACCTAAAATCTACACACTCTAAAGACTCTTATTTGATGCCTCTTCTAAATACTTCAGTATCAATTTCTCTGACACCTAAACATCTTCTCTTCTTCTATCTGTTGGTGGACAAGACTTGGGTTTTCTTAAGTCTGTCTACCATTCATCTATATCTTGTTCCAATGTCTATCCACCATTTGTGGCTCAACATCTAAAAAATGGCAGCTCAATTCCATCCACTCTTCCAAAACCGAGTCTACATAATATAATCTGTCAATAACTCCATACTATTTCCAACATCCAAAATACATTTTAAGTTAATTACCTCATATATTGCTAGTAGGTGACTGCACTGTACGTCCATATGATTTTGGGTGAACCTGGGCATGTCTCATTTCAATTTATAATGATTACATCAGCATACTGTATTTTACAATATCATAATTGTATTTTTAGGGTTAATCTGTTAGTTGTGCCTTTATTAATAATGTGACTATATATTTTATGTATCAACCTTGTAGAGCCCATGAAGAGATTGTGACCTACCGGAATACAACAATATTCTCTGAAGAACCTAAATATATTCCATGGCAAAATAAAATAAAATAAAGAAGAAATTAAATTAAATTAAGTATGTTCAAGAAAATGGAAAACTATATGTCATTGCTCTTTTTAAATATTATGGACATCACATAACCCTAGACTCACTAATCTTCACAAGAGCTGGTAAGAAGATCTCCATGGCTATTTTCTGGGGAAAAAGATGAATTACTCTGCAATCCCAGTAGACACCAAGCTATCTTACCAATTAATATAATATAGTAACAGTCATAAAACTGGCTCTTCTTACATACATTGTTTTAATCATTCCTATATATTATTATTTATATGGTCAATTAAAGTTAGAAACCCCAAATCCTAGAATGAACATTATATTATATGCACTTAACAATGTTTTTGTTGATCTACCTACTATATAACGTGAAGTGAAAGTTTATGTTTAAAAGTAACTCTAGCAGAATATAACTGTACACAATATAGCTGGACTGTACTATATCCTATATCCTACAATATATGTTTGGTTGTAAATCTTATAAATATTGTTTATGCAACCAAAAGATATTATTTTCTTCCGTCTCTGTTTCCCTAATGGTATAATGTTTATTTTGATTTGTTTCATCAATATTAATATATATGCATTTCTGTGAATTGATTTATTATGCATTTGATCTTTTCTTGCTTTTCTTGTTCTTTGTAAGTTGGTGATAAACTCAGATCTTGATTCATTAAAGATAAAACTGTTGATGAGTGCATAAAGATCACTGTTTTTTCTAGTAAATACATGACAGGATGATCATCACTAATCGCTCACTACCCTCTCGCTACACTTCACAGATCATTTTATTTGCACTGAGAGCAATTTGTAGGTGTTTTTATCAACAAAGTTTCCACAAATGCTCCTCTTGGTTTATTTTCCTAGGGTCCAAGATCTCTTAACTGCAACCATACAACTAAAAGGCTTTTGCTTCTGGAGCGGAAAGCTATGGCATGTCTGTACAAGCTAGTAAAAAGTAAATATATTACACAACAAATCTCTGCATAGTTAGCACTATGGTATTCCCAGTAGTAACATATGGATGTGAGAGCTGGACCATTAAGAAGGCCGAACGCCAGACAGTTGATGCCTTTGAATTGTGGGGGTGGAGAAAACTGCTTAGAGTCTCTTGGACTGCAAGAAGATCCAATCAATCAATAAACTTATTTACTCTAGAAAAAGGCGTCTAAGAGGAGATATGATTACCTTATATAAATACATCCAGGGTCAGTATAAAGATTTTTCGGGGGAGCTTTTTGTGCCAAGAGGTTTTCAACTTACAAGAGGACATCCCTTGAGGTTAGAAGTAAAAAGATTCCACCTCAAAGAAAGAAAATGGTTCTTCACAGTAAGGGTGGTTAATCTGTGGAATTCTCTACCAGAGGAGGTGGTGACAGCAGATTTGATAGATAACTTTAGAAAGGGGACTGGATTTATTTCTAATTAAAAATGGAATTCAGGGTTATCATGGATAATTAGAGAGACAGTATTGATCCAGGGAGAAATCCGATCGCCAGTATCAGGGGTCAGGAAGGAATTAATTATTTTTTCCCTTTGAGACGATTGGCTAAGTCTCACTTGTTTTTTTTTTTTCTGTTTGCCTTCCTCTGGATTAATTAATAATTAAAAAAAATAAATAAATAAATAATTGATTAATAATTAATTAACAATAAATTAATTAATATTTAATCCGCATATTGCAGATCAGAGGAGATCTTAAAAGGTTGTACTTTTTGGACTGAAAGTATTTTTTCAACCTTAATTACTATGTAACTATGTAACTATGTAATAATAAAGGAAATTAAGACAAAACTGTCCACTGGAAGGTTTAATCATGAGGTTGCAGCTCAAATATATTGTTTATTTCATGAGAAGATTTCTTAGAGAAGACTCTCAAGCTGGGAAAGATTGGAGGCACATGAAGAAGAGGATGGCAGAGGCAGAGATGGATAGATTAGGTTATTGAAGCAATGAGCATAAGCTTGATGGAACTCGGAGGGGCAGTGACTGGCAGATGTTCCTGGCATGCTGCGGTCCATAGGGGCGCCTATTCCATTTATGACAAATGCTATTATACCTATATACATACATTACCTTCTAAAATCACAGGTCAAATGCACATTTACTGACTTCAACCAATTGTATGGCCAATCTGATTTTTTTGTGTGTTACATTTGAATAATCGTATTGCCTTTTGTATTAGATTATATTCATGTTCATGCAAATTAACTTGAATGTAATGTAAATTGCATCTTATTTATATTACAAGTACCGTATTGGTCCGAATATAATCCTCACCTTTTTTCCGATTTTTGAGCTTGCAAGTTAAGGGTGCGGCTAATATTCGCGACCGTCAAATGCGAAAGTGCCGATTTTTGTACTTTAGACTGCGGTATTGTATAGCGATTTACGGTTTTCGTGATTCTAACATCCTGTAAAGCCTGTAACCTGCAAAAAAAGCCTGTTTCTTGCAATGGCTGATCACTTTGAGAGTCTTTTTCTCTTTAATTTTACGGGTGCGGCTTATATTTGAGTACTATCTTTTTTCAATTTTTTCCCCTTGAACTTTACGGGTGCGGCTTATATGTGGGTGCGGCTTATATGCGGGTGCGGCTTATATTCGGACCAATACGGTAATTAAATAATGGGTGTGTCCCTGGATTGTAATTTTGGAAACCTGACCAACTTCCCTTGTTTCGAGCACCTTGACCCTGTCTCAGGTATTTCTCCAGTGAAGTCTCCTAGAAAGTATTTGGAGCTTAAGGAACTCACTCTATTATGCAAACTAAGAGCAAGAGATATATAGTTCATAAGGCAAACATAAAGTAAAGGAGGGTGGGATCTTTATACATTCTGGCATTATATTTAATCAAGGAAGACTACTTTTATAACTTTTTTTTGTGTTTTTGAAATTTGGTTATTTCATAGATAGTTTTATATGTTTACATATTTTATATACGGTTAATTCAGAGGCTTCTTACAGGAAAAAGGGAAAATATGATACAATTAATATTTCACTAATTCTGCTTCATATCTATTATGAGATTAACTAAAACCTCACTATTAAGACTTATTTTACAAAGGTGGTAAATCGAGAGTGTACGCATTTGAGGAGGTGGAGGCTCTACGGCGCCTCACTCACAGTTAAAAACTACCCAGAAAAGTGGAACTTTGAAAAAAACAACCACGCCGTGGGACTTAGAAAAAAAACAATACTGCGCAATGAGGAAATACGGACTTAGACAAAAAAAATTACGACCCGCGGGACTTAGAAAAATAAAAAATATGTGGTCGCAAAAATACAAAGTTAAAGGTTGAAACACATAAAAAAAACCACAAAAACACTGAAAAATATAAACAAAACATTAAATAAAATCACACACAGCACGTGGGACAGCCAGGACGTCTGGGAGTGTGGTTGCACACAAATAAAGTCGAATTTAAGGGGTTTTGCCACATGAAAATTGTCTAAGCAACAAAAAAAATGGCGGCCGAAAAAAATGAAAACAAGGCTACACGACCCCGAATCGCGGAAAACACTGACAAGAACGTACGATTTTTATAAACAACAATTACGACCCACAGAGTTTACACAAAAAGAATACAAGGTCACAATAATACATAGTTAACGGACGAACCGCGCACATCCACAATCATGAAAACCATAACAACAAAAAATACAACATAAAACAAACATCACACACAGACAGGGGGGACAGCCAGGACGTCTGGGAGTGAGGTTGCACGCTAATTTAAGTTGCATTTAAGAAGTTATGGAACAAGAAAATCAGCTAAACAAAAAGAAAAATGGCGGACGAAAAAATTAAAACGAGGCTAAAGTACACAGAGCCGCAAAAATCACCGCCAGGCATGTACGAGTTAGCCAGGAACATAGCAGATACAAAATATACCATTACAACGGACGGAAAATGCTCGCCAGCCAAGTAACACATAAAAAAAACACCATTTTACAACACTAACTTACAACTCATAACATTAGGAATCTAAAATACCGCTTCACCCGCCTAAACAAATGGTTTGGCCTCGCACACGCAGCCTATTTACCCTGCACACTTGCCACATTGCTGACACTTTCTCCTCAGATGATTATCATCTTATTTTTAATCTTATACAAAAGGAGAAATTATTACCAAGACATTGCTATATACTGTCTATGGTTTCCAAATACTGTTTAATTGGTCTTCTTTCTCTAACATAGCATAAGAAAGTTTACCTTATTTGAATAATGATATATAGTTACATAGTTATATAGTAATTGAGGTTGAAGTAAACACTTTCAGTCCATCAATTTCATCCTTTTTAGATCTCCCCTGACCTGCAATATGCAGATTTATTGTTAAGTGAATCTTGCCAATTGTCTCAAAAGGGGAAAAAATTAATTCCTTCTTGACACCAGATACTGGCGATCGGACTCCTCCCTGGATCAATACTCCCTCTCTAATTATCCAGGATAACTCTGAATGCCCTTTTAATTTAACAATATATCCAATTCCTTTTTTAAATTATCTATCTAATCCGCTGTCACCACCTCCTTTGGTAGAGAATTCCACAGATTAACTACCCTTACTGTGAAGAACCCTTTTCTTTCTTTAAGGTGAAATATTTTTACTTCTAGCATCAAAGGATGTCCTCTTGTCAGATGAAAAACTCTTGGCACAAAAAGTTTACTTGACAAATCTTTATATTGACCCTGGATGTATTTATATAAGGTAATCATATCTCCTCTTAGATGCCTTTTTTCTAGAGAATATATTTGTTTAGTCTTCATAACTTAGCCCCTCCATTCCCCTTATTAGTTTTGTTGCCCTTCTCTGTACCTTGTCCAACTCTAAAATGTCCTTTTTATGAAGTGGTGCCCAAAAATGTACTCCATATTCCAAATGAGGGCGTACTAGGGATTTGTATAGTGGCAGAATTATATTTGCTTCTTAATACATGCTAATATTTTATCTGCCAAACTTCTTTTCTAGTCTATTAATTCTTGGTGTTGACCTGAGCTTATTTGACATTAATCTATTTAAAGGGTTACAGTTATGTGGATAACAGAGTATATCTATTTGTTTGAGCAGTTACTTCTGCAGAGATTAATTGCACCTACATATGGAAGAATCCTGGACTCTCGAAACACGCAAACTGTAAATTGAAGAGCTTAGATGGAAATTTAGACTAATGAAAAAAAAAAAACAGAACAGATTGAAAATCATTTTGAAATGAGTATTGGAAGTAGAAGGAACCATAGATAATTCCACATGAGATGAGATTTTATAATTATCATCTTCCTTACATAAATTGGATGGTGGGCTTCAGTCAACAGCTCATACAGAGATGTGCTCAAATTATTATTTCTAGTACTGAATCTAATTTACTTCCATTAAAGACAGAGGCTGTAGATGATTGTATGTGCTTCAAACCTTGTCTGGTAAGTTTATGTAGTTAGTATCAATCTGTCTATAGCAAAAGGCCTTTACTGAAGAATACATTGCCACAAAATAATCTGAATTTAACTTAAAAAAAAAATAAATGAAAAAGGGATTTGGATAAAGCTACATAGAAATGCACCTTCTGGATTGTTGTGGTGAAGGCGCTTGTCTATTTCAATGAAGCTGTGAGCTATACCATATAGGGTCAGCCAAGATGGAAAGGTCATAAAAGAGAGGTCAGACAAATTGTGGTCTACCGGAGAAGGAACTGTCAACCCACTCCAGTATCTCCAGCCAAAAAAACAGTAAAAGGTCATGGAGAGTCGGACATGACTAAATGATTTGTGTATATATATATATATATACACACTATTCGTTTACCAGTCATAAATGACTGTATAATAGTACATGTGTCTCTTCTCCCCCTCTCTCCCCTGTGTCTCTTTCCTGCCCTGTGCCCCTTCCCCCTCTCCCTCCTCTTTGTCTCTTCCCCTACCTCCCGCCACTGTGTCCCTACCCCCTCTCTCTCCCCTGTGTATCTTCCCCCTTCCCTTCCATGTTTCTCTTTACCCCATCCTCCCTCCCCTGTGTCTCTTTCCCCCTTTTCCCCTCTGTCTCTTTCCCCCTTTCAAAAAAAAAAAAAAAAAAAACGGGAAAACAGTCTACAGTTTGCAGTAAGGAGGTGGTAATATGAATATATATCAATCCTACTTACTGTAAGTATATTGTATGAAAATATAGAAAACCAATGTGTCCCTTTCCTCCCTCCTCCATCCCCTGCGTCCCTTTCCCCTCTCCCCCCCTCCTCCATCCCCTGCGTCCCTTTCCCCCTCTCTCCCCCCTTCTCCATCCCCTGTGTCCCTTTCCCCCTCTCTCCCCCCTTCTCCATCCCCTGTGTCCCTTTCCCCCTCTGTCTCTCCCCCCTCCTCCATCCCCTGCGTCCCTTTCCCCCTCTCCCCCCTCCTCCATCCCCTCTGTCCCTTTCCCCCTCTCCCCCCCTCCTCCATCCCCTGTGTCCCTTTCCCCCTCTGTCTCTCCCCCTCCTCCATCCCCTGTGTCCCTTTCCCCCTCTGTCTCTTTCCCCCCTCCTTCCTTCCCCTGTGTCCCTTTCCCCCTCTGTCTCTTTCCCCCCTCCTCCCTTACCCTGTGTCCCGTTCACCCCTCTCTCTTTCCCCCCTCCTCCCTTCCCCTGTGTCCCTTTCCCCCCTCTGTCTCTTTCCCCCCTCCTCCCTTCCCCTGTGTCTCTTTCTCCCTTTCCCCCTCTTTCCCTTTCCCCTTTTCCTTGCCTTTCCCTTGCATCGCGCGTTTCGCATGCGCAGCTGGTTTACATGCTCACTACGGCATGTACAGAAATCCATACAAATAGTTTCAAAAGTGCGCATGCGCTCCCACTGGAGCGTTACGCACTCTTTAGAAACTATATTAAATAAATAAATATATATATATATATATATTTATATATAATATCAATTAAAGCTCTCTACGCTGCAATATTTGCTACAAATGTATCTTGGATGTATGTGTAGAGATAAATCGTTAAATTGAGACACAGTGGGATTGTTTTTTCCGCCTCCGTTTAAACGTTACAGGAAACAAAGGGCCAATGAATATTATAGAGATCTGGACTGCAAATCATTGTGCCTTCATTCCAATTCAACTAAATGTTATCAGATAAGAAGTACAATTAACAATTAAATCTTTGTTTATTTTATTCTCAATTAATTTGAAAGATAAAATCAGGCACATCCATTTTTTTTTTCACGGTTTCTGTAATATTATTTGTAATATACTTCAATGAATGTATAAGACATGCTTTTTAATATACATCATAGAAGGTTTTGTACTGTGGTGGCAAACTGTGTGCAATATATACATAATCATCAAATAATTCCATTAATGTAATATTTTTATCACATGTAAATTAAGCGTTATATGAAATTCACGAACTGAATCAATAATAAGACTATAATAAGACTGAATCAATAAGTCTGGAATCCTAAAATCATTTAATTTTATTTAAAAGCCAAAGTTATTTGATATGTGGAACAAACAATATGAACAATCTTGCCTTTAGGTTGAATCCACAATCATCTTATTTTTTTATTTGGGAGGTAGAGCCAGTTTAGAAACCTTTAATAATTAAGCCATGTTGTTGTTGTTGTTTAGTCGTTCAGTCATATCTGACTCTCTGTGACCTTATAGACCACAGCACGCCAGGCACATTTGTCAGCCACTACCCTTTTGAGTTTATGTTCATTGCTTCAATGATCTTATCTATGCATCTCCCCTTTGTTGTGTGCCTTCAATCTTTCCCAGCATTGCATCTTCTCTATGGAATTCTCATGGTATGGACAAAATATTTGAGCTTCAGTCTCATGATCAAACCTTCCAGTGAACAGTTTGGCTTCATTTCCTGTAGTATTGAATGGATGTTCTTGCAGTCCAAGGAGCTCTAAGCAACACCACAATTCAAAGGCGTCAATTTACTAGCGCTCAGATTTCTTTATGGTGCAGCTCTCACATCCTTATGTTACCACAAGAAATACCATAGATCTAACTATGCAGTCCTTTAATATATTTTCTTTTTAATAGCTTGTCTAGACTTCCCATTGCCGAAAATAGTAGTATTACATTGAGATGTCAACCACCCTTTATTAACAAATGTATATAAAGTGATATTAGCTATATTCATTCCATAATCATTCCCTACAATGGAAGTAACCGGCAAAGCTACTGAATTACAAATGTTGATCTGGTTGCCAGAGAGGTCGTAAATTATTTCTCAGCAGAACTCCACAATTACTGGTTCACAAAATTACTGGTCGCATCCTCTATGGGACAGGATCCACATTGATGGGTTTGAGGTCACTCTTACCAATACAATGTTAGCAAATTCTTTTAAACGCTTATTCAATCTATAAGTAGATTTGGAAGTGCAAAATTTCCTTTATCTTAAGCTTCCGTCTGAAATCCAGATTCCATGAAAGTAAATTAAGCTCTTGGCTTTTACAAGATATTTGCCTTTATCTTATGAGCACTTAGTATAACCCTACTATTAGAGTGATATTACATAGTGAATTTTGTAGGAACTTATTACCGTATATACTCAAGTATAAGCCGACCCGAGTATAAGCCAAGGCACCTATTTTACCACAAAATACTGGGTAAAATGAGTGACTCGAGTATAAGCCAAGGCACCTATTTTACCACAAAATACTGGGTAAAATGAGTGACTCGAGTATAAGCCGAGGCCCTTTTAAGCCTTAAAAAAAGTGATGAAAGACTTGGCTTATACTCGAGTATATACGGTATATTAGATCCATATGTAATTCAATATAATGACATTGTGTCACTTTCAGTGGTGATGTTATGAGTTAATACAATAAAGAACATTACACTACTCTCAGGGTTTTATTTTGACCAGAAAATTTTTGTTTGACCCCTTGACCTAGTCCCTTTAATTAAAATAAAATATGCAGGGGTACCGTTGACTCACGTCATAACTGGAGAAGCCTTACAGCCCCTACTTTTCTCTCATCTCTTGTTGATTTGGGGAAAAGAGTAATATCACATATATAGTTGTGAGCGAATTGTTGCTAACGCTGCGGGCTCGCGTAGCAAAGCGAGGGCCTCAGTTGCTGGTCTGGAGCACCGAAGGCAAGCAACTGCGGACCTCGCAAAATTTATGGACTTATGAGAAACAAATACGAGACGCGGAACTTACGACCTCGCAAAAATACGACCTTACCTCCCGAAACCTGCGCACATAAATACATTAACAACACAATACATACACACAACATACATAAAAAGCTTACCCACAGCAAGGGGGGGCACCCAGGACCTCGAAAACTGAAGATACACCTCAATTTCACTCAAAATACAAGAATTTAGACACCCGAAAATCCCATAAGCGAGAGAAAAAATGGCCGCCGGAAAAAATGAAAACGAGGCTACAGGACTCTAAAGACGCAAAACACCACCAAACACCTAAGGATTTTTCAAAAAAGACAGACGCGATCCAAGAACAAGGACGCCAAATCAGCCACAGACGCGTACCACACATTAGGCCCCATTTTACAACACTAACTTACACAATGCGGAAGTACACAGCTACCCTAACAGATTTTTCTCGTGCACGCAGCCTATTTACACTACACACTGCACACATTGCTGACACTTACACAGCAGCACTGAAAACACACATTGTATGCTGCAGCAACATCAAAACAGATTGTCAGCTCTTCAGCACAATGCTTCCGGAAGATATTACTTCCAAATAGGTAACGTATATTGATGTATTATTTTATTTATTTCATTACCATTAGCAAAAGAAAACAATGCTCATAGCACACAAACAACCAACAGCCTCGCAATGAGTGCCAAAGGCGCTCATTGCAAGCCACGGGATGATCGCTGAAGGTGCTCAGCGTGAGGCTCCCAATGAACGCCGAAGCATCTTGGAACACCAACAAAATGTATCTCTCAACCAAACACCATTACCTGCCTTACAATCTAATTCCTGTCATTTTTTGACGGGCAAGTCGCTAGTAATACAATAATAATGAGGGCTCCTTGGACCCCATTATCAAATGGAAGGTTTTTAGTGACCCTCCTCCTTGTCTTCACCCCTGGTGCTGTGGGGTGGAAAATAACAAAAAACTAATTTCATAAAAAAACTTATTATATGTGATATTTTTTAATAATAATTATTAATATGAATTAATGCCTATTAATGTGTATACATATTTAGCTCACACTAGTCCTTGGTAGCCCCATTGGGTTAGGGTGAGCATATAAATATTCCCCATCCATCCCCTAACATATACTAACTTCCCATTTATCCAGCTGATTCTAAAAGAGAAGAAAGATATTTACTGTCTGATCAATAAAAACATTTGAGTATGTGATTTCATTATATGACCACTTTATTGGCCTTATAAAAATCTCTCTAAAGAATAGCTACGCAAGGCATGACTAGAAAATAAACCTCTATTAAAACTATACTGTGCATTTCACTAATTAATTAAGATTTTTCAATCATGCCCCCAGGACATATACGTTCCAGATATCTCCATTGAATACATCTAAATTTGTATAACACACCTGCAGTATGATATTGGGTGGTGATTAGGAACTGTGTGTGTGTACATGGCTAGCAGCTCACGTAATACTGCTCCGTGCTACTGGAATCCACAAAATTACTAGGAGCCTCATTTAATTTCGGGGCCGCAACTCAATGGCAGACAGCCAAATGCCTGCGATTGAGTTGTGTGCTCCTTTTGCAATGTTATTCAATTGGCCGGGCCCGCAAGTTAGGCACCGGTCGCGAAAATCGGAAACCATGCTATTGAAAGTAGCATTTGTGGTCGCCAGACTTTGAAATCCAATCTCCATATTTCATTGAAGTCCTACAGGCTTGAACCATGAGTTACAGCCTTGCGTCAGCAATCATGTTCAAGCCCGTAGGACTTCAATGAAAAATGGAGGTTGGATTTCAAAGTCCTACAGGCTTGGATCGATATAGCATGAACATTGTACATGAAATAAAGTATTTGGGAATGTTGTGCTATTAATTCTAAGACCTAACATCACTGTCACTCTTAATACAAGTACAGTCTTGCATTTTTATTTCCTTTTTATAGTGCTCCGAGTTGTAAGTAAGCCCTTTGCGAGACCTCCGTGGTACCAGTTGTGGTGTATCACCAAATTAATATATATAAATATTACACAAGGTTCGTCTACATTAAAAGGTATTTATTAAAAGGCAACAACACAATACTATAAATGTATTACAAACACACAGCCCAGACCCACGGAGCAAAAACCCTTTTTAAATCTATCTACCTATATAGTAATCCCCTTTCCCAAACGCTTTATCTTACCCACGGTTAGACCATCGCCATTCATCACCACCATCACCCTCACCATCCAGGAATAAAACAGGAAGCAGCACCAGTTTCCTGCCTGGATATATCCTTAGTTGAGATGATGTAATTTACATCACATCCTGTCCATGCATGACTTCCTTTAGCAATTGTGGGAGGGAAGTAAAGATTCTCAGCCCTCCTACAAAGGCCTGTTTAAGGAAGTCCTGAATTACCATTCAAGGAAGACAAGTTACCACACCAGTAACTTGTGGTTAGATTTGCCATTTGCGGGCTTGACGGAGTGGTTAGCGAGGGGGAATCAGAGCAATTGTATAGCGATTGGCGATTTTAGCGTTCTGAACTCTTGCGGTCGTGAAAGATCAAAGGCTTGGAGGGGCATTAACTTGCGATTTTAGAAATCGCAATGGATCGCAGCTCGATCAGAGCCCGCAAACAGAAGTCAATTGAATAGCAAAATAACTTCCAACCTCCTTTTGCGAGCCTGGATCTCAGCAATTGAATGAGGATCTATATAAGGAAAAGGCCTCAAAAAACATTTCTCGCAAGGGGCTGCTCGGAGGATGAGCTCCATTAGGTGTAGCTTTTTTTCATAGAGCAATGGGTTGTTTATGAGGAGCCCACAGGCTGATTATGAGGATCAAGGACTTTAAACAAAAAAGAAGAAGACACATTCTTAAATCTACATGGCAGTGCCCGCTTATCCAGAGCTAAAGAGTGAGGACAGGAGCATTGATGATCGTTGCTGGAGGACGTCAAAGAATGGGTAATGTAATGTCTTACAGCTTTCATTTTGTTTGTTTTTTGTTTTATGAATTTGTATTTAATTGTATAAACTTGAGGGGTCCTTACTTAAGGGAGCCATGGAATGGATGCCTACATTCGTAATTTAGAAGAAGCCTCTCTCTCCCCCAACTGAGATGCAGAAAAAGTGTTTATTGCATTAAAAACAAACAATGCTTCTTTTTCTAAAAGAGCTGTTAAATTTTTTCGGAATCCGGAGGCTCACAAACTAACAGTAGAAGAGCAGCAGAAAATTATGTAGAAAGAATTTTATTGCTGAATAAAAGAGGAAAATGTGAACATCAGCCATAATTTTTGAATACACTATTATAGTTCTCTATTGCTTAATTATAATGACTGTAATATAAGTATGTGCACTTAGTTCTTAGAATTACTCTTTATTTTATCATAGCGTAATATTAATCATAATGATTTGGAGTACATTTTCTCTTATGCCTGAAAATAATGTAATACTGTATATAATAATTACATAGTTACATGGTAATTGAGGTAATTTTAGTCCACAAAGTTAGGACTTTTTCGTTCTCCTATGCACATTCATTGTTAATTGTTAATTGATCCAGAGGAAGGCAAAAAGAAAAAAAAAACAATGAAACTTTACCAATTGTCTCAAAAGTGAAAAAAAAAAAAATTTCCTCTCTGACCCAGATACTGTCGATCGGACTCCTCCCTGGATCAATAATCTTTCTCTAATTATCCAGGATAACCCTGAATGCCCTTTTTTAAAAAAAATATATCCAATCAATTTTTAAAGTTATCTATTGAATCCGCTGTCACCACCTCCTTTGGTAGAGAATTCCACAGTTTAACTACCCTTACTGTGAAGAACCCTTTTCTTTCTTTAAGGTGAAATCTTTTTATTTCTAACCTCAAAGAATGTCCTCTTATCAGTTAAAAACCTCTTGGCACAAAAAGGTCACTTGACAAAGCCTTGAATTGACCCTGAATATTTGTATACTAGCGACTTGCACGTCAAAAATGACGGCAATACAATTTGAAGGCTGGCAATGCTGTTTGCTACACAATGCAAGGCTCTCTCACCTCTAACTTGCGGGAAGGCTCTCATCGCGGACCTCGCAATGAGCGCCTTCGGAGCTCATTGCGAGCCTCTCCCACCATCTACTTCACGGTGCTAGAGATGAGTGCCTTCGGGGCTGATCGCAAGCCCCACAATGAGCGGCTTCGCCGCTCATTGCAGGCCTCGTCCAACTCTCAACTTTCATGCCTCACAATGAGCACCTTCGGCACTCATTGCGAGCCTCTCCTACCGTGTAATTTACGATCCTGGCGATGAGCGCCTTCGGCACTTTCATGCCTTCGGGGCTCATTGCAAGCTCTGCAATGAGCGCTCATTGCAGACGTTGTCCAAATCGCCACTTTCGTGCCTCTCAATGAGACCTTCGGAGCTCATCATGAGCCCTGCAATGAGCGCTCATTGCAGACATCATCCAACCCGCCACTTTCGTGCCTCGCGCTTGCGGACCTCTTCGCTCTCTCTGACCCCTGTGACTGTTTCCCCCTCTCCCTTCCATGTGTCTTTTTCCCCCTCTCTCTCCCCCCCCCTCTACCTGCTCTGTTTTTTTCCACACTTATTTCTCTCTCATGTCTTTTTCCCCCTCTCTCCCCCTGTGTCTCTTTATATCCTCACCCCCTCTCCCTCCCCTGTGTCTTACTCCTCTATGTCTCAATTCAAGTCTTGTGTGCCTCGGATGAGCGCAGTGGCTTGTATTTTCTAAGTCTTGTGGGGTTCGTGGGGATGGGCTAAGTGTTACTGGCTTTGGACTCATTTTGTGCCTTTTTGAAAAAATCTTTATTGCCACCATTTTTTTCCTCGCTTAGCTGATTTAAAATTTTCGAAAAATAACAATTAAGCCTTAAATTAGCTTGCAACCTCACTCACAGGCTCCCTGCCTCTCTCTCTGTGCTGTGTGTGAGGTTGTAAGTGTATTTTTATTTTTTATTTAAATGGCGACTTTTGGTTGTCTTTCAATGGTTTCCGAGTTACGTGCTTGAAAAAATATCGGCCGTTAAATTCATAATTTTTTAAAAGTCTTGCGTGCCTTGTGATCAGCGACAAAGTCCTTCAGCATTCGGCGCTAATCGCGGGCCTCGCCATATGCGCCTTCAATACGTTTCCATCCTCTATCGGTGAAGCATCCTCATAACAACTATGATGGGACAGAGGACCCTTAGAGGGACCATAAAAGGCCAGAATTGCGAGTCCTGCAATGAGCGCCTCCAGCGCTCATTGCAGCAAAGTTGTGCAGGCCTAGCGATGAGCGCCTCTGGTGCTCATTGCGCATGCGCAAGCTCATATCTTTTCACATAGCGTTACAAACAAATTCGCAATATGACAACTATATGTGTGATAAGGTAATCATATCCCCTCTTAGACGCAGGGGCTGATCTACCAGTGTTGCAGGAGGTGCAGTGCACTAGGGTCCTCCCCTTTTTTTTTGCATTTAATGTTTTTTCTGGAGTGTAGGGCCCCTCTGGTGTGTACAACCCTGGCCCAACCAGATAAGGCCCCACTGGGACCCCCTATGCCTTTTTTACCACACACTCCCAGCCTCAAGTTTGTGTGTGGTTGTATAAAAAAGAGCATTTCTACTGAATCTCCAAGTAGTGGTAGTGTGGTGCATTTCAGCACGCTGGGGATTTGTAATAGGGAAGAAAGTAAGAGAGCAAGGGTTGCAAAGTGGCAGCAAAGTACGGCAGGATGGGTTCTGTGAAAGAGGATCAAAATATTTAGAGATGGGTGCTCAAAGGGGTTGGGTACTGTGCAGGGATGGATCCTGAGTGGGAATGGCTGCTGACAACAACTGGTTGCTTTGTAGAGATGGATGCTAAGAGAAGTGGGTGCTGTGTGGGGGTGATGTTTATCTAGGTGTATATATATTTATAAGTGTATATATGTGTACATATATATCCATAGAAGATGTTGAATGCAGTTATATCTGCTTGTCTGATTAAACTATGTAAACATAGATAGTACACATATATATATAATAGTGAAGCATATGCAAAAAATAATTAATATTTCTTCAATTCTTTAAACAGGCTAATGTGCTGTATTCACTGGGAATTTCCATCCAGTTTTACTGGAGCATAATATATTAATAATGTCCTGGTAGCATAAACTAATATTGATCTAGTTAGAGATAATGAACACCTTTAACTATATTTCCAAAATGTGCTTCATCAAGAGATAAGTGGTAACTTAATTATCTTCTTTGTCCACTTCACTCACTTCATTACTTTATTTTCTGACTTATCTCTGACATTTCTTCCTCCTCACCATATCTGACCAGTACAATGGTAACCTACCTTCCCCCTTGCACCGCTAAAACATTGGTATGAATTTGTACTTATCCCTCTCCCCTCTCTATCTTGACTAATTTCTACACTTGATTATTTTATTTTTTTTAACTTAATTGTGCTTGCTTATTGGAAACCCCTTCTAACTCTTATGCATTAAATCCACTTCCACAAATTCCTAATGCCTCTGATTGCAATAAATTGATCCTTCCATGTATTGCCTGAATAAAAATATATCACAGGAAAGTTTTTTTTTTTACTTTTCATGTCTCTTAAATTCCTTATCTATTACATTATCTAACTTCTCCTAAATATACATAAATATATATAAATATATATGTACACACACACATATATAGATATATGTCTAGGTTAATTACATGGGATTGCGGGATAACCCCTCTATCTCAAGAAATGCCAGTAGCTAGGTTTCCATGACCTTGAGGCTAGAAGAAAAAAAGAATACACCTTAAAAAAAGAAAGTGCTCTCCACAGTAAGGGCAGTAAGAATGTGGACAGCAGTTACCATAGATTAATTTAAACATGGGTTGCATATATTTTTGAATAAAAAGGGCATTCAGGTTTATCCTGGATAACTAAAGGAGTATTGATCCAGGGAGGAAAGGGATTGCCAGCATCTGTGGTCAGGAAAGAATTTTAATTTTCCCCCCTATGTGAAAACTGGCAATGTTTCAAAAGTTGGGCCCTTCCACCCGGGCATTTCAATACCAAACATGACTGGTTGCCACCGTTACATCAATAAATTCATACAACTATACATTAGTTCTGATTAGTCTCATATTGTGGCCCACTCCATGTACAACATGGTACACAATAATAATGTAGCTGTCAAAGTTCAAGTGCCCAGTCAGGAAGGACAGTGTCATGATTTAATTGTTTAAGGACTCATATTGCCAGTAATTATGAATATGGCCAAGGGAGCATGACATTGTTGCATTGGGATTATGTGTTTTTGTGTGGTTATATGTTGCCTGTACATGGTTATTATGTATCCTAGTAATATATTATAAGAGAGAAAATGTTATATAGAACGAATGTGGAATTGGTAAAAATGCTCTGCATAGACGTTAGCTGCAGATCATTGCACACTCACACATACAGACCTTGGGTCAAGACAGATGTATGTACTTCAAGTAGTCCTAAGCAAACACTTGAGTTTAACATAAAGGTTTTTTCACTAGCCAGCTATAGATATCTGGTGAATTTGATCTCAAGAGCTTTGATAGCCCAAGGTTGCAAGCCAGATGGGCTGACATCACACATACACAAATGTACACAAGGGTGTGGTATTGGAAAATATAAATATGTTATACTGTTTATTCAATAAAGGTTGAGAGATAGTTTTCCCATATCCACAGTGTAAGACTATCTCTGTGTGTTGTTTCCTGACTTGGGTAGTGGTCTTGCCATTTGTAACCTGTATCCAGTATTCTCTGCCTGTACCTTTGAGCCTTGCCCTCTTCAGAAGCCATTGTCTGTTCCACAGAGAACAGGAACTAGATGATTCTGCTGGGGTAGGTTTCAATTACGTTCATATCAAGCCCCCTTGAAGAAACAGATCCTGACAGACAGTGTCTGGGGAGAGAAGGAGGAAATAATAGAAATAATTCATGATAATCCATGGTCACAACAGTTCCACAAAGTCTTGCCCCCACCCTGGGTGTCACACCTTAATCACATGAGACACCTTTCTATCAAATCATGTCATCCTCCCTGATCACCCCTAGTGGACCAGGAGCCTAACTGATTGATTAGTCTAATGCCTTCTTTGTTCCAGGCCTTCCAGGGGGTTATCCAGTCAGAACAATAGAGGAGACACCACGTCTGACTGAATATGTGACCTTCCAACCTCACCCCTACTCAGGTCTATGTCCGTCTAAGATAGTGGAAAAAATTCCACATCTTCCTTTTGCCCAGCTTCCCAATACCGGGACCTAGTGCCCCTTCCCCGGAGAACCCTCATAACCTGATTTATGAAAACCCCTGGGGATAATCTGACAGTTTAACATTAAACATGACCATGGGCAACTCTTAGCTATCTGCATTGCTTTGGGGATCATCTAGAAGATATTAGTGTCACAAGCTGAGTGTTTGACCATACCATCTTAGTCCACATAAATCCGTTAAATCAATTGCCTAATAACTACTATTACCAATGTTTCAGACATATGTGTTTTTATCCCTGTTTTATTTTAATACTAATCCGCTGTACTAAACATACCTGTATATTTATTTATAATTATTTTATTAATATTCTGTGTAATTAAACAAAAGTATATTAATCTATTAAATTCTGTCTCTGCAAAATTGATGTCATGGAATTAGGATGACAAAAATATAACAATGTCTAGAATAATAAATTGTATTGGGTTTGCTATCAATTTATAACAAGTGAACAATCTATATTCAGGTATATCACAATATAAAATCAGTGGGAAATATACAAAATCTTTTTAAACTTGGATAACAATAAAATATCACAACATTCTATATTCATTAAAGAAATAAAATAGAATTATATGCAATCTTATCAAACTTGGATAACAATGAAATATCTATTCCACAGAATAAATTTGGTATAAGCACTCATTGATATGGCATATTCATAAATAAACAATCGGTGTACTCTATGAAAACAGCAATCAGCAAAATCAGGTATAAAAACAGCAAAGCAGTCAAAAAATAAAAATATATAGAAGTAATATAAAAAGACTTAGGTTAAAATATAAAAAAAACAATAGTACATAGTATGACAAACTAAGTAAAAAATGTTTTTTATAGATTTTATAGATCAGATAGAGTATAAAATAAGGGTTTTATAACAGAATTGAATAATCTTAATTTTTAAAAAAAGACTCCTTCTTAAATTTAGTAACAAGTAATCCCTTTTGGTCTTCTTTTTAGAAATGATCAAACAAAAAAAGATATAGTTAATAATCACATAGAAAAGAAAAATCATTTTTTCCAGAGAGCAACCCCCTTGTCCGCCAAGATAAATTATCCCCTATCTCCTCATACTCCCCTTCTTCTAGTCACCTGGCTGATTTTAACCAATAACCTCACGCCATGTTTGTATACAAATACATAATAAAAATATATCAACAGAGAAATGTGTATAGATATTTAATCCCCATTAGAGTGCAGTCTTGCTCCATGGCCCAGCTTTGAAATAATATGGGATGTTCGTGTTGACCTTCTTAGTTATACATTCAGCCAAATTAATTTTTAAGTTTGAATCATCTATCGTTTGCTATCTGCACTTAGTATATATACTAGCGACTTGCCTGTTATCTAAAACAACAAAGGATGAATAAAGGAATAACCACAAGGACATTTATTATCTTCCTAAGAATGTCCTCTATTCAAATTCTCAAGGTTGACCAGCTGCGTGAAACCAATTGGCACTAGCTCATTTCCTGCTTGAGAGAACTGTTCATTAATGCAGAAAGATGTGTGGGCAATAGGAAAATGATTAACCCCTTATATAAGCAATGGCCAAAAATCATAAGTATATATTTATGGATAATCGTAAATAATAGGCAATCAAATAGCAAATAATAGAAAGTGTATATAATCTTTTGTATTTACAAATGTCCTGACATTAAGAACTTCAGAGAGGAGTTTTAAGTGTTTAAGGGGTTTCAATTGTCCATGTGACCCCACTGGTGTTTTCTGACTTTTATAGTATTGGAAAACCAAACACTCCCATAGAAAGTTATATCTTAAATTGCCTTGGTGTGAAACATTGACTGGTAGCTTAGATAAGCTTTTTTCTTTTTTTAAACGTTCCCCCACACTTTTGGTACTAGTGGGTGAGCTTATGGGTACATTCTCTTAGGTCCTAAGTGCAAAAGTATTTGTGAGGAGTTTGATTTTTGGTCCTCTAAGAACTTGCACACACAGAATCCCGGTGTGCTACAGAGAGACAGTCAGTTGAAACAATACTCAGGTTATACACAAACTGTTTAAAAAAAGTAAAATAAGTATCAAAAGACACATTTGTTATCTGAATTTTTCTTTAAAATAAACTGCCTATATATAAAAGTGTGTGTGTGACAGTTTGTACAATATTAGATTATCTTTTTTTATTGGATTGCAAATTCATTTACACTTATATTTTTGTCTGAAATATATTTCCTGTTATGATCACAATACACAAATAAATGTGTTTTCACTCAATACAATTTCATACATTTACAGACATATTATAATCATATTCTAAAAATCTATAAATACAGCTATGTAATACGTATAGTTTTTATTATTACTATATAGAATATGTGCAGTTGTTTACTAAAGTTAATTTCCCAAGATATATATAAATGCGTATAAATGAAGAAAAAAATAAGCAAATTAAGATATTAACTGCAATAATAGTTAAACTCTAAGCAACAGTAACTGGAGAATGCATGTCTTATTACATTGCCACAAATCATTGGAGAATCAGACAACCCAGTTCATAAAATGCGTCTTGATATAGACTTGACTTTCAAAGACTGTAGGTCACATTATCCATTGTGCAATGCGAATAGCTGGTGCTCTAGGGGTCTGAAGTAAATAAGGTTAAAATATCCTTTCCAGGCCAAGATACATCTGACATTGAACAAATGTCCCAGGGAAGTAATTATAACTTAACCTAGATCAATTTTAATATTGTTAGAAAGGAATACAAAGTCAAGTAATATAACGTAAGTCTCCTAGCCATGCAAATGTAATACAGAATAACAGTCCTCTGTTTGTCAGCCTTAGGGTTGTCCAGGAGGCCAGGTTATAGAAATATCTCTGCTTGAGAGTATGTTTTAATATTATTTTACATAAAGATGCTTTAAATAACATTAAAATAACTCAAAAATATTTGTATTAATATGTCTGCCCAACCACTATTTGAGGTATTAAATTACCAAAAAGTGAGAGAAAATAGTTGTGAGTCCATTATGCCCTTTAAATATATGTACTTAGTCAGTTGAATATTTAAAAGGATTGATATAATTCAGTGACAATAAAAATCCCAAAGACGTCCTGCCACTGCATCACATGCCATGTCAGGTCAGGCGGTGGAGAGATCAGTTCCATCAGAAGTAATTTTATTGTACATTTTCACAAATTTAACTCACAATACAAAATACTTAAAATCTTTAATTTTTAAAATATGTTTTATGCATGATATAAAGTGTAGGACCCCAGTTTCCTTTAAATTCTGAACTTCAGGTTTGCCCACGAACTGAAGCTGAGAGTAAATGTATTGCATCCAGGTTTAACATTCTGACCCAACCTCGGCAAGTCATGAGTGTCCTAGATTGGAATTATGGTATTGTCAATCTTCAACAGTTAGCTCTAAAATTATCATATCTGAATTTAATAATAAGTTTTAATTGGTAAAGAGAACAAGGTGGAATTTTGTAGATTAATGACAAGACTCAATATTTTTATTTTAATACTTTATCATTATTATGATCTACATCAAACATCTGTGCATAATTTTGTGGTTTATTGCCCCACTATTAACGATAATCATCAAAGATAAATTCAATAGGAGAACCAGAAATGATTCATGTAAATTATGTTTAAAATACCAACCTTTAATAACAATCAATTGCAAATATATATATACTAGCGACTTGCCTGTCAAAAATGATGCCAATACAATGTGAATGCTGACAATTCTGCCTGCCACTTAATGTGAGCACCTTCGGCGCTCATTGCGAGGCTCTCCCTCTGTTTACTTCCTCCCTTGTGTCTCATTTCCCCCCTCCTCTCCCTCCCTTGTGCCTCCTTTCCCCCCTCCTCTCCCTCACTTGTGTCTCCTTTCCCCCCTCCTCTCCCTCACTTGTGTCTCCTTCCCCCCCTCTTCTTTCTTCCATGTGTCTCCTTCCCCCTCCTCTCCCTCCTTTGTGTCTCCTCCCCCTCTATTTTTTCTCATTCAAACCCTCCCTCCCTTGTGTCTCATTTCCCCCCTTCTCCCTTGTATCTAATTTTCCCCCTCCTCCCTCCCTTGTGTCTCACTTGTGTCTAATTTCTCCCCTCCTCTCCTTCCCTTGTGTCTCCTTTCACCCCTCCTCTCCCTCCCTTGTGTCTCCTCTTCCTCTCCTGTGTCTCATTTCCCATCTTCTCGCTCCCTTGTGTCTCATTTCCCCCCTCCACTCCCTCCCTTGTGTCTCGTTCCCCCTCCCCTCCCTTATGTCTCCTTTGCCCCTCCTATCCCTGCCTTGTGTCTTTTCCAATCCTCTCCCTCCCCTGTATTTTCCCCCCTCTACTCCCTCTGTGTCTCTTTGCACTGCTCTCCCACCCCTGTGTCTCTTCACCCCTCTCCTGTGTTTCTTTCCCTCCCTCACCCTCGTGTCTCTTTCCCTCTTCCTCCCTTTCACCTTATCATCCTCCTACTCCCTCCGCCTCCCTTCCCCCATTGTCATCCTCCTCCTCCCTCCTCAACCATTTCCCCCTCTCCAATTACCACCCCTCTCCCTTCCCCTCAATTACCTTGATCAGGTGAGCTACTGCGGTTGTCTGCTCTCCATCGCTTTGCGAGGCTCGCAGTTGCGGCCCTATGGGCCGCAAATGCAACCCTATGGTCGGCAAATGTGACCCTACGCACCGCAAACAGCTCGCCTAGCTTCACAAGCGTGACAACAACTCGCAGTTTGACAAATATAATATGGGATATATATTAAGATGCATATTGATCCTGCCCATTCTTTGTTGACAAGCAGATCTCAAATAAGCCATATAATTACAATATCTAGCAGTGTCATACACCCTTTTAAGGAAAAGGTTCAAGACCCATGTTTATTTTGATCTGTAGTCATAAGTAAAGTTTGTTTCGGAAATAGAAATGTTAAAAGATAATTTAAAGAACAATACTGAAAGCACAACATTTAGAAACATTGTACAGATTGGTTTTGTGTATGAAAACAAAATTTTGCGCTTTAGCATCATGATCAAACCTTCCAATGACCAGTTTGACTTAATATCCTTTAGCATTGACTTATTGGATCTTCTTGCATTTCAAGGGACTCTAAGTACATGTATAAATGCTCTTTAAATGATTATTTATGTTCTAGCTCTCACATTAGTATGTTACTATATGAATACTGTTAATAGTCTCTCCCATTTTAGTAATTTCCTAGAAATTTGCTATCAGATGCATTACATATATATTTGACCTGCTGATTCCAAAAATGGCCAGTTTTCCCCTAACAGCTCTAGATTTTAAGAGAACATTTGCCATATACCACTTTATGGTTTATGATACAAACTTTCCAGTCATTCGACACACAAGAAGCTCCTTTTGTAAGACTTCAGAGAGTGGGAACTGCCAGGACAATCCTGCATAAGACTCCAACAATAGTCTGCCATCATGTGTGCATCCCATCGTCCTTGGTATCTGGCTTCCATTGTTTTTGTGTCCTGGTGAAATCTTTCACCTTGCTCTTCGATTAAGTCATCAAGGTTCTCTGAAAAGCGATCTAAGTGACTGTGCAGATAATGGACTTTAACACTCATATTACAGCCAAGTCTGTTGAAATGAAAGATATATCCTCTACTGAAAGTGTTTCACAACAGGTACACATGAAGACCAGGCACATGATTTAATGTCATTGATGCTTTGAAATGTGGGTCATTTATAAGTTATCTGATCTGTGGATCATCGCAAATTCCTGCCTTCAGTTTTTCCATGGTAAGTGCAGGTATGCTCTATGTATTGAATGCACAAACCATTTTTATTCAAAGCCATTACTAATTGTTTAACCAGCTTTGTATGTAGTGGTGGCAGTGTGATTTATCATGCCCAGCTTTGTATGTAGTGGTGGTAGTGTGATTTGTCAGGCCCAGCTTTGTATGTAGTGGTGGCAGTGTGATTCATCAGGCCCAGCTTTGTATGTAGTGGTGGCAGTATGAGTCATCAGGCCTAGCTTTATATGTAGTGGTGGCAGTGTGATTCATCAGGCCTAGCTTTGTATGTAGTAGTGGCAGTATGTGTCATCAGGCCCAGCTTTGTATGTAGTGGTGGCAGTATGAGTCATCAGGCCCAGCTTTGTATGTAGTAGTGGCAGTATGAGTCATCAGGCCTAGCTTTATATGTAGTGGTGGCAGTATGAGTCATCAGGCCTAGCTTTATATGTAGTGGTGGCAGTGTGATTCATCAGGCCTAGCTTTGTATGTAGTAGTGGCAGTATGAGTCATCAGGCCCAGCTTTGTATGTAGTGGTGGCAGTATGAGTCATCAGGCCCAGCTTTGTATGTAGTAGTGGCAGTATGATTCATCAGGCCTAGCTTTATATGTAGTGGTGGCAGTATGACTCATCAGGCCTAGCTTTGTATGTAGTGGTGGCAGTATGAGTCATCAGGCCTAGCTTTGTATGTAGTAGTGGCAGTATGATTCATCAGGCCTAGCTGTATATGTAGTGGTGGCAGTATAATTCACCAGGCCTAGCTTTATATGTAGTAGTGGCAGTATGATTCATCAGGCCTAGCTGTATATATAGTGGTGGCAGTATGATTCATCAGGTCTAGCTTTATATGTAGTGGTGGCAGTATGATTCATCAGGTCTAGCTTTATATGTAGTGGTGGCAGTATGATTCATCAGGTCTAGCTTTATATGTAGTGGTGGCAGTATGATTCATCAGGTCTAGCTTTATATGTAGTGGTGGCAGTATGATTCATCAGGTCTAGCTTTATATGTAGTGGTGGCAGTATGATTCACCAGGCCTAGCTTTATATGTAGTGGTGGCAGTATGATTCATCAGGTCTAGCTTTATATGTAGTGGTGGCAGTATGATTCATCAGGCCTAACTTTACATGTAGTGGTGGCAGTATGATTCATCAGGTCTAGCTTTATATGTAGTGGTGGCAGTATGATTCATCAGGTCTAGCTTTATATGTAGTGGTGGCAGTATGATTCATCAGGCCTAACTTTACATGTAGTGGTGGCAGTATGATTCATCAGGCCTAGCTTTATATGTAGTGGTGGCAGTATGAGTCATCAGGCCTAGCTTTGTATGTAGTGGTGGCAGTATGATTCAACAGGCCTTGCTTTATATGTAGTTGTGGCAGTATGAGTCATCAGGCCTAGCTTTATATGTAATGGTGGCAGTATGATTTATCAGGCCTAGCTGTATATGTAGTGGTGGCAGTATGATTCATCAGGCCTCGCTTTGTATGTAGTGGTGGCAGTATGAGTCATCAGGCCTAGTTTTGTATGTAGTGGTGGCAGTATGATTCATCAGGCCCAGCTTTGTATGTAATGGTGGCAGTATGATTCATCAGGCCTAGTTTTGTATGTAGTGGTGGCAGTGTGATTTATCAGGCCTCGCTTTGTATGTAGTGGTGGCAGTATGATTTATCAAGCCTAGCTGTATATGTAGTGGTGGCAGTATGATTCATCAGGCGTAGCTTTGTATGTAGTGGTGGCAGTATGATTCATCAGGCCTAGCTTTATATGTAATGGTGGTAGTGTGATTCATCAGGCCCAGCTTTGTATGTAGTGGTGGCAGTATTATTTATCAGGCCCAGCTTTGTATGTAGTGGTGGCAGTGTGATTCATCAGGCCCAGCTTTGTATGTAGTGGTGGCAGTGTGATTTATCAGGCCTAGCTTTGAAAGTAGTGGTGGCAGTATGATTCATCAGGTCTAGCCTTTATATGTAGTGGTGGCAGTATGATTCATCATGCCTAGCTTTATATGTAGTGGTGGCAGTGTGATTCATCAGGCCTAGCTTTGTATGTTGTGGTGGCAGTATGATTCATCAGGTCCAGGTTTATATGTAGAGGTGGCAGTGTGATTCATCAGACCCAGCTTTGTATGTAGTAGTGGCAGTGTGATTTATCAGGTCTAGTTTTGTATGTAGTGGTCGCAGTATGATTTATCAGGCCTAGCTGTATATGTAGTGGTGGCAGTATGATTTATCAGGTCTAGCTTTATATGTAGTGGTGGCAGTATGAGTCATCAGGCCTAGCTTTGTATGTAGTAGTGGCAGTATGATTCATCAGGCCTAGCTGTATATGTAGTGGTGGCAGTATGATTCACCAGGCCTAGCTTTATATGTAGTGGTGGCAGTATGATTCATCAGGTCTAGCTTTATATGTAGTGGTGGCAGTATGATTCATCAGGCCTAGCTTTATATGTAGTGGTGGCAGTGTGATTCATCAGGCCTAGCTTTGTATGTAGTAGTGGCAGTATGTGTCATCAGGCCCAGCTTTGTATGTAGTGGTGGCAGTATGAGTCATCAGGCCCAGCTTTGTATGTAGTAGTGGCAGTATGAGTCATCAGGCCCAGCTTTATATGTAGTGGTGGCAGTATGAGTCATCAGGCCTAGCTTTATATGTATTGGTGGCAGTGTGATTCATCAGGCCTAGCTTTATATGTAGTAGTGGCAGTATGATTCATCAGGCCTAGCTGTATATGTAGTGGTGGCAGTATGATTCATCAGGTCTAGCTTTATATGTAGTGGTGGTAGTATGAGTCATCAGGCCTAGCTTTGTATGTAGTAGTGGCAGTATGATTCATCAGGCCTAGCTGTATATGTAGTGGTGGCAGTATGATTCACCAGGCCTAGCTTTATATGTAGTGGTGGCAGTATGATTCATCAGGTCTAGCTTTATATGTAGTAGTGGCAGTATGATTCATCAGGTCTAGCTTTATATGTAGTGGTGGCAGTATGATTCATCAGGTCTAGCTTTATATGTAGTGGTGGCCTTATGATTCATCAGGTCTAGCTTTATATGTAGTGGTGGCAGTGTGATTCATCAGACCCAGCTTTGTATGTAGTAGTGGCAGTGTGATTTATCAGGTCTAGTTTTGTATGTAGTGGTGGCAGTATGATTCATCAGGTCTAGCTTTATATGTAGTGGTGGCAGTATGATTCACCAGGCCTAGCTTTATATGTAGTGGTGGCAGTATGATTCATCAGGTCTAGCTTTATATGTAGTAGTGGCAGTATGATTCATCAGGCCTAACTTTACATGTAGTGGTGGCAGTATGATTCATCAGGTCTAGCTTTATATGTAGTGGTGGCAGTATGATTCATCAGGTCTAGCTTTATATGTAGTGGTGGCAGTATTATTCATCAGGCCTACCTTTACATGTAGTGGTGGCAGTATGATTCATCAGGCCTAGCTGTATATGTAGTGGTGGCAGTATGAGTCATCAGGCCTAGCTTTGTATGTAGTGGTGGCAGTATGATTCATCAGGCCTAGCTTTATATGTAGTTGTGGCAGTATAAGTCATCAGGCCTAGCTTTATATGTAATGGTGGCAGTATGATTTATCAGGCCTAGCTGTATATGTAGTGGTGGCAGTATGATTCATCAGGCCTCGCTTTGTATGTAGTGGTGGCAGTATGAGTCATCAGGCCTAGTTTTGTATGTAGTGGTGGCAGTATGATTCATCAGGCCCAGCTTTGTATGTAATGGTGGCAGTATGATTCATCAGGCCTAGTTTTGTATGTAGTGGTGGCAGTGTGATTTATCAGGCCTCGCTTTGTATGTAGTGGTGGCAGTATGATTTATCAAGCCTAGCTGTATATGTAGTGGTGGCAGTATGATTCATCAGGCCTAGCTTTGTATGTAGTGGTGGCAGTATGATTCATCAGGCCTAGCTTTATATGTAATTGTGGTAGTGTGATTCATCAGGCCCAGCTTTGTATGTAGTGGTGGCAGTATTATTTATCAGGCCCAGCTTTGTATGTAGTGGTGGCAGTGTGATTCATCAGGCCCAGCTTTGTATGTAGTGGTGGCAGTGTGATTTATCAGGCCTAGCTTTGAATGTAGTGGTGGCAGTATGATTCATCAGGCCTAGCTTTATATGTAATGGTGGTAGTGTGATTCATCAGGCCCAGCTTTGTATGTAGTGGTGGCAGTATTATTTATCAGGCCCAGCTTTGTATGTAGTGGTGGCAGTGTGATTCATCAGGCCTAGCTTTATATGTAATGGTGGTAGTGTGATTCATCAGGCCCAGCTTTGTATGTAGTGGTGGCAGTATTATTTATCAGGCCCAGCTTTGTATGTAGTGGTGGCAGTGTGATTCATCAGGCCCAGCTTTGTATGTAGTGGTGGTAGTGTGATTTATCAGGCCTAGCTTTGAATGTAGTGGTGGCAGTATGATTCATCAGGCCTAGCTTTATATGTAATGGTGGTAGTGTGATTCATCAGGCCCAGCTTTGTATGTAGTGGTGGCAGTATTATTTATCAGGCCCAGCTTTGTATGTTGTGGTGGCAGTATGATTCATCAGGTCCAGGTTTATATGTAGAGGTGGCAGTGTGATTCATCAGACCCAGCTTTGTATGTAGTAGTGGCAGTGTGATTTATCAGGTCTAGTTTTGTATGTAGTGGTCGCAGTATGATTTATCAGGCCTAGCTGTATATGTAGTGGTGGCAGTATGATTCATCAGGCCCAGATTTGTATGTTGTGGTAGCAGTATGATTCCTCTGGCCTAGCTTTGTATGTAGTGGTGGCAGTGTGATTCATCAGGTCCAGCTTTATATGTAGAGGTGGCAGTGTGATTCATCAGACCCAGCTATGTATGTAGTAGTGGCAGTGTAATTTATCAGGTCTAGTTTTGTATGTAGTGGTGGCAGTATGATTTATCAGGCCTAGCTGTATATGTAGTGGTGGCAGTATGATTCATCAGGCCCAGCTTTGTATGTAGTGGTGGCAGTATGATTCATCAGGCCTAGCTTTGTATGTAATGGTGGCAGTATGATTCATCATGCCCAGCTTTGTATGTAGTGCTGGCAGTATGATTCATCAGGCCTAGCTTTGTATGTAGTGGCGGCAGTATGATTCATCAGGCCTCGCTTTGTATGTAGTGGTGGCAGTATGATTCATCAGGCCCAGCTTTGTATGTAGTGGTGGCAGTGTGATTCATCAGGCCCAGCTTTGTATGTAGTGGTGGTAGTGTGATTCATCAGGCCCAGCTTTGTATGTAGTGTTGGCAGTGTGATTTATCAGGCACAGCTTTGTATGTAATGGTGGCAGTATGATTCATCAGGCCCAGCTTTGTATGTAGTGGTGGCAGTATGATTCATCAGGCCCAGCTTTGAATGTAGTGGTGGCAGTGTGATTTATCAGGCATAGCTTTGTATGTAGTGGTGGCAGTGTGATTCATCAGGCCTAGCTGTATATGTAGTGGTGGCAGTATGTTTCATCAGGCCCAGCTTTGTATGTAGTGGTGGCAGTGTGATTTATCAGTCCTAGCTTTATATGTAGTAGTGGCAGTGTGATTCATCAGGCCCAGCTTTGTATGTAGTGGTGGCAGTATGATTTATCATGCCCAGCTTTGTATGTAATGGTGGCAGTATGATTCATCAGGCCTAGCTTTGTATGTAGTGGTGGCAGTATGATTCATCAGGCTTAGCTTTGTATGTAGTGGTGGCAGTGTGATTTATCAGGCCTAGCTTTGTATGTAGTGGTGGCAGTGTGATTCATCAGGCCTAGCTGTATATGTAGTGGTGGCAGTATGATTCATCAGGCCTCACTTTGTATGTAGTGGTGGCAGTATGATTCATCAGGCCCAGCTTTGTATGTAGTGGTGGCAGTGTGATTCATCAGGCCCAGCTTTGTATGTAGTGGTGGTTGTGTTATTCATCAGGCCCAGCTTTGTATGTAGTGTTGGCAGTGTGATTTATCAGGCACAGCTTTGTATGTAATGGTGGCAGTATGATTCATCAGGCCCAGCTTTGTATGTAGTGGTGGCAGTATGATTCATCAGGCCCAGCTTTGTATGTAGTGGTGGCAGTGTGATTTATCAGGCCTAGCTTTGTATGTAGTGGTGGCAGTGTGATTCATCAGGCCTAGCTGTATATGTAGTGGTGGCAGTATGTTTCATCAGGCCTAGCTTTGTATGTAGTGTTGGCAGTGTGATTCATCAGGCCCAGCTTTGTATGTAGTGGTGGCAGTATGATTTATCATGCCCAGCTTTGTATGTAATGGTGGCAGTATGATTCATCAGGCCTAGCTTTGTATGTAGTGGTGGCAGTATGATTCATCAGGCTTAGCTTTGTATGTAGTGGTGGCAGTATGATTCATCAGGCCCAGCTTTGTATGTAGTGGTGGCAGTATGATTTATCAGGCCAAGCTTTGTATGTAGTGGTGGCAGTATGATTTATCAGGCCCAGCTTTGTATGTAGTGGTGGCATTATGATTTATCAGGCCCAGCTTTGTATGTAGTGGTGGTTGTATGATTCTATCTTGTGCTACCAAAGGTTGATTGATTACATTTTGTTTGCCAACCAACATCTACTCCCTCGGAGGCCAATCTTTTCTTGCCCAATGTTCATGTTTGGCTCAACTATCCCATATCTTTCACATATATAGTTGTTAGCATACGAGCCGTTGCTAATGCTTGCGGGCTTGCGCAGCGAGCCTTCGGCCCTCGCGAAGCCTTCGGTGCTCCTTGCCAGCAACTGCGACCCTTGCAAAATTTATGAGGGTCGCAGTTGCTGGCAAGGAGCCTCTGCGATCCTCTGCAGTTTGTCCCTTTCCTCCCTCCCTACTCACCTCTCTCAGCGCTCCATCTCCTGGCAACGAGGTGTCTCCATAGCTACGGAGTAACATTGGGCCTTGGCGTAGGGAGAACACCATGAGCCGGGGGCTGAGCGAGGAGCAGTTGCAGGAGCTGTATGCCTGGATAGATGGAGTACCGCTGAGCTGGACCAAGAGGAGCATAACCCGGGACTTTAGTGATGGAGGTACCGGAGGACATGAGGAGCAAGGGCGACATGGAGATGGGCTTTATTGATGGGGGTACCGGGGAGACATGGGGAGCAATGGGGGCATAGAGAGGGGCTTCAGTGATGGGGGTACCGGGAGACATTGGGAGCAATGGGGACATAGAGAATGGCTTCAGTGATGGAGGTATCGGGTGACATGGGGAGCAATGGGGACATAGATACAGGCTTCAGTGATGGGGTACCGGGAGACATGGGGAGCAGTGGGGACATAGAGAGGGGCTTCAATGATTGGGGTACCGGGGAGAAATAAAGATGAGACATAGATATAGGGAATGAAGGGATAGCCTCACGACAAGGCGACATAACAAGGCACTTCATTGATGGAAGTACCGGGGAGAAAGGGGGCCTAGGGAGACAGGGGGCAAGAGGGACATACTGAGGGGTCCAAGTGATGGAGGTACCATGGGCACGGAAGGAGCCATGGGGCATGTAGGACATACACACAACCAAAACAGCATTACCTGCCTTACACTTCTATTGCCGTCATTTTTTGACGGGCAAATCGCTAGTCACATATATAGTTGTCAGCAATATTGGTTGTTACTAACGCTTGCAGGCTCGCATAGCAAACCCGCCACAACTGCGGCCCACTCAAAGCGAAGGCGCTCCTTGCTCTGGTTGAGATGAGCTCCTTAGGCGCTCATCCCTACGACCCCCTACGACTTTCGGACTGCAAATGCAGTCCCTCGCAAATGCAGAGCCTCGTAAAGCGAGGGGCCGCATTTGCGGAGGTGGAGGCTCTACTGCGCCTCACAACAGGTTACAAACGACCACACAAGCGGGACTTTGAAAAAAAACAACAAACACGTAATGACTAATTACAGACTTACTTAGAAAAAATTGCAGACTTACACAAAAAAAATTACGAGCCGCGGGACCATTGCGGACTCGCAAAATTACGACCTTAACGGACAACCAACGCAAAGCGCAAACATTAACAAACAGAAAAAAAAACACAAAAATAAAATAAAAACCTTACCCACAACAAGGGGGGACACCCAGGACCTCAACAACACAAGTTAGACCTCGATTTCAGTCAAAAAAAAGTTTAGACACTCGAAAATCTTCTAAGCTAGAGAAAAAATGGCAGACGAAAAAACCCGAAAACGAGGCTGCAAAATACCGCAAAGCAAATATGGCTTTTACAAAAACCTGTACGACCTACAACATACACCATTAGCAAGGACGCTTCATCATACACAGACGCGTACCACATACACAATCGCCACAATTTTACAACACTAACTTACAGAATGCGGAAGTACCCAGCTACACCAACGGCTTCCCCTTGTGCACGCAGCCTATTTACACTACACACTGCACACATTGCTCACACTTACACCTCAGCTCAACAACACTGAAAATCTACATTATATGCTGCAGGAACATCAAAACAGATGGTTAGCTCTTCAGCACATTCCTTACTGCATATATTAAGTACAAAGAGGTAAAGTATATTAATGTAATAATTAATTAGCATAAAAAAAAATAGACACAAAACAAAAACAATTTTACACCCCACTAGCGCAAACAACCACAAACACCTTCACCGCGCCACCCACAAGGAGCGCCAACGCTGCTCATAGGACACAAACTACACCGGGGAGAGCCTTGCAATAAGTGACAAAACAAGATCACTGCGGACCTTACAATAAGCGCAAAAGCGCCTCTCTTAACAACAAATACACCAACCCAGAGGCTTGCAATGAGCGCCAATGAGCGCACAAGGATCTCAGACCACCAAAACACTTACTCTCTGTGGCAAACAGCATTACCTGCCTTAAAATGTTATTGCCGTAATTTTTTGACGGGCAAGTCGCCAGTATCTAAGAAACAAGAGCTCATGTGGTATATCCAGTGCAATTTTTCTGTTCCCCCAGGAACAGGCCTAAAAACCCAAACACCTAGAAAATGTTTGTTTTTTTGTCGGCCTTTGTTTTAGATGACACCTCGTCCAAAACGTATCTAGCACAAATATACCCAGGCTCTAACCCATTTTGTTGCAGGTGTTGCTCTCTAAAGTGTTGTTATGGGTAATGTGCCACTTGGAAATTAGTACCTGCCTTAATTAATACTCTACCACTTCACCTATTTTTGTAAATCGTATTATTGTTTAGTTATCACTATTATATCAGAACAAACTATGCCTGGTAGATTTTGAATATGCCAATAAACCCCTCCATTACAGTTCTCTCAGAGATTCAAATTAAAATGAAAGATGGCATCCACTTATACCAAAATAGTCCTTTGCCATTCTATATGGTGTAACTAGTTCTTCTTCTATGAAAAATATCTTCCAGTCCTAATCAGGATTATCTATCACATATTCTAATTGTCTAACTGCGAGTTGTCGTCACACTTGCGGCCATGCAGGATGACAACTCGCAGTTTGACAACATGCTCCCTCCTTCCCCGCATCATCCTCCTCCTCACCCCTTATCATCCTCCTCCCTCCCCGTTATCCTCCTTCTTTCCCCCCCTCTCTCCTTTTCCCTCTCTCCTTACTCTGATGTGAACACCTCCTGCTTCTCTCCCCAGCAGCATGTCTTCTTCCTGTGAGCGTCCGGCATATGTTAATGACATCACGCAGGGGCCTCTCTCCTCTGCTGTTCACTTAAGGTGGATTCCTATATATTGAAGCATACATGCACTTTTTCTCTGCTATGTGTAAATTATCTCCTGCAGTGCTACTGTAATAAGAGATTCAGTATCCCATCTGTATCCTCTGGGACCAGCATTCAGACAAAGTCCCACCCCTGCCTCTCTCCTCTTCTGTTCACTTAAGGTGGATTACAATATATTAATAGCATACGTGCACTTTTTCCCTGCTATGTGTAAATTATTATATAAGTTGTGAGCATACGAGTTGTTGCTAACGCTTGCGGGCTCGCGCAGCGAGCCGCGGTCCTCGTATAGCGAGGGCCCCAGTTGCTGGCAAGGAGTGCCAAAGGCGCTCCTTGCCAGCAACTGCGACCCTTGCAAACTTTACGTCGGAACGCATACGACACAAGGCGCCGAAGGCGCTCCATGCCACCAACTGCGACCCTTGCAAACTTTATATCGGAACGCAAACAACATACGACACACGTTACCACACATTACGACCTCGCAAAAATCGTCTGCAACCCGCGAACATGAAAAAATGAAAAACACAATAAATACACACAACACATACATAAAAAGCTTACCTACAGCAAGAGGGAGCATCCATGACCTCAAAAAATGAAGTTACACCTCAAAAGAGTTTAGACACTCAAAAATTCTCTAAGCGAAAGAAAAAATGGCCGCCGAACAAAACGAAAACGAGGCTACAGCACTGTAAACACGCAAAACACCACAAGAAACACGCAAAACACCACAAAAGACCTACGGATATTCCACAAAGACGCATACCACACATTACCCGCCATATTACAACAATGCGGAAGTACATAACTACGCTAACGGTTTCGTCTCGTGCACGCACACTATTACACTGCACACATTCATCACGCTTACACAGCAGCTCCACACCACTAATGCTGCAGCAACATCAAAACAGATTGTCAGCTCTTCAACACAATGCTTCCTGCATGTATTACTTCAAAATAGGTAAAGTATATTAATTTATTAATGTATTATTTATTTCATTATTATACACCAAACAGCATTAGCTCATTTACAATTTCATTGCCGTCATTTTTTGACGGGCAATTCGCTAGTCATTATATAATGAGGTCATTGTCACTGTTTTTTCATTACTATACATGGAACATTTGCCTTGATTGTATTCAGTGAATGTACAATGTATTCTGTTCTCTCTCCTTACAGTATAAGTATATGCCGCTGTTTTGCTTTTCCTTTTTGTTTTGGTATTGTCTTCTGTGTGGTGCCCTGTCCATGAAACCTCACGATGAGCTGCATACATCTACCTTTTAAAGCTGGGAATAGAAGGTTGTTGTTGTTAGTCATTCAGTTGTGTTCAAATTTTCATCTCCAGGTACGTCTATCGTTATGTCTCTGTTGCGCTTATCCATAATGTTTTGATACACAGACTTCTATTTCAGTATACATCTAATAATATTTACAGGAGTTTTGACAATTTTTATAGAATGGTGAGTCCCAAAAGTAGTCAAAACAGAGAAATGCTGGTATTTTTTACGTTTATTTTCCAAATTCATTTTTTTTTCTTGTAGAAGAGTTTCTATAATCTGTTTAGGCAAGTGCTGCTGTCTGCATGATGAACCCAATTCTTAGAACAACCATTCAATATTTGCCTTTGTTATGAACTGAGAATTCCTAGTAATCTCTGTTGTATAAATCTATTTTCTCATTTAATGTACTATTGTCTCTGGTGACTTAAGCAATCAGTTCATAGCATGCAATCATACGGTAAGGGAATATAGTCATTTAATATTCCATATCTTTTACAGGAGTCACTCAAGTGCCCAGGATTATAAAAACAAAAGTTATTTCTGTGAAGAACACAAAGGCAGATGTACAATGATTGTCCTCATCTCTGCTTTTATGCACTGGTGTGTGCAGTGGAATATATATATATTTATAGTGCTATGTCTCAAATCTTTCACCTAACTGGATTGGCCAAAACAAATTATGGAGGTGGTTTTTCATATACTATTAATTATCCTCTATCAGATGCATTCATAATCCAGGAAACTTACATAACCCTTTAAGAAACGTGTTTCCTCCTTGGAATTCTGAGAAATACAGTCATTACATTGCATTTTGGGAATCCGGGCAGGGACATGCAAATGTGCCCAAAAAGGCTTTAATCCAAACACCATTTAAAACATGGCTTCTTTTACACAGCTGTAAGCAAAGCCCAGGATGGATTAAGTACAAGCCAGGAAACCTACCCACATACAGCACTGTTTCGAGGTTACTTCATCCATGTGTGGGGCCTGTTCCTACCTTGTATAGCCGATTTTGTTGGGTGGTAGTTTACCACAGCAATAAGCCCTGCACCATACAGTAGTACAGTGAATAAATAGTACATATGAACATCTAAAATAAGTTAAAAAACTCAGTATTAGGAGAAATACAGTTATTACACTGCATTCTGGGAACCTGGGCAGGGACATGCAAGTGTGCTATATATATATACAGTGGATATAAAAAGTCTACACACCCCTGTTAAAATGTCAGGTTTCTGTGCTGTAAAAAAATGAGACAAAGATAAATCATTTCAGAACTTTTTCCACCTTTAATGTGACCTATAAACTGTACAACTCAATTGAAAAACAAACTGAAATCTTTTACGTAGAGGGAAGAAAAATATAAAAATACAATAATATGGTTGCATAAGTCTACACACCCTTAAACTAATACTTTGTTGAAGCACCTTGTGATTTTATTACAGCACTCAGTCTTTTTGGGTATGAGTCTATCAGCATGGCACATTTTGACTTGGCAAGATTTGCATACTCTTCTTTGCAAAAACACTCCAAATCTGTCAGATTGCGAGGGCATCTCCTGTGCACAGCCCTCTTCAGATCACCCCACAGATTTTCAATCGGATTCAGGTCTGGGCTCTGGCTGGGCTATTCCAAAACTTTAATCTTCTTTTGGTGAAGCCGTTCCTTTGTTGAATAGGATGTATGCTTTGGGTCGTTGTCATGCTGAAAGATGAAGTTCCTCTTCATGTTCAGCTTTCTAGCAGAAGCCTGAAGGTTTTGTGCCAATATTGACTGGTATTTGGAACTGTTCAAAATTCCCTCTATCTTAACTAAGGCCCCAGTTCCAGCTGAATAAAAACAGCCCCAAAGCGAGATGCCGCCACCACCATGCTTCACTGTGGGTATGGTGTTCTTTTGGTGATTTGCAGTATTGTTTTTGCGCCAAACATATCTTTTGGAATTATGGCCAAAAAGTTCAACCTTGGTTTCATCAGACCATAACACCTTTTCCCACATGCTTTTGGGAGACTTCAGATGTGTTTTTGCAAAATGTAGCCTGGCTTGGATGTTTTTCTTTGTAAGTAAAGCTTTCGTCTTGCCACTCTACCCCATAGCCCAGACATATGAAGAATACGGGTGATTGTTGTCACATGTACCACACAGCCAGTACTTGCCAGATATTCCTGCAGCTCCTTTAATGTTGCTGTAGGCCTCTTGGTAGCCTCCCACACCAGATTTCTTCTTTTCATAAGTTTTGGAAGGAGCTCCAGTTGTGCCATATTTTCTCCACTTCATTGTCTTCACTGTGTTCCATGGTATATATAATGCCTTGGAAATTATTTTGTACCCTTCTCCTGGCTGATACCTTTTAACAATGAGACCCCTCTGATGCTTTGGAAGCTCTCTGTGGGATGCGACTAAGAAAATTTCAGGAAAGACCAACTAGAGCAGCTGAACTTTATTTGGGGTTAATCAGAGGCACTTTAAATGATGGCAGGTGTATGCTGACTCCTATTTAACATGATTTGGAATGTGGTTGCTTAATTCTGAACACATCTACATCCCCAGTTATAAGAGGGTGTGCAGACTTATGCAACCACATTATTTTTTTTTTTTTTCCCTCCACCTAAAAGATTTCAGTTTGTTTTTCAATTGAGTTGTACAGTTTATAGGTCACATTAAAGGTGGAAAAGTTATGAAATGATTTATCTTTGTCTCATTTTTTTACAGCACAGAAACCTGACATTTTAACAGGGGTGTGTAGACGTTTTATATCCACTGTATATATATATATATATATATATATATATATATATATATATATATATATATATATATATATATATATATATGTTATCACACTTATAGCACTGTATAAATGTGAAAGTCAAGGGACTTTAGTGTAAGGACTTCATCTCTGACCCTATATCTCTATGTTCAAGGCTAGAGATTGTTAGTTTATAATCTTTACATTTTTATCTGCTTGTCCAGACTTGCCATAGCTTTCCTCCCCGGAAGCAAATGTTATTTTTTTTAATTTCATGGCTGCAGTCGGAAATAAAATCTTCCCCACCTGTTTGTCAGAATTTTAGTTTCCTATATCATGATCTTCATCCTTTTAATGTTGAGCAACAGGCCAGCTTTTGCACTCTCCTTTAACCCTCACCAGCAGTACCTACTCACTTTCAGCCATCAGAGTAGTATCATCTCTGTATCTGAGGTTGTTGATATTTCTCCTAGCAATATTGATTCTTGCTTTGGATTTGTACAGCCCAGCCTTACGCATGATATATTCTGTTAACTAGTTGAATACATAAGGTGACAATATACAACCTTCTCACACTCTTTCCCTGATCTTGAAGCATTCAGTTTTTCCATGTTCGGTTCTGACTGTGGTGTCTTGGTCCACATACAGATATCTCAGGAGGTGGATGAAATGGTCTTGTACCTCCATCTCTTTAAGCACTTGCCACAATTTGTTATGATCCACTAGTCAAAGTCATGCACATATCTAAAGGTTGTTGATATTTCTCTCAGAAATAGTGCAGATGTTACCTTCTAGTTTCTATATTTTTTTGTAATTTCCACTGTAGTTCAGGAAAAAAATGTTGAACCATTCTAGAAAAAATCTTTATATATCTTTTCAAATATTTTTGCAGACTATATATTATTATTATCCTTTATTTGTAATTAGCGATTTGCCCGTCAAAAATGACGGCAATAACATTTGAAGCCTTGGCAATGCTGTTTGCCACACAATGCAAGCCTCCCCCCCTAACTTGCAAGCCTCTCCCCCACTCTACTTTAACGAGCCCCTCAATGAGCGGCTTGGGAGCTCATCGCGAGCCCCACAATGAGCGGCTTTGCCGGTCATTGCAGACGACGGCCAACCCACAACTTTCGGGCCCCTCTCCTCTCTCCCCCTCCCATGTCTCTTTGTCCCCTCTCCCTCTCCTGGGCTTTTCCTCCCTTATCTCCCTCCCCTCTGTCTCTTTCCACCCCAATCCCACCCCTGTGTCTCTTTCCACCCTCTCCCCCCTCTCCCTCAGCTGTGTCTTTCTCCCCCGTCTCCCTCCTCTGTGCCCCTGTTTGCATTTACGGGTGTGAAACCATTTGCAGGCTTTAGAAATTGTTCATTTCCCCCAAGCCCGAAATGTGTTTCCGATTTAAGGGCTTGAAATTCTTTTACGGTCGCCATTTTTTTCCCTTGCTTACCAAATTAGCTTGCAACCTCACTTACAGTCTCCCTCCCCTCCCCTTGTGCTGTGTGTGAGGTTGTAAGTACATTTTGTAGTTAATTTGTGTCTTTTGGTGGACTTCCGACGGCTTCCGAGTTACGGGCTTGAAAAGAATGGAGGACGTTAAATCCGTAATTTTTTTGAAGCCTGTAATTCGTCAGCCGTTTTAAGCCTCTCCCCACTCAAGCCAGTCACGTACGGGCCTTGCAATGAACGCCTTCAGCCTTTGGAGCTCATTGTAGCCCCGTTAAGCCAGAACGCTCAAATCACAAATCAATATTCAATTCCGATTCGCCATCGCTAACCACTCCATCAAGCAACACCAAAGCAAGAGGCACCACTAACCAAACACTGCCATGAAGACCAAGGAACTCTCCAAACAAGTAAGGGACAATGTTGTTGAGAAGTCATGGTTAGGTTATAAAAACATATCCAAATCTTTGATGATCCCCAGGAGCACCATCAAAACTATCATAACCAAATGGAAAGAACATGGCACAACAGCAAACCTGCCAAGAGACGGCCGCCCACCAAGACTCACGGACCGGGCAAGGAGGGCATTAATCAGAGAGGCAGCACAGAGACCTAAGGTAACCTTGGAGGAGCTGCAGAGATCCACAGCAGAGACTGGAGTATCTGTACATAGGACGACAATAAGCTGTATGCTCCATAGAGTTGGGCTTTATGTGAGTGGCCAGAAGAAAGCCATCACTTTCAGCAAAAAACAAAATGGCACGTTTTGATTTTGCGAAAGGCATGTGGGAGACTCCCAAAATGTATGGAGGAAGGTGCTCTGGTCTGATGAGACAAAAATTTAACTTTTCGGCCATCAAAGAAAATGGTATGTCTGGCGCAAACCCAACACATCACATCACCCAAAGAGCACCATCCCCACAGTGAAACATGGTGGTGGCAGCATCATGCTGTGGGGGTATTTGTCAGCAGCCGGGACTGGGAAACTGGTCAGAGTTGAAGGAAAGATGGATGGTGCTAAATACAGAAATACTCTTGAGCAAAACCTGTACCACTCTGTGCGTGATTTGAGGCTAGGACGGAGGTTCACCTTCCAGCAGGACAATGACCCCAAACACACTGCTAAAGCAACACTTGGGGGGTTTAAGGGAAAACATGTAAATGTGTTGGAATGGCCGAGTCACAGCCCAGACCTCAATCCAAGAGAAAATCTGTGGTCAGACTTAAAGATTGCTGTTCACAAGCGCAAACCATCCAACTTGAAGGAGCTGGAGCAGATTTGCAAGGAGGAATGGGCAAAAATCCCAGTGGTAAGATGTGGCAAGCTCATAGAGACTTATCCAAAGCCACTTGGAGCTGTGAGCTGGAGATGTGTATCTTTCCACCATCTCCCCCCTGTCCCTTCCCTTTGTGTTTCTTCTCTGTGTGTCTGTTGAATATTTGTGTGGCGCACGCTGACTGGCGTTGTTTTTATTTTCAAAGTCCCGCGTGCCTGGCGTGTTGGTGTAAGTGTTACAGTCTTTGCCGTCGTGTCTTTTCTAAGTCCCGCGTGCCTGGCTTTGCTCAGCCTTGTTTTCGTGCAGTTTCAGAATTTTTTTATGTTTTTCGTCCCCTATTTTCTCCTCGCTTAGCCAATTTTGATTGACAAAAATCCCCAAATATGGGAAAAATTTGCTTGCAACCTCACTCCCATGCTTCCTGGCTCTCCCCCTGTGTTGTGTGTCAGTGTGTTATTATTTTTTATTATTATTTTTCTCGCTTTTCGTGTTTTTTTTCGATTACGGCGGTTCGGCCGTTAAATTCGCATTTTTCCGAGGTCGGAATCCTCAACTGCTTGCAGCCTAAGTCCCGCATGCCTCAACTGCTCGCCTCGCTTCACGAGGCTTGCAGGAGCACCTTCGCGAAACTCGCAGGAACGCCTTTGGGGCTTATTGCAGCCTAAGTCCCGCGTGCTTCAATTCCTCAATTGCGGATCGTAGTTGCGGCCCTCTGGGCCGCAATCGGCTCGCCTCGCTTTGTGAGGCTCACAATCGTGATGACAAATTGCACTTTGACAATTATTATATGTGATTAACCTTTATTTGTAACGAGCCAACATATTCCATAGCTCTGTACAGTTCTAGACTGTGAACAGAAATCTTACAGTGTTCCATCAGTTGGCTGACCTCTAAATCTAATTGTCTCCAAAGCTATGCCCAATATCAAAAAGTTCAAGATCATGTCAAACAGCAATCTCATTTCCTGGTTAATAGATGGCGAAGAAGTGGAGGCAGTGACAGATTTTATTTTCCTGGGCTCCAAGATCTCTTCAGATGGTGACTGCAGCCATAAAATAAAAAAGGTGTTGGCTTCTGCGGAGGAAAGCTATGACAAGTCTGGATAAACTACTAAAAAGCAAAGATATTACACTATCAACAAAATTCAGCATAGTTAGAACTGTGGTCTTCCCAGTAGTAACATACGGATGTGAGAATTGGACCATAAAGAAGGCTGAGTGCCGTAGAATTGACGCCTTTGATCTGTAGTGTTGGAGAAAATTTCTTAGAGTCCCTTGAACTACAAGAAAATCCAATCAATCAATACTATAGAAAATGAAGCCAAACTGTTCACTGGAAGGTTTGATCATGAGGCTGAAGCTGAAATATTTCGGCTATGTCAGGAGAAGACGTAATTCCCTAGAGAAGACTCTGATGCTGGGAAAGATTGAATATACACAAAGAAGGGGTAGCTGAGGCGAAGATCGATAGACAAGGAAATTTAAGCAATGAACTTGAACTTGATGGATCATAGAGGAGCAGTAGCTGACGGATGTGCCTTGTGTGCTGTGGTCTATAGGGCCAGGGAGAGTCAGACATTAATGAACAATTAAACAGACCAACTGTATAGCACTGAGACAAATGTTGACTCATAAGTACTCCATTAAATTATTTAATTTGTGTGCACTGAATACTTCATAATTTGGAGTGACTGTAGCTTTAATTATTGTTTAGAAAATATATTCGCTTAGTGAGTTATTGGCTAAAACATGTGTTATTTCATGTCTGTTTTTAGCTGGATGGTTAATTATAACTGCTCTTGTTAGTTGGCTGTACTTCAAGTCCCTGAAAGGTGTGATTATTTTTTTATTTATTTGAAAGAAAATACTAATTACTGAAACATCGTTCTTCTCATTAATTGTCTAATTTTAGTTTTTCATTTTTTCCGTGCAGTTTTGTGATTTCAAGCAATAAAAATCTTTATTAAGTTGTACAAATTATCTGTTTCTATAAGAATAGACACCAATGACATCCTCATTTGATAAAAATGTGCAAAATGAAATCTAAAATGAGAATATGGTATAAATAAAGATTATAATTATATCGCAGGAAGTAAACATTCAATGAGCAAAAATCGTATCTGGTCATTGACTTGTGTGGATGATCATGCAGATTTTTTGTTTGTTGAATGTGTTGTTTTATTGATACATTTGCACTGACATTATATTAAACTAGAGGCTGGCCCGTCAAAAATGACGGCAATAAAATTTGAAGCTTGGCAATGGTGTTTGCCACACAGTGTGAAACCTCTCCGTCCTCTGCTTTACTGGCCTCGCAATGAGCTTTTCGGCGCTCATTGCGAGCCTCTCCCCCCTCTACTTTACTGGCCTCGCGATGAGCGCCTTTGTTGCTCATGGCAAGCCTCTCCCCCCTCTACTTCCTCTCCCCCCTATGTGTCTTCCCCCTCTCCCTCCCCTGTGTCTCTTTCCCCCTCCTCTGTGTCTCTTCCCGGTCCCTCCCTTGTTTCTTCTTCCCCCTGCCTCCCTCCCCTGTGTCTCTTCCACCCCTCCTCCCTCCCCTATGTCTCTTCCCCACCTCCTCCCTCTCCTGTCTCTTCCACCCTCCTCACTCCCTCCTCCCTCCCCTGTGTCTCTTCCCTCCCTCCTCTCACTCCTCTGTGTATCTCTTCTCCCCAGCCTCTCCCTCCCATGTCTCTCTTCCCCCTCCTCTCCCTCCCCTGTGTCTCTCTTCCCCCTCCTCTCCCTCCCCTGTGTCTCTCTTCCCCCATCCTCTCCCTCACCTGTGTTTCTCTTCCCCCCTTCCTCTAACTCCCCCGTGTCTATCTCCCCCTACTCTCCCTCCCCTGTGTCTCTCTTCCCCCCTTCTCTTTCTCCCATGTCACTCTTCCCCCACCTCTCTCTCCCATGTGTCTCTCTTACCCCCACACCTCTCCCTCCCCTGTGTCTCTCTCCCCCTCCTCTCTTTCCGCATCCGCTCCCTCCCTCCGGATCCCCTCAGGCCGCCCCCCTCCCTCAACCAGGTATGGTGGTGGGGGTGATGCAAGCTCTGGGGGCTCAGCGGGGGTGATGCGGCCTACGATGGCGTAATGCGAGCCCTGCAATGAGTGCCGTAGGCGCTCATTGCAGCTGGTGGTGATGCAAGCCCTGGGGGCCTCGCAATGAGCGCTTACGGCACTCATTGCAGCCCCCACCGGGGTTGTTGGCAATGTTGTTTCAACCGCGGGCCTCGCTTGCTACTATTCTTCTAGCTTGCAATGGTTGTCACACCTGTAAACGGCAAATGTAGAAGAAAATCCTATGATTACCAGATAGGACTCGCAAGGGGGTTAAACACCTGATTGTAGCACTGTAAATGCAAATAAAAAATCAATACTGCACTTTAAATGACGGGGAAAGCAATAAAAGACATTAGAATTAATTGATAATTAATTAATTAACATTAATTTTAATTAATAACAGTCTTAAGCTCACAAATCTACAATAAAAAAAATGCTTTTTTTTTCATTTCATGTCCGTATTATATCCATCTAGGTAATCAAGGAGTTAATACATATCAGGTCACCCACATGGACTACACTATTTCCTTCATTCATTTTTATTATTTTATACATTGCCGTATTGTGAGTCTGATCGCATATCGGACTTCTAGACACTAATTGATTGACGTTTATCTTCCATGTTTTACTGATGTAATGATGACGGTCTCATTTTCTATTGGCTGTTTCTAAATCGGTAATTATACCTTTATTTAGTGGATCATGCTCATGCCCTGAAATGCTACTTACGGGTGCATGGTTTACGGTTTTTGGCCAGGTAGCTTGATCAGTTGAATCGCTCTGTAAAACAGATATATTGTAACTTGTTTACAGCTCTCTAATAGTCCCGCCCATGTAGGTGCATGAGCCATCATAGCAGTGGGGCTTGACCCCATCTTCTCCTCCCCTAAGCAGTGCCAGCAACTTGCCAACACCACCAGGCCCATTACTGACACCTCCAATATATATATATATATATTTTTTATATTTATATATTTTTATATATATATTTTATATATATATTACATCGTAATTGAGGTTGAAAAAAGATTTTCAGTCCATCAAGTTCAACCTTTTAAGATCTCCCCTGATCTGCAATATGCAGATTAGTTGTTAATTAACTGAACACAAGTGAAACTTAGCAAATTGTCTCAAAGGGAAACAAAATTCCTTCCTGACGCCAGATACTGGCGATCGGATTCCTCCCTGGATCAATACTCTCTCTCTAATTATCCAGGATAAGCCTGAATGCCCTTTTTGATTTTATATATATATATATATATATATATATATATATATATTTCAAGCCTTTCCCCCCCTCTACTTTACAGGTCTTCGACTTCGGCGCTCATTGCAGGCGTGGCCAACCCACCTTACAATGATCGCCTTCTGGAGCATAATGAATAGATGACCGTGACTAATGCTGTGATCGGTCTAAGGACAAAATGCAAGTTGTTTTTAATTGCTGGGTGTGAAATCATTTTCAGTATGAAGGATGCTGGTAGAATGGAAACTCAGGAATACTAGTTCCTATGGTATTTGCTACCAAATGTCTTATTAATATATGAACATATGTTAGGATAAATGTTTGTGATCAAATGGGTTACTTTATTGAAACTAGGGTAACAACGGCGTATTAAAAACACATATAAAAAATCCAGGATTGGAACATAAGGTTAAAAAAGAGGCTAAATTGTGTGAGATAAATTAACCACTAGAATGGTATATTGTTTAACTCTTAATAGAGGGGTATTTTTATCTCTTCTGTTGCTTGTGTGTCAGGATATAGATGATTAAACCTGGTGTGTGGTCCTCCTAATAAAGTCCTTAAAGGGATATATCATAATTCTTACTGACCATTGGACAGTGTGATGGGGAGAAAATCACAGGAAAATAGCAGGGAGACTCACTAGGTAGTACCCCCAGCACTGTCTGTGTATCTATAAGCTATTTCTGCTGAGTAGGTCAATATTATAAAGTGCTATATCTCTGGAAGGTATAGTGGCTCTTATCTTTATCTGAGTTTTTTACCAGTATATGTTTAATAAACTCTTTTCAAATTTTTGGAGTACAGGTGGCTCACCTGTTTGATAGGTGTTTGTGCTCTAGGTCTTATCTCTTATATAAGTCCCTACTGGGAAATTGCAGCCATCATATAAGCTCTCAATGAGCTCTCAATATCCAGACTGCCTTAATAAAAGCAAACTGCCTGCTAATAGAGAGTCTGTACTCTATCAATAATTAATCCTTCCATTGCAGCACTTATGCGACCTTTCACTCAATTGGATAAGGACAGGGAGGGTAACCATACACACTACACACATGCACTCAGTATAGAGAACGCCAGCGTGTCCTTTAGCGTGGGGACAAGCTGCGTCATCAAAAGCCGACGTGTTTCGACGTCATCAGACGTCTTCTTCAAGGGTAAAAGCCGTTGTTACCCTAGTTTCAATAAAGTAACCCATTTTATCACAAACAGTTATCCTAACATATGTTCATATATTAAAGAAGGATGCTGGGCAAGATACTGGGGAAAGTATGAAACCAAAACAGTGCAGCAACAGTAAGGAGAAAACAATGAAGAAGCCTCCATAAATAACCCGGACAGACCCAGTAATCTGTCCCTGGTGATTGCTCCAAAGGTGGAGTATGATACTCTAGAAAGGAAATGCCTGACAACTATCTCAGAGAAAGGGGAGACCGAACAGACAATCCCAACTAGTGTTAATCCACCAGATGAATGTCTTGATTTCAATGGGAAGACTGGGATTCTTAAAGTCAACGTGAAAGATGAGATTCTAGAGATTGAGCTTGTGGAAAATGAATCATTAAAGCAGAACACAGGCATGATCCCATGGAAATTGTGAAGGATCCCAATAGCACTTCGTCACAGGCAGCCATAATACAGAGACAGGGTCACAAAACCATGGAGGCCCAAGAGAAACAAAGAAATAGCTTGAAGCGCAAAAAAAAAACAGAGTGTATTTTCAAGAAGAAGAATCTCTACTGGGAGCAGGAAAAACAAAAGATACACAGCCAAGTGAATGACATACACTCTCACCTAGAAGAGACAACAAGTGAAGCAGCTCTGATAAAGAGGAAGCTGCTGGTGCATACTCCACAAGAGTAGAGGGTGACCGAACTATCTGAACTGGAGACACAGTCGGCTCAGAAGAATGGTGGTCTAGAGGAGACTGACACTGACCAGGACCTGCATATACAAGGTGATGTGCAAAATACAGAACGGTGTCTGCAGAAATCTGCTATGCAGAGCATAGACCAGGAGCATTTATGGAATAGAGAAAAAGAGTTAGACAGACCACCTAAGCAGGAATAGCTGTTCATGGAGAACCTAACAAATAAGACAGAGGAGGTTCTTCAGCTGAAAAGGCAGCAAGAGATCCAGCACCAGCAGAGTAAACTGGATGTGCAGCAAGACAATAAGGAAAAGTTGTGGCTGCATGAAAAGAAGAGAAATGAAAATCAAGTAGCCTTGGATGGAAAGCAAAAAGTAAAACAGAAAATAGATAAAAAGAAGCAGTTAAAAGAGGAAGAAAAGTGGGTTGTAGCTTAAAAGGCTGAAATCAAAAGCTTTTTCCTGGATCCTAAAACTAAAAAGGCTCAAAAGGGAACTAGTCTTGGTGTGAAGTTTGAACCTGAAGCTGCTGAATAGCTGGATACACTCCAGAAAATTGAAATTGCGTTGGTGTCCTTTCTAGCAAAGATAAAGATTCGCAGACCTCGTTGGAACCATGTTACCAGATGTGATTGCTGTGCATAGTGATACAGATGATGCACAGAACCTAGAAACCCTGGAGTGGCCCTAGGAAAGGTCATTATTGTGGAGTATGTGAAGGATAAGGCACCAGTGCTCAAGCAGTTTGGGCGTTAGAAATGGCTACTATTTTGTCTGAAGTATTTGTCCGCCTATTGTAGGACCTGGAACAGGAAAAGCTTAGTTTGAGATGCTGCACAACTTATTCTGTTTACAGTAAATACCAGATATGTACCATAGGTAGAGAGATGAACTTGAGGCAGTCTGATTTGAAGAACACAACGATCTTGTGGTACATAGGGTGGCGGAAGCCTAACTCCATAATTGAGAATAGATATTCTGTAAAGTTATGGGACATAATACAGATGGTCCATAAGGAGAGCTGTAAGAGTATAGCTCTGTCTGAGCACACTGACAACAAGCATCTGGATGTTTGTGATACAGAAAAGCAGATTCTACAAGAGGCCAGAATACCTTACTGCAGGTGACACAGAGAAAGAAGGAAGTACTTAGTAGAGGACTGGAGAGTTGAGCTGTAACACAGAGTGCCGAGGTTATGGAAAAGTGAATAGCAATATGTAGGATTGGAACTTCATTCATATCTCTACAATAAGGGCGTTGGAGACCAAAATTATTTCCTGAGGGGAATGGTGACAGTATTAAAAGAGCTGGAAGACCAGAAGGTCCAGCAGTTACAAGAATGATTAACCAGTGCAAAGGTTAAAGAAGGACAACATAACGTGCATGCAACGTGCAGCCTCTCGGCTGAAATCTCTCAACCCTCTAGTATGGAGCTGAGGGCGCGGGGGGGGGGGGGGGGGGCGGGGGGTGTGTGACAAAGTTGTGCAGATTTATATGGGAGTTCTGGAGGACAGATATGTGAGCCTGAGGCTGGATAGAGGCATTTGTCCAATCCAGCACAGCAGGTGTTAAAGGGGCTCTATTGCGTCATAATGTGGCTGCAGCTGTGAACAGAGTGGGACAGTCTGTTTAAAGTTCAGTTGAAGCTAGAGCCTAGAAAGGCAGTGTGTTGGAGCTGGGCCGGAGAAGTGTTAAAACTCTGAGGAAGAGTTGTAGCCTAGGACCCAGAGGAGCAGTGTTGCAGAGGAGACAGAGAGAGTTTCTCAGAGGTGCTGCTGGAATTGCACTGGAGCGGCAGGATCTGAAGCTAGAGAGAAAGATACAGACTCAGAAAGACTAAAGTGGGGAAGCTATTTAGCAAAGGACCTCCATTCACGAGCTCCGCCACTGTGTGGGATTTAAAAGGGAGGGGCCTAGCGGAGAATATCCCTGATGGAGGTGAGTTGGCTGTGGCTCCACGTGCCTCTGCACAGCCTCCATGCATTTTTGTGGCCCTTCCTGAAGAGTTAGAGTAGATTATTGTGGTATATGTTCTCCTGATCCCCTTCTGGATTACTATGTTTTGGTGGTAACAGGGCTTGTGTACCTGAATGAAGCTGTGAGCTATATCATGTAGGGCCACTGTAGGTGGAAAGGTCATAGCAGAGAGGTCAGACAAATCACAGTCCACTAAAGAAGTAACTGGCAAACCACTCCAGTGTCTTTGGCATGCAAACCTTGTGGATATGCACAGACAGAGATATAAGTAAGTGTGCTGTTGTCCATAGTGTCAAAGAAAGTAGGACACAAGAGAGGGACCAAAGAACCATAAATAAAATGTGCCCCTTATACTTGATATATGCCATTGTGGCGGTGTAATTTGTACAATATTTGTTTTCCCAATGTAGATGTGATGAGTGAGATGTATATAAGATGATCTTTGTATTTTTAGGGTTCACATCAGAGCCTCTGTAAGTGAGAAAGGGTTAATATGGCAGCAATTTTCATGTATTTGCATTGCAATTTAATGAACTAGTGTGTCTTTAATAGCTTTCAGCATGTTGCAGCCTGACTTTTCATATTTGATAGTTGGGAGTTGTTGTGCGTGTAATTGTAATGCCTTCCATTGCTTTGGCCATATTTTAAAGTCCATTGGTGTGTTTTTATTGTGTTTTACATTGTTCCAAACTAGTCAGTAAACCCATTTGCGAGTCCTTTTTGGAAGCCGTAGGCTTTGGGCCGCCATTTGCCGTTTGCTGGTTTGACTGCGGGTGCCGTCTTGAACAAGTTTTGCAATTGAATAGCAATGTGTGATTTTAGCTATCGGAACTCTGGCGGACGAGAAAGATCGGAGGTTTCCGGAGGCTGTAAGTTCAGGGTTTAACAACCGCAAGGATTTCAAGGCCTTAACCCGTGTGCAGGCCACAAATAGCAAATTAATGTACGGTTTTACTTACGGGCTACAGCAACTTACGATTGCTCAATTGAATGAGGCTCTTGAGCTTTAACCTCATGATGAAACTTTCCAGTGAACAGTCTGGCTTCATTTCCTGTAGTATTGATTAAATACATTATATGTCTTCTGGATATGCTTACTATGTTTTATACTCTTATAGTGTCATTCCATAGCTAACCTTGTACGGTTAAGATATTTCATTTTCAGAAATTTCCACTGAAAATTTCTAATTACATCCATTTCCTGGCTGACATTGCTGCCTTTTTTGGGTCCGTTTAAAGGGTTTTGCTGTGAGCCATTAGTTTCTTTTACTTAGCACTTTAAATTCATTAAAATGTTTATTAATTGCTTTCTGTGAACACGTAGACTTGTATTGCCCTTGTTCTGTTGTACTAAAATTATTTTGTGACCAAGCAACCTTGTGCAGATTATTGCACATAATGCAGACTGCCATGATTGAGAAAGAAGATATGTCTGTTTATTTCAAATACTGCTACACGTAACATATGAAACACTTTAAAGAACCATTTTATATCTATACGGTCTTCTGAATAAATAAACGTGTTAACAGCCAAAATAAAAATAAAATAAACCCAGCCTTATTTTTAAGCTCAGTTATTCTTTTCTGAAAATTTAAATTTTCTTTTCTCAGTTGACTTTTTCATAATTTCATAGGAGGGTAATTCTATATTTTATTAATTAATTTACTATATTATTGTTTAAAATTTGTAATCATGATATTATTTTTCTATCGCCTCTCTGAGATTCTAAGTACTTCTTGCTTTCTACAATTCACAATTTATTAATTGAGGCTATAAATACATTAGGGAACCTCATGGCTGAATCCATCTGCTATTCAGGAGTCTGCCTTACAGCCATTTTGCCGCCCAAGTGGCTTACTCAAAGGCTTAGATTATAGACCTTTTCTAAGCGTATGAGTAAGCCACTCAGGTGATAAAACAGCCATCAGGCAGTCTCCTTAATAGTTGGTTAGCCCCAGCAATGATTAGATTGATTCAGCCATGAGGTTCACTAATTAGGGCATCTATACATTTGTGTTTGTTAAAAGCCTATGGCTTTTCAGATCCATACAGTCCTCACTTACTAACTTTCAGGGACTATAGAGTTGTTATTTTTATATTTGTCTTTATATTGCAGTAGATTGCTACAACATTCTCTATATTTTAATTTGTGGAAAGGCAGAAAACTTCCATCTCCACAGAATAGTCAATCAATCATGGTATTAGTGTCCTTTGATATATAGGCCACCTCTTTTTGCTCTCTCTAGTAATAGATTGTCTAGCAAGTTGTGGGGCTTCAACTAGTGAGCCTTCCAGCTAGGAGAATCCACGGAGGTCAAAGGTCTATTCTCTGCACTATCACTTTTTTCTAGATGCAGATATGACCGAGGGAAATATATTGCTAAAAAGAGTTGGAGAGTGATTGCAAATTAGTTCTAATTTTACAATTCCCTATACACATCCTTCAGATGGAAGAAAGAGAGACCTCAGTAATTACCCAAATATATACTGTATATATATATATATATATATATATATATATATTGTCACAAAGAGAGAGACAAACCAAGGAAGCTGCTACTGGAAACAAGTCCAATCTGGTGAGGACCTGCGCTGCAGACTAAAGCCACCTGCGAGGCCAACTACATTACTGCAAGGTCAGAAACTCCTTTTGTTTTCTTTATTACCCCCAGGGAAGAGACTGTTGTGCTTAATTAGACTTCTTTTAGAGTACACTTGGTCCCTGGGGGTGGGTACTCAGAGAAAAGGTTGGGCCGGTACCCTGGCCACAAGGTGGCACTATACACAATACCAGAGACAGTTTTGTATCCTATCCACAAGGTGGCGATACTAACACTACCAAATTCAGGAGACTGATGTGCCTGCTCTCCAAAAAGACACAAGACTCTGGGAAAAGGCAAACCGTGCTAGCCTCCGCTGTAAGTAGTACGACAGGATACATTTTTTTGTGAATTATATTTCTTTGGAGCAAAGAAGCTGCCCGGGTGTATTCAGGGTGTTTCCTGAATGTCTAGTGAGAACGTTTACAAAGATTTTTCTTTTCTTAAAGTTAATTACTACATCTGGACCCTTGTTTATGAGCCCTATAATAAACAAGTCTCCTGCATCATAAATCTACATGTTGCTGAACCTTTTGTTAAAAAATGACTGTGGTAAACGGCCATCCTTGTCACAATATATATATATATATATATATATATATATATATATATATATATATATGGCCAGGTAAAGAATGTTATCTGGTATTTGTGGGAGGGTCCTTCTCCCAACAGTCATATGATTGGGATATTGATAAGGACCATAGCCCTCCGGCTATGCAGTGCCCTGTCGGACAAGTGGCGAGGGGTAGCCGAGAATTGCTGGGTGCTACCGGACATCCGGACTGCTCAGAGGGCTAGATGAGTCCTTGTGTGAAAGCAAAGCTGCTGATACGCTGGGGAACAGCAGCGATAGCAGATAAGATTGCTAGTGAGCTGAAGAGAGGAGTGACAAACTGCTGGTATCCCCCAGATCAGCAGCAACTGTGGAGGAGGCTACTGGAGGGAAAGTGTATTAGGCGATACATAAAAAAGAAATTAGCGGCAGTGGAGGAGAGGGCTAGCATAGGACATAGGATAAGGAGTGGTGCAGTGGTGCCTAGCGAAGGCTCATGTGGGGCTTGTGAGTATGATGAAGGCTAGCGAAGGCAAGTGCAACTATGAAAGCGTGACTGAGGTGGAGCCTAGTGAAGGCTGATTTGGGGCTTGCGAGTATGATGAAGCCTAGTGAAGGCAAGTGTGACTATGAAAGCATGATTGAAGTGGAGCCTAGCGAAAGCTGATGAGGCTTGCCAATGTGGTTGAGCCTAGCAAATGGGACTATGGAAGCGTGATTGAGGTGGTGCGTAGCGAAGGTGAGTAAAAGATTTACAGAGGTAGCGGAAGTGGTGCCCAGAGAGGGCCGAGCAGAGTGTAAGGAAGGTAGAAGTTTAGTAGATCTACGCCAGAAACCACATGAATAAGGAGTAGGGAAGCCAAAGCTTGGACGTGGACTAGGGCATAGACCAGTAGGTTCAGGCCCAGATCTATAGTAGGAAAGCATAAAGAAGTCAGGATAACTTACCTCGAGAGAAATCATTACTCTGCAGCAATGAGTGTGCCCTTTCGGGCAAGAAAAGGAGCCAGAAACTGCATGGCAGGAGGCTCTGTATAGTAATGAGGTAACGGATGTGGTGCTCGGAGAAGGCTGATAGGAGAGCGTAAGGAGGGTAGAAGTTTAGTAGACCTGGGCCAGAAGCCACGGGAATGAGGGGTAGGGAAGCCAAAGTGCTACCTTGGACGTGGACAGGGGCATTGACAAGTAGGTTCAGGCCCAGATCTATAGTAGGAAAGTGTAAGGAAGTCAGAATAACTTACCTCGAGACGGACCATCACTCTCCAGCAATGAAAGTGCCCTTTCGAGCAAGCAAAGTAGTTATAAGGAGATATACACAGATACTGAAGGCAGGAAATATAGAAGCTCCAAGGCAAAGCAGTTACGAGGTGATATGCACAGAAATGAGAGAGATGAAAATGGTGGAGAGAAGCAAATAAGCAATGAACAGGCATAGTTAGATCACAAAGCTGAGAAGCTTACTGCAGAATGTAGAGAGTCAGAATGAGCAGAGGTGCAAACAAATCGAGTGAGAGATCTGAAAAGGCCAAAAAATAAACAGAGCAGTGGCAGGAGTAGTGGTACCCTGCATGACACAGGGCCAAATGAGCTGAGGTGAAAACAGTAAGCACTTATAAAGCTGCAGAGAGCCCTGCCTAAGGAAGAGGCGGGGCTAGAGGGGGGCTGACTGTGCATGAAGCAGCTGAGGGCCCCACTCACAAAAGAGGCAGGGTGAGAAACGGACCCGAGCACAAATATTTATGACGGCAATAAGATTGTAAGGCATGTAATGTTGTTTGTGTGCCAAATTAATTTTGTTGGTGTTTTAAGATCCTTGGGCGCTGATTGCGAGGCTCTTGGTTGTTTGTGTGCTATAAGCAGCTTTGGTGTTTTTTTTTGGTATGGCAATGAATAATTAATAAAATAAGAAATTAATATACTTTACCTATTGGGAAGTAATATACTGTATGCAGCATTGTGTTGAAGAGCTGGCAATCTGTTTTCATGTTGCTGCAGCATTAGTGCTGTGGAGCTGCTGTTTAAGTGTCAGCAATGTGTGCAGTGTGTAGTGTAATAGTGTGTGTGCGCGAGGCAAATCCGTTAGGGTAGCTGTGTACTTCCGGATTGTATAAGTTATTGTTGTAAAATGGCGCCTAATGTGTGGTATGCGGCTGTGGCTGATTTTGCGTCCTTTTTTTCAATTGGCGTCCGACTTTTTCAAAAAATCCGTAGGTGTTTGGTAGTGTTTTGCGTGTTTAGGGTCCTTTAGCCGCGTTTTCGTTTTGTTCGGTGGACATTTTTTCTCTCAATTAGGTGATTTTCGGGTGTCTAAACTCCGAAATTTGGACTTAAATCGAGGTGTAACTTCACTTGCAGAGGTCCTGGGTGCCCCCCTTGCTGTGGGTAAGCTTTGTATGTGTTTGTTGTGTGTATTTATTGTGTTTGTAATGTTTTTGGGGTCCCACGGATTGCGTCCTTGTTTTCGAATCTCGTACGTCTTTTTAAAAAAATCTGTAGGTGTTTGGTGGTGTGTTGCTTCTTTAGAGTCCTGTAGACTCGGTTTTTTTTTTTCGGCGACCATTTTTTCTCTGGCTTAGGGGATTTTCGGGTGTCTAAACTCTTTTATTTCAAGTTAAATTGAGGTGTAAATTCAGTGTTCAAGGTCCTGGGTGCCCCCCCTTGCTGTAGGTAATCTATTTATGTATTTGTTGTGTGTATTTATTGTGTTTTTCATGTTTTCCTGTGCGCGGGTTTCAGGTGTTTTTTGAGAGGTCATAATGGGTCGTAAAGCGTCTTGTATTTTTGTCGTAAGTCCGTTAATTTTGCAAGGTCTGCAGTTGCTGGCAAGGAGCACCTTTGGTGCTCCATGCCAGCAACTGAGGCCCTCGCTTTGCGAGGGCCGCAGGCTTGCTACACGAGCCCGCAGCGTTAGCAACAACCCGCATGCTCACAACTATATATGTGATATATCTATGTATATATATATATATATATATATATATATATATATTATTAAATATCTATATATATATATATATATATATATATTAGCATCAGACCCACCTCCTTATACTCAATCACCTTTGCTTCATTAGTAATATCTGGTAATAAGTAGTGATGTCGCGAAGATCAAATTTTCGGTTCGCGAACAGCAGACCCGAACTTCAATCAAATGTTTGCGAACGGCCGAACACGGCGAACCGCCATAGACTTCAATAAGCAGGCGAATTTCAAAACCCACAGGGACTCTTTCTGGCCACAATAGTGATGGGAAAGTTGTTTCAAGGGGACTAACACCTGGACTGTGGCATGCCGGAGGGGGATCCATGGCAAAACTCCCACGGAAAATTACATAGTTGATGCAGAGTCTGGTTTTAAGCCATAAACGGCATAAATTACCTAACATTCCTAAATTGTTTGGAATAACATGCTTTAAAACATCAGGTATGATGTTGTATCGATCAGGTAGTGTAAGGGTTACACCGGCTTCACAATAAAAGACCAATCTCCCAATGCACCGCAAACAACCGCAAACAGTCCCTTTGCACAACCGCAAACTCCCCATTTGCACAAGGTTGGATACCAAGCTAGCCATGTCCCGTTCCTTGTCCTCACTTATGTCATTGAAGGTCTCTTCCTCCACCCAGCCAAGGGTCCCCGAAAGGTGACAACGAGCCCCCTGGGATGCCTGCTGTGTTTGGTCTTCCACCTCCTCAAAGCCACCTTCCTCCTCTGACTCCTCTTCTTCAGACTCCCAGAGTCTGGGGGCTTCCACTGCCCAGCATGGAAGATTATACACAGGTCAGAGTCTGGGGGCTTCCACTGCCCAGCATGGAAGATTATACACAGGTCAGAGTCTGGGGGCTTCCACTGCCCAGCATGGAAGATTATACACAGGTCAGAGCCTGGTGGCTTCCACTACACAGCATGGAAGATTATACACAGGTCAGAGTCTGGGGGCTTCCACTGCCCAGCATGGAAGATTATACACAGGTCAGAGACTGGGGGCTTCCACTGCACAGCATGGAAGATTATACACAGGTCAGAGTCTGAGGGCTTCCACTGCACAGCATGGAAGATTATACACAGGTCAGAGTCTGAGGGCTTCCACTGCACAGCATGGAAGATTATACACAGGTCAGAGTCTGAGGGCTTCCACTGCACAGCATGGAAGATTATACGCGTTGCCTCTGTCTGCGTTATTATAAGGTGTGTACTGTTAAGTAGTACTATTCCTATCGGTTTAATCCCTGTTACATTCACTATCAGGGGACGTGTATATGGCATGGATTTTTGAAAGCGGGAGATGGAAAAAGATGCTTGGTCGGTCCTCCCACTTCATATTTGGGGCACTGCGCGTGCAATCTAAGGTGCCACCAGATATGAGTGTCACTGTGCACTGGCAAAAGTTGGCAGAGTAGATGCAATAGGCTTTACACACACACGCCTGTAGGCAGGCAATTGCTACTCAATATATTACAGTAAAAAAAGTGTTGTTTTATGTCACTGAGCACAATATAAGCTGTGAGCCTGACACAGGCAGGCAACTGAAATTAGATTACAGGAAAAAAATGGTTGTTTTCAATGTATGGTACACCACCAGGTATGAGTAGTGAAAATAAGCACAATATAAGCTGTTAGATGTTAGCCTGTCACACACACACGCTGGCAGGCAGGCATAGATTACACAAAAAAAATTATAAAATAAAATAAATGATGTTCAAAGTTTCCTCAATGATAAAGTATAGGGGGCGAACCGAAAAGCGCATGTGTTCGCCGTTCACGCCGGACGCGAACATGCGAAAATCACCACGAATAGTTCTCTGGCGAACTGTTCGGGACATCACTAGTAATAAGTACTTAAACAAAGGCGTTTCTCCTCATGGCTTAATTGCTTAACTGGATATAGCTGAAGCTTAAGTCATTTGAGACATTTACATTCCAATAAATAGTCACTATTGCACTTGGTATGTGCCCACAACTGACAAGTGAATGGCCATCTCTCCATGTGTCAGTATTGAAATGCATATATGGTGCCCTTATGCTTTATTAGAGCTGGTAACTCTGGAGCCGGTAGATCTTTAAATTCCAAAAGCCCATTGTACAGTTTGTTGTTGTTGTTTAGTAATTGAGTTGTGTCTTACTCTCCGTGACCCTATGGACCACAACAAGCAAGGAGCATTGTGTCTCAGTGGGCTAATCCATACAGTTTTCATGGCAATACTACTGGGGTGAGTTCCTTCTCCAGTTGACTTCAAGCTGAACTCTCTGCTATGACTTGCCCATCTTGGGTGACCCTATATGGTATAGATCACAGTTTCATTGAAGTACACAAGACCCTTCACCATGACAAGGTAGCGATCCAGAAGAGGTATGCACAGATAGAAACACTAGATTCCTCCACAGTACCATTGCAGATAAAAAGTAATAAATTAGATGCTGTATTATTTTGTTTTACACTCTAAAAACCAATTATCAAGTGTCGCTCATTAAAATAGTATATTTTAAATAGAGGCTACAGAGGTCCCTTAAAATTCATAAACTATTATTTTCCATAGGAAAATCACTTTGACATTGTGAGTTATTTCAAGATTGTTATGGAAACAAATTTATGACAGATGAATGGCAGGAAGAGGATTTACCTAAGAGGATTATTTCCCAATGTTCTGCGAGACTTCTTAGTTACAACAAAGATGACATATTGCTCATTGGAAAAGTTATGTGAGACACCATAATGGAGAAGGACATATTCAAAGTACTTTATTACTTAAAGTTTATTTATAAACACAGAAAGGACAGAAAAAGGTCATACAAAACTAATTATGTAAAAAATGGAAGTGGGATTAAAAAAAACGGAGAAGTCTGACACAAACAATTCAAAATGTATGAAATCTCAGGAGCACAGAAAGCAATGTCTCTCTGTATTACCATATAAACATCAACTGAAATGTTCCATATTTAAAACAATTTAGTTTGGCTAAGGCTAGTTTCTACTTCCAGGATTGTTGAGGCGAATCATATGTATAAGATTCTAAGTATCCCTATTTAAAAGGTTAACGTGGAGTTCTTTAATCAATCTTCTGTTCATAATTTCATTAGCATAAATTTTAGTAACATTGCAATATCACTAATAACATTAAAATAATATCCTAGTAAATTACGTACTGAACATGATAAACCTGATGATAAAGGTGAAAAAGGTAATATATCTGACAATATTATTAATCCATTTGTTAATATATTTGAATTTTCCTTTCAAAGGACAACAGTATTGTGCTTACGGCTGGAGATATTTATCTTTAAGTATTGATCTTTAATATAATTCTTAATTCAGGGATTTAGAAAAACATTATTTAATAGTAAACTTCTTTACAATCATCAAACTCTAAACCTCCAGTTGAAGTGAGTCTCTCCACCCCTTATAAGATCATGAAGGGATGGCAGGAATTTTGACTGAGAGTCAGTCCAAAATATTGAGACACAATCGTGCGTGCTTGCCCAGATAAATCAATTTAACCAATTTAATTAATTGCAACACTTACAGATTGATTTAATTGAACAAGCCCGCAATTACATGGCCGAAAGCCAAATCCGTAAACCATGTAACCCGTAGGTAGCATTTCAGGGCGTGATCATGATTAATTAAGCAAGTTCGTAAGTAACGATTTAGAAACAGCCAATAGTAAATGAGACCATCATCATGACATCAGTAAAACATGGCATTTAAATGTCAGTCAGTTAGTGTTTAGAAGTTCGATATACGATCGGACTTGCAATCTGGCGATGTAAAAATCAATAAAAAGGAATGAAGAAAATGTTACAGTCCATGTGGGTGGCCTAATATGTATTAACTCCTTGATTCCCAAAATTTATATAACAGATAATAGAAATTAAACGTAATTTTTTTTGTGAGTTTGAGACTGTTGTGCAACTGATTCTAATGTCTTTAATTGCTTTCCCCGTATTTTAATGTCTAGTATTGTGTTTTTATTGGCTTTTATAGTGTTAAGAACAAGTGTTTAACCCCCTTGTGAGTCCTCTCTAGCACTCATAGAATTTTTGGCTACATTTGTCATTTTCGGGTTTGAAGGCAATTGCAGGCTTGTGAAATTGTTACAATTAAAATGCGATTTGCAATGTGTGATTTTAGCGTTTGTAACATTTGCAAGCTTGAAAGATCAAAGGCTTAGATGGGTAAGGTTACAATTTTGACAACCACGGGAATTTCCAGCCTGTAGCGCGCAAATAGATTGTGGGTAGCTAGGGAAGGCCAATTGAATATGAATAACTTTTGCGGGCTAAATTACGGGCTTCGGTAATTGCGATTTTGACAATTTAATAGGGTCCCAAAATCCAGCCAATAAAGAGTTATAGTACCATATAATATTTAGTTCATGTGTGTATTAATTAGTGTAAGAGTTGCACATGGTCATGTTTGGTGTTAAACAGATTTTTCCGCAGGGATTTTAATAAAACTTCACATGTGGGTTCCCTGTGGGATCCTGGTAGTGGGAAGCTGACACAGAAAGATGGGGAATCCTTACACTATCTTAAAAGGAACATAGACCTGAGTAGGAGTGAGTGTGGGAGGTCATGCAGGCAGTCAGACATGGTGTCTCCCTCATTGTTCTGACTGGATATCACCCTGGAAAGTCTGGAACAAAGAAGGGGTTAGACTAATCAAACAGTTAGGTTCCTGGTCTACAGGGGGTGATCAGGGAGGATAACATAATTTGATGGATAGGTCTCCCACGTAACCCAGGGTATGGACTTTGGGGATTGGCAAGAGTTATGTTTACTAAAGGTTGCGGCTTGTTATGATTGAATCCCGGTATGTATACATGTGTTGTATGTGACCAATAAATAATTTTCCAGTTTGGTTTTACATAACCTATGTGTGCATTTCATTCTGGGGAAAAGGTAATCTTTTCTTGGAATTATTGTTGCTGATACTGCCTGGGAAAATAGTCACAGCTAGTAACTTCTACATCTTATGTCTGCCTATGGTATCGTTGATGCTCTTGGTGGTCATTTTCTTGGTACCGGTTCATTTACTGCTAACAGGGAAACGACGGACCTAACGATTCTACTGAGTAGGACTGATCTAGAATCTTTTCAAGCCAAATCAGGCAGTAGATTGTGGCAATAAAATCCTTATTTTAAATCCTAATTTACTTCTGTGTGCTGAATTAACAAATTGAATAATCATTAACATAGAGGCATCTCAAGATAATCACCCTTGATCTCTAAACAAACAGAAGTGCTTAAAATAGAATAAAATAGGAATGTACCATGCCATTTCTTTTAATAGCACATTAGCACTATATCAGAATATCTTTCTGATTAAGTAGCTAGTTGCAATTTGTTCTGCTTTGGTTAATTCTAAATAAAGGCCAAATAAAATAATTCAGTTTTTTGGGGAAAATGTAGCCATACAAAGTAATGTTTTAAAACATTTAATATGGATTAGGAAAGATAATAAGCCTAACACAGCTATGCAAAATGCTCTCACAATATGGGTTAAAATTGAAACAAAATAGGAAATAAATGATAACAAATCAATATTATGTCCTTTATTTCATGATACTGTATTAATCATAGAGCTAAACATTTTATTGTGTAGCTCATGGAAACAAAGAGGAATAGATTCAATAATACACTCTGAAGTAATACCATTTTCTAAATTCATAGAGAAATATAAGTTTGGTAGAGAAAATTACTTCTAAAACAATCTTATTAAAACCTTCATTACCTAATACATTAATAAAAATAAATTAATTTATACAGAGCACTCATGTACAGAAACCATTAGTGGTAATCTCTGTAAGAACCTCTTCACAAAACTTTATAAAATAATAAACGTACCTAATACTAATAATTTTGAAAATGTTGTGATCTCTTGGAACAAGATTTTGGAAATACCATGGGAATATCAGAAATTGAATAGCATTTGTAACATTGGGAATAAAAAATGTGTAGAAATTGTTGAGAGATTTTTATGATTTTTAGTCAGCCTTTTCACCCTCAAGATAATTATGGAATCTGTCTTGTTATTTTGCTGACAATGTTGGTTGCACATTTTGAAATTTTTCAGTAAAAGTTTGAATACTGAATTCCATGTGGGTCAATAATATCTACACATACACGTCTCAGTAGGTGACAACTAATGTATTATTAATCAGACATACATTCACAAACAAATGTTGATCATTGCATACAATGCAGTTCAGACACCATGGCAAAGATACTGGAGTGGGTTGGCAGTTTCTTCTCCCTTCTCCAGTGGACTGTGATTTGTCTGACCTATCTACTATGACCTGCCCATCTTGGATGACTCTACATAGTTTAGTTCAGAGCTTCATTGAAGTACACAAACCCCATCACCATGACAAGGTAGCGACCAAGAAGGAGATCATTACAGTATAGGGGTATTAATATTATTAAGGCAGTATTGCACTGTATTATTATGAGCTATTATAGTACTTTTGTTATTATTATTATTATTATTATTATTAATAATATTATTATCGTAAATTTATAACGCGCCAACATATTCCGTAGCGATGTACATTAGTTCAGATCCAGACAAAGATAAATGCAAATAAACACATAACAAAGCAAGGAGGGCCCTGTCTTTGAGCTTGCAATCCAGTGGAGGAGGTGACAAAAGTTGTAGAAAGAAGAAGGTCATTATCAGAATGAAGAGGGCGGGTGGGGGAGTATTTGGAGATAGGAGCAGAGATGTACAGGGGAGCGCTATTGTTGAGGACTTTCTAAGTTAGGGTCTTGATTTTAAATTTTATTCTAGAGGCTAAGGGAAGCCAGTGGAGTGACAGACAGAGAGGTGATGCCAACACTGAACATTGTGTATGGAAGATTGGCAAGGAAGGTGGAATCTTTTTACTTCTAACCTCAAAGGATGTGCTCTTGTCAGTTGAAAACCTCTTCTCACAAAGAGCACAATTGACAAAGCTTTATATTGACCCTGGATATATTTATATAAGGTAATCCCCTCCCCCTCTTAATCGCCTTTTTTCAAGAGAAAATAAGTGTAATTTTCCAGCTCTAAAATGTCATTTATATGTAGTGGTGCCCACAATTGTACTCCATATTCCAAAAGAGGGAGTACTTGGTTTTTGTATAGTGACAGAATTTGCTTCCCTCGCTTGTATGCCCTTCTTAATACATGCTAATATTTTACTTGCCTTTGCAGATGCTGCTTGGCATTGGGCACTGTTACCTAGGTTGTCCACAAGCACTCCCAAAATCCATTTCAATATCTGATACCCCTAGATTTGCTTCATTAAGATTAGAAATTGCATGGCTATTTTTCCTTTCCAGATGCACAACATTACATTTATTCGTTTTAAATCTCATATGTAATTTAGTCGCCCATTTTTCAAATTTATGCAAATCCTTTTGGAGGGAAAGTACATCATTATCTGATTTAATTACCTTACACTAATTTGTGTCATCAGAAAAAATGGAGACAATACTTTCTAATCCTACTTCTAAGTCATTAATAAATATGTTAAAAAGGAGAGGACCAAATACTGAACCCTGAGGAACCCCACTTACCACATTAGTCCAAACCGAGTATGTTCCATTTACAACAACCCTTTACTTCCTGTCTTTTAGCCAGCTCTCAATCCATGAACAGATATTTACTGCATTCCCTGTATCCCTTAGTTTGTTCTATAGTCTACCATGTGGCACTGTGTCAAAAGCCTTTGCAAACTCCAAAAAGACTTCATTCACTGAGTTGCCTTGATCCAAGTTCCTACTAACCTCTTCAAAGAAAGTAATTAGCTTTGTTTGACATGACCTATCCTTCATAAATCCATGTTGTCTCCTACTTATAATCTTGTTTAAATAGACATGTTCTTGTATACTATCCCTTAGTAACCGTTCTAAAAGCTTTCCCACTACATAAGTGAGGCTTACATGTTTATAATTTACTGGATTTGCTCTTGCTCCCTTCTTAAATATAGGTATCACCTCTGCCTTTCTCCAGTCATCTGGTAGAGACCCTGTGTTGAGTGAAAAATTAGATATAATGGTTTCGCAATTACACCAATTATTAGGTGAAAGTAGTGTAGCCCTGTTTAATTGCAGTGTCCCAACCACTGGTACCTCCCTTGTGTATATCGAAGAAAAGTACCGATTTAGCTCATCTGCCGTTTCCTGGTCACTAATTAGCTTCCTTCCAGGCCTTCTTTCCATTAATATATTTAAAAACTATTTTAGGGTTAGTCTTACTCTCTTTTACAACTAATTTTTCATTTTCAATTTTAGCCAGTCTAATAGCCCTTTTGCTGCCTTGTTGATTTACTTGTACTTATGTAAATCCCTCTCTGTCCCCTCTTGTTTGAATAATTTAAATGCCTGTTTTTTTTACTCCGTATCTTGATCTTTAATTCATTGTTAAGCCACATTGGATGAGACTTACTCCTTTTACTTTTAGTTCCACGTGGTATATGCAGATGTGTATGTATATTTAGTAAGGATTTAAATGTTGTCCATTTATGTTCAGTATTTTTACCAGTCAGTTCTTTGTCCCAGTCTATGGGCCTCATTCTATTATCGGCTGTAGGAGATGCGGGGCCGCAAGGACCGGCCGCAAGCTATTTGCCTATTCTATTTCCTTCCGGCCGGGGATTCCAGCAGGCTTGCGGCCGGTACCTTGTTATCCCTTGCGGCCGCACGCGCCGGAGGAAAGCCTTTGATCTTAAACGGCCGCAGGAGTTTCGGCCGCAAGAAAATCCTGGTTGCTATTCAATTGCTCCGGGAACCCTCTCTGCAAGGCTAAAACCGAGCCGCAGCTTACTTGCAGCAAAAGGTCCCGCAGGCACACAATTAAGCACATTAATAGCATTAATAGCACAACATTCCCCTACACTAAAATCCGTAAATAAATTGTATTTTAATTTATATCAAATATCTGTGGAAAAAGTCCAGAGGGCTTGGAGCACCTCAGACCCGCCCACGCTGCGGCCGTAAAATAAACAGTTAATTAAATCTCTGATTTGGGCTGATGTGCAAGCTTGAGAGGGGGTTGCTATTAATCCTCATGTCCCCCATTATGATCCCTAGCATTTACAGAGCTTTACAGTGCCATCTTGAATTTATTTTATCTTTTAAAGATTTCTGAGCTTACGGCCAGTTGCAAGATATACGGCCGGCCGTAAGGGGATATCCTTGCGGCGCCGTATAATTGAATTGCAAGGTAACGGGAGCCCCGCAAGGAATTGCAGCTTTGCGGCCGATTTACGGACGATAATAGAATGAGGCCCTATATGTGTATTGCTGCCCTTAGACCGTAAAAATCTGCCCTTTTAAAATTAAGAGTTTTTGTTTTTTTACTTCAATCTCAAATGAGACTGTGTTGTGATCACTGTTTCCCAAAGGTTGCCCTATTTCAACATTTGATACCACATTGATATTATTTGTCTGAGATAGCTTAATTTCTTGTAGGTTCTTGTATAACCTGGGCCGGATAATAATCCATGATTGTTCTTAAGAACCTGCTTCCCTTAACTGAATTGCTGGTCTCATTTATCCAGTTTATTTCAGGGTAATTAAAATCTTCCATTATTAGAACTTTCCCATGCTTAACTGTATTTCCAATCTGTAACAATAATTGTATTTCCTCACTTTCATTTATAATTTGGGGTTTATTGCATACTCCAACTAATATTCTTTTGGAATTTGCTGCTCCGCTATTTAACTCTACCCACAAACATTCAATATTACCGCTAGTTCCAGCATTTTTATCTTCTCTGACTATCAACTTAAATTCAGGCTTAACAAACAGACAAATCCCTACTCCTCATTTACCATTGCCCCTTTTTTCTAAATCGGTTATAACCATCCAAACTAACAGTCCAGTCTTGAGATCCATCCCACCATGTTTCGGTAATGCCTATTAAATCCCATTTTTCAATATTTGCCAATAATTCTATCTCTCCCATTTTTCCTGACAACCTTCTGGCATTAGTAAGCATACATCTTATGTTATGAGTTTGTAGTTTTGAGGTGCCTGCCTCTGTACTTTAGTTACTTAGTAATACCTCCCTATTTTAATGATCTGACCCTTCCCCCATCTCCTCTCCCATCAGTAGTTAATTCATCCCTTATTCCCTCTACACTTTCTAACTTTCTAACCCATTACATTCATCTAGTTCCTCCCCCCACCTACTAGTTTAAAAATGCCTCCAGCCTCCCTACCATCCTATCCCCTAGCACAAAAGCTCCCTCATCATTAAGGTGCAATCCATCCCTGCTATAGAGATTGTACAAAGTGAGAAGTAAGCCGAAGGGCTCTAAAAACCCAAACCCCTCCTTAGAGCACCACATTTTTAGCCACGCATTAACCTTCATAAGCTCCTTCTGTCTCCCTGGACTAGCACGTGGCACTGGTAGTATCTCAGAAAAAACTACCTTGGAGGTCCTTGCTTTAAGCTTATTCCCTAGTTCTCTAAAATCATTCTTTAGGAAACTCCATCTTCCACTAACTTTGTCATTGGTACCAATATGTACCAAGACCGCCGGTTCATTTCCAGCCCCCCCCCCCCAATAATTTATCTTCCCGATCCACATCATACTGAACCTGAGCACCTGGCAGACAGAAAACTTTTCGATTGCTGTGATCTGGGTGACAAATCACCCTGTCTTTAATACAAAACATGAAATTAGTAATCTGAGGGGAGGTAGTATGAAAGAACTATATAGATCTGTTGAAACGGCAAATACCAATTAAACTTCTTTAATTCATACTTTTCAGAATGAAAAGGTGTAAATGGATTACTAAACAAAGGAAGAGAAAAGAACACCTATATATCCAAACCGAATTAGCCTCCTAAGATAGGGTAGTAATTAATCAATTATCACAAGTCTCGCAGCAGTGTCGTCACCAGGACCTGGAGAGGAGTTCAGTGTTTACTGGCGCCAAATTGACAGCGATGGAGTCACAGTACTCAGATATATAAAAGAAAGCAAACATCAACATACAGGATAAGTCCCAGTTATATTCCTTTGTCAATATCATGTTCTTGTATAATTGTTATGATAATATACATAGAGAAATGTTGAACACTGTCTCCAAATATTAAGTGACTGGATAACAATGATATTTTTATATAATATATAAGGAGACAATTATACTACAGAGATATCATTTGATATAATAATCTTTTCCTCTATGACAAACAAGATAGATTATTAAAACTGCTTCAATTTAGAGTACACTGCTACTTATTTATATTATTATTATATCTATTTAACACATTTATTGAAATTTGCTTATTATATAAAATGTAAAGTTTGCACAGCACTTTTAGAGTAGGTTAGCTTGCCTTGGTGTTCATTGCTGCTACATATTAATTTTAATTGTTTTTAACATGTTATATATTTATATGTAATTAATAATTTGAGAAATTTTATTTATCAAGATAAAAATGTTTGAATGATAATTAATTACTACCCTATTTTAGCAGGCTAAATCGGTTTGGATATATAGGTGTTCTTTTCTCTTCCTTTGTTTAGAAATCACCCTGTCTACCTACCAAATAATAGAGTCCCCTACCACCAAAACCTGTCTGTTGCTCTGCCTTTGCTGCCCTCCCGTTAGAGGGAACAGTTCTCTGGCATTGCCATTCCTGAATGGACATCCCCAACAGTTTCACTCAATCTGGAAAATCTGTTGGTGTTTGCCAACTCAGAACTGGACTGCCTCCTCCCCCTGATCTCCCTGCTTCCCCGTCTAACTGTAACCCAGCTACCTCCCTTGACATTCTCACTAGCCCAAGTTCCACCCTCCATGCTAGGCCCAGCTAAACTGTGCTCCCGCTCCAGTGGAATATCACTAAGTGCTGCAATTCTCCTCTCCAGTTCTCCAATTTGAGCTTCCTGAGAGGCAACATGCTCAGGGTATGGACCCTGGATAATCTGTTCCAGTATTGACAGGATGTACACTGAGTGAGGTTGTCACTGGACTGACTCATAATTATTGTCTACAAAATTTCAGTGGGAAAAATAAACAAACAATAATAACACAAGCCAAACCCAGAGAGATTAACACAAAACACCAAACACGTGCAAACAGATATACCTTACATAGGCCAAACCACACCCACTCTCACCTGGACAGTGATTACAGACCACAAGACAGAAAAATACCCTTTCGTTTCTTGCACTGAATGCCGGAGAAATTCACAAAGACCCAGTTATCCCTATCTAGTCCTATATACCCCTAACTATACCCAATTAACCTAACTGTACTCTACTAACCCTAACTGTACCCAATTAAACCTAACTGGGCCTATTTAGCCCTAACTGGACCTATTTAACCCTAACTGGGCCTATTTAACCATAACTGGACCCAGTAAACCCCTATCGAATTAACCCCCCTCTATCCTATCAACCCCCTTCTACCCTATCCTATCCTATTAACCCCTATACTAACTAGCTAACTCCCCAGCACCCAATTAATTACAAACAAAAAAAAAAAAGACTGATTACAAAAAATAAAAAATAAACACTAATTACAAAAATAAAAAAACACAAATTACAGAAAATAATAAACTACTAAGAACAGAAAATAAAAAAAAACAATACAGAAAATAAAAAATGAAACTACACATATAAAAACACACTATCAAAATAAAAAAGAAACTACAACCTGTAAAAAAGAAAGTGTTAATTAGACCACTGACCTGTCCAAAATGCACCTCCAGCTCTGTCCAGCGATGCCTTGGTCTCCAGGTAAGGCCCCTCCAAAAAAGTCCAGAAGTCCTGTCACATTACAGTAAATACACAAATACTTACAACCTGTAATTAAAGAAAGGGTTAATAGTTTACTTACCTGGCCAAAATGCCCTTTCAGTCATGTCCAGCGATGCCTCGGTCCAGGCCAGGCACGGGCCCTTCAAAAAAAACCTGATGTAAAACCTGATGTAAGACCTCCTTGGTACCAGTACGTTGTGGTTCCGGCTTGACATAGTGCTTAGGAAGGGGGCATTGGAGCAATTCAATAGCGTTTTTTGATTTTAGCCTTGGGGCTGTGAAAGATCAAAGGCTTTGAGGGAAGTAACTAGCGTTTTGACAAATCGTTATCAATCGCAGGTCGGAGCAAGTAACTCGATCGGAGGCCACAAGTCTTTGCCAATCAAATAGCAACGTAACCTGCGACCTCCATCTGCGAGACTAAATCCAAAAAACTGAAATTGAAAGAGGCTGTATTTAAGGTTTTATGCGCACTATGCAGATCTTCTCTTTTTAAAGCTAGAAGCACTAGATCCTGTATTTTATCTAATCAAGAACTGTACTGAAGGAAAACTTCTTTATATAGGGCTCTTACAAGACTACCTCCTAAGAGCTCTATGCTAATCTGGTGCTCTAACTTTGGGGAATGCAGTAAAAAGTCTGTTTTTCCCCCCCTAAGTTCTACACTAATTCAAACCATTCACTTCCCCAGATTACAGCACTCAGCTCACAGCCGTAAATCTTGCTCTGTTCCCACAACAGATATCAGTGCCAAACCAAGCTTTACGGATGAGGCTGCACTAGGAGCCAAAAAGGAAATGTGAACATCTTAAATCTTATAATAAGGGGGAAGTGCAGGAACAACTGCCCAAAACTTTTGTTCCTAGGCAACATGGTTTTGTGAAGTGTATTAACCCCTTGAGTACTGGGTTGTTTGGTACCCTGGAGTTTGTATCATTAAATTGGCTTAATACCAAAATATCATATTTTTTAATTACACAGATTGTTAATTGCCAAATAATGTTGAAATGTCATGATTTTGTAGTGCTTTTTGTGCTATACTGTCACTTTAAATGCTTCTGGGAGACTCAGCAAAGGTTTTTAAAAGCATTTGAGAATGATGTTTGGTACATGTAAATGTTTCTTCTGTTTTTTCAATTATGGCATGGCCTTGATTTGAGAATGATCCATAAAATCTTATTAGCATAGGTTTTGGATGTCAAAGTGTCAGGGAGTAACTCGTAATTTATTGTCAGTGCTTGTAATGTTTTAGGGATGGGTGATTAGCATAGCTAATATGATTTACTCTGTAGTTAGGGCACTTACATTTGCTTTTTTTCAGGGATTAGCATAGGGCCCTAAGAGACCCATGTTTCTTTCCTTAAGAGGACATATAAGTACTGTTCCCCTTCTGGATCATTACCTTGTTGTGGTAAAGGGGCTTGTGTACTTCAATGAAGCTGTGAGCTATACCATATAGGCTCACCCAAGATGGGCAGGTCATAGCAAAGAGATCAGATAAATCATGGTATCCTGGAGAATGAACTGGCAATCCACTCCAGTATCTTCATAAAGAAAACCTTATGGATAAGAACACCTAGAGAGATAAGGATTATAGGATGATGGAGAGTCGGACACAAATGAACGACTTAATAACAAAAAAGTACTGTTTATTTTTTGTATAATGTGTGCCTTTTTTACTCTTTTGCATTCTACATGCAAAGCAGTAAGGAGGTAGGTACATGTTGTAATAATTGCAAACAGTTACACATTACTTTTCTTTTACGCACAACATTTAACAGTTACTAACATTTTAATGTGAAATTTTCACACACAAAAATATACTGTATATACTCAAGTATAAGCCAACTTTTTCAGCACATTTTTTTATGCTGAAAAAGCCCCCCTCGGCTTCTACTCGAGTCAAAAAAAAAATCTCCTCCTTCCCCTCTTATCCTCCTCCTTTCCCCAGTTATCCTCCTCCTTCCCCCCTTATCATTCTCATCCTTCTGCCCCTTATCATTCTCCTTCTTCCCCCCTTATCATACTCCTCCTTCCCCCCTTATCATCCTCCTCCTTCCCCCCCCCCTTATCATCCTCCTCCTTCCCCCCTCCATTTTTGGAAGGTTGTTAATGCTGTATTTTTCCTTGTTTTTTTATATCCTGCATTGCGCTACGGAATATGTTGGCACGTGACAAATTAAAGTTAATATTAATAATAATAAAAAATCCTCCTCCTTCCCCCTTATCATCCTCCTCCTCCCCCCCTTATCATTCTCATCCTTCTGCCCCTTATCATTCTCCTTCTTCCCCCCTTATCATCCTCCTCCTTCCCCCCTCCATTTTTGGAAGGTTGTTAATGCTGTATTTTTCCTAATTTTTTTATACCCTGTATTGCGCTACGGAATATGTTGGCACGTTACAAATAAAAGTTAATATTAATAATAAATTAATAAATTAATAAAATTAATAATAATAAAAAATCCTCCTCCTTCCCCCTTATCATCCTCCTCCTTCCCCCCTTATCATTCTCATCCTTTTGCCCCTTATCATTCTCCTTCCCCCCTATCATCCTCCTCCTTCCTCCCCTTATCATTCTCATCCTTCTGCCCCTTATCATTCTCCTTCCCCCCTTATCATCCTCCTCCTTCCCCCCTCCATTTTTGGAAGGTTGTTAATGCTGTATTTTTCCTGGTTTTTTTATACCCTGTATTGCGCTACTGAATATGTTGGCACGTTACAAATAAAAGTTAATATTAATAATAATAAAAAATCCTCCTCCTTCCCCCCTTATCATCCTCCTCCTTCCCCCCTTATCATCATCCTTCTCCAGGATCAGCATCAGCTCATCGGAGCATAGTAGCAAGTAGGGAGGAAGGGGGATAGGGATTGGAGAGGGTGTAGTAAGGAGGAGGTTATGGGGGAAACAAGATGATGATAAGGGGGGGAAGGAAGAGGATGATGATAAGGGGGGAGGAAGATGATGATAAGGGGGGGAGGAGGAGGATGATAGGGGGTGAGGAGGAGGATGCTAGAGGGGAGGAGGAGGATGATAGGGGGAGGAGGAGGATGATCAGGGGGAAGGAGGAGGATGATAAGGGGGGGAGGAGGAGGATGATAGGGGATGGAAAGGAGGAGGATGATAAGGGGGAAGGAGGAGGATGATAAGGGGGGAGGAGGAGGATGATAGGGGGTGAGGAGGAGGATGCTAGAGGGGAGGAGGAGGATGATAGGGGGAGGAGGAGGATGATCAGGGGGAGGAGGAGGATGCTAGAGGGGAGGAGGAGGATGATAGGGGGAGGAGGAGGATGATCAGGGGGAGGAGGAGGATGATAGGGGGGAGGATGATAGAGGGGGGAGAAGGATGATCATGGGGGAAGGAACCTCTTTTCCACCCTCGGATTATACTCGCGTAAATACGTTTTTTGTGGTAAAATAGGTGCCTCGGCTTATACTCAAGTATATACGGGACCTGTAATTGAAGGCTTAGTGTCAGCTCCGGAGTGCAGGAGTAATTGTACACTGATTTCCCTCTGTCTTAGAGTATTAGTTCTGCAACATAGATTATCTCAGATGAATCATGTCAAGTAAGAGAAATCAGCGGCACTTCATATACTGGTAAACCCTTATCCATTTAGTTGCTGTGAGTGGCGCTTCAACTCATACAAACAGAGCAAATGACTGATCTGTAGCACTTCAGCTTTCATAGCACAACAAGCTGATCAGTGTCACGTCAGCTTACAGGATAGCAAGCACATGATGAGAGGGACTTTGACTTATACAAGGTGCAGCCCGTTAGTGACAAGTGGCACTTCACTTTTATTGGAAAAATCATTTGACTGAAAGGTTGAGCTTCAGATTTTACAGTCACAGCAAGTGGTTGACGAGTGGCAAATGTCTTATGAGTAGACACAGGTCAAGAGAGTTGTGAGGGACCCTATTACATCTTTATATATAGATAGACCATTATACAGGCAGAAGAACAGTGTAATAGATCAAACAGTAGAGATAATTAGTAATTGCCAATTCCAAAGAGAATAATCAGCATAATGGTATCAGTCAGTAGAGATATATTAAGACACACTATCTATCTATCCCACTCAGTGGGCCTCATTCAAAAGTGATTTGGCCAATTGAATAGGGCTCTATATAAGCACAGAGCATATTTTTTTACAGAAGTTTTTAGTTAGTGAACGTCTATGCAAAAGCAAGGTCTTCACTAACTACAAACTTCTGTAAAAAAAAATGCTCTCTGAGCCCTATTCAATTGGCCGAATTGCATTTGAATGAGGTCCAGAGACTGTAAGTCTGTCTCTGGCAGAAAAATGGTGGAATACATTGGCTGCATTATGAAGACTTTATCATGCAATGGATACCAGGGCTGCAAAACTGCATGATAAATGATCAAAAACTTCATGATAAATTCTCAAAAAGGCTTAAATGGGTAGGAAATGCTTTAAAACATGAGGCATATATTAAGTTAAGGTATAAATATGCGTTTTTTTTTTTAAATAAAGCATTAATATAGCTTCAATTCAATTTGTTGTCTCTATATCCTAATTGGCCCACTTGGTTCTATTGTCACTGATAGATAATTGCATCAGATTGGACTCATTACATACTGTACAAAAGTTAAGACCTACAGATGTTATGCAGGTTATAGTTGTTCTATGACAAGTCAAGTCTCTCACCTTACAATCCATGTTTATGCCTCTGTGCCTGTTTCTTCCATGTTTCCATCTGCGTCTTCCTGACTGTTGTCAGGTCGTAAGTCTACTGGCTTGAAATTTGCAATTCAATTGAAACAAGCCCGCAGCTACCTGGCCAAAAGCCTAAACCGTAAACCATGCACCTGTAAGTAGCATTTTAGAGCATGATCATGATCAATTAAGCAAGGCCATAACTAACAATTTAGAAAAAGCCAATAGTAAATGAGACCGTCATCATGACATCATTAAAACATGGAGGTTAAACGTCAATCAGTTAGCATTTAGAAGTCCGATATGCGATCAGACTCGCAATCCGGCAATGTACAAAATAATACAAATTTTACAACCGTAAATCGCTATTCAATTGCTACAACAAATTGTTTTCACATGTGTAAATGGCAAATGTGGAAGAAAATCCTACAAGTACCAGATAGGTACTCACAAGGGGGTTAACCACCTGATTGTAGCACTGTAAATGCAAATAAATAATCAATACTGCACTTTAAAAGATGGGGAAAGCAAAGAAAGACATTGAAAATAAATTGCACAACAGTCTCAAGCTTGCAAATCTGCAATAAAAAAAATATATATTTTACCCTTTTTTTCATGTTATATTGATCCCAGGAATCAAGGAGTTAATACATATCAGGCCACCCACATGAACTGGAACATTTCCTTCATTATGATTTATTATTTTTTACATTGCCGGATTGCGACTCTGATCACATATCAGACTTTTAAATGCTAATTGATTGATGTGTCACCTCCACGTTTTATTGACCTAATGATGACAGTCTCATTTACTATTGGCTGTTTTTCTAAATCGGTACTTACGACCTTGCTTAATTGATCATGATCACGCTCTGAAATGCTACTTATGATTGCATGGTTACGTTTTCGGCTTGTTCCATTGAATTGCTCTGTAACTGAAGCAAATTTCAAGTCCGCAGACTTACGGCCTGTGTAATGTAAACTGTGGGCTTGCAATTGAATAGGGGCCTATGTATCATCTCACTCAATGAAATATTAATTGTGTTATCCAATAACTAAAATATACATCATACAATAAATAAATTCTTCCAAGCACTAACAGCCAATGACTCTCCTCATTGTAAATGTGCTTTATACTTTAAAGGTAGTTGGAATCACATATCTAGTTGTGAGCATGCGGGTTGTTGCTAACGCTGCGGGCTCGCTGCAGGCTCGCGAAGCGAGGGGCACAGTTGATGACAAGGAGTCCCAAAGGCGCTCCTTGCGCATGTGATGAGCACCTTCCCTACGACCCCCTACGACTTTTTGCCGCAAATGCGGATGCAAGGGGCCGAATTTGCGGAGGTGGAGGCTTAGAAAAAAAAATATTCCGACCTCGCAAAAATACGACCTTAACGCCCGAACCGCGCATACATAAAAACATTAAAAACACAATAAATACACACAACAAATACAAAAAAAGCTTACCCACAGCAAGGGGGGTCACCCAGGACCTCTGCAAGTGAAGGTACACCTCAATTTAAGTACAAATTAAAGAGTTTAGACACACGAAAATCCTCAAAGCGAGAGAAAAAATGGCTGCCAAAAAACGAAAACGAGGCTATAGGACCCTAAACACGCAAAACACCACCAAGCACATATGGATTTTCCAAAAAGCCGTACGAGGTACAAGATACACCATTAACAAGGACGCTACATCATCGACACCCGCCTAGCAATAGCCGCCATTTTACAACACTAACTTACACAATGCGGAGGTACACAGCTACCCTAACGGTTTCCCCTCGCACACACAGCCTATTTACACTACACACTGCACACATTGCTGACACTTACACCTCAGCTCCACAACACTGCAAACCTACATTGTATGCTGCAGGAACATCAAAACAGATTGTCAGCTCTTCAGCACAATGCTTCCTGCATATATTACTTCAAAATAGGTAAAGTATATTTATTATTTCACTACCATACACAAACAAATAGACACAAAAACAAAAAAACATTCACCGCTTGTCTCCATCAAACAGCATTACCTGCCTTACAAATTTATTGCCGTCATTTTTTGACGGGCAATTCGCTAGTTTTATAATATTAACTAGCCAGTTGCCGGGCAACAATAACGGCAAAAAATTGAAGCCTGGCAATGCTGTTTGCCACCGAATGCGAGTCTTCCCCCCCTCTAACATGCGGGCCTCGTGATGAAAGCCTTTTGGTGCTCATTGCGAGCCTTTTGCCACTTCTACTTTACGAGCCTTGCGATGAGCCATATATGGGTTTGAAAACAATTGCGGGCTTGGGGAAATTGATCCCTCCATCGAACTTGCGGGCCTCACAAAGATCGCCTTCGGGGGTCAATGCAAGCTTCTCCCCACCCTCTACTTTATGGGCCTTGCGATGAGCACCTTCGCCGCTCATCGCGAGCCCCACAAGACTTCGTCAAACACCTTTAACTTTTGGGCCTGCGGCACTCATTGCGCATGCACAAGCCCATAATTTATAACAAATAATTAATAATAATTTATAACATATCGTGACCAAAAAACTTGCAATTACGACAACTATGTGATAGCTATATTGATTATTGCATCATAAGCGTTACCATTCAGTGTGTTTACAAAAATCATACAAATATGTTAGTTCTTAGTTCTTTATTTGGCACCGCTGACAGAAAAATAAATTAAATAAGATCAAAAAAAGTTATAGTAGAAAGTTAGGGAGTTTAACGTCATCTACATTTCATCTCTTTAGTGCAGGTGTATCAGTATTACTAATCTTGATAAAATTAGAGTTTTACTCCACTCTGGAGTCCTTATGCCCTATAATAACATTAATTTAACCAAAATAGGCAGACATTAGTGTTCATGAAGATTAACTGATTTATAGTGTGTAGTGTGTGCATTTTCTGAAATACTACTGACTACATCAATATTCTGCAATTATACTTAACATTTTAGCCAAAAATGCATAATCTGCAGTACTAGTTTCACAAATGTTATATTTAAAAAACTCTACTGAAGTCTTCAAATATATGTTTACACAAGAACTATTACCACTATTAGGTAAAGTGAATTAAATAATATGAAAGAATACAAAAAATATATACTATATCTGTTGTAATTGGAAACTACATAAAAAAATAATTAATTTAGAATGCAGTTACTAATAATTTAGTAGACTAAAAATTAGATTGAAGTTGCTATTTTATGTCTCATTGATCCTCCCCCTGCCTCTGAAACGTTATATGCTGATGATGACTATCACTCTCTGATTGGTTACAAGGCTATCACATGCTCAGAGCGATCGCTATGATGGGTAATAACGCTTGTTTTTTTTCACCAAAGTGTTACTTTGAATTTAGCACCATTGAGAAAGCCTTCTAGTTGAGGTGAAACACGTCTGTTTTGCCTTTAAGGTCTGCATTTATGCAGATTTATTAGTACACCTGGTGTACATTTTATCTGCATATATTTTATTTACATTTTAAAATTTATTCTTATATATTATAGTATTTATTCACTCATATTTTTACCATTTCAAGGCCCCAAGGGGATACCTGGTGCCACATCATTTATCCATATAGAGGGACACAGTAAATATATACAGTTCCCTTATAGACTTGGGGCCTCATTCTATTAGCGGCCGCAGCCGTTGCGGGGCCGCAAGGACCGGCCGCAGGCTATTCTGCTATTCTATTCCCTTACGGCCGGGGACTCCGGCAGGCTTGCGGCCGGTGCCTTGCTATCTCTTGCGGCCGCTCGCGCCAGAGGAAAGCCTTTGATCTAAAACGGCCGCAAGAGTTTCGGCCGTAAGAAATTCCTATTTGCAATTCAATTGCTCCGGGAAACCTCTCTGCAAGGCTAAAAGCGAGCCACTGCTTACTTGCAGGAAAGAGGTCTCGCTAGCACCAATTAAGCACATAAAATAGCTCAAATAAAGCCATCCTGCACTTTGAGAAGACTATAAAGGGATTTTAGGTGTTAGAAAAAATAGCACATAATTATCCTATACTCAAATCCGTAAAATATTTTATTTTTAATATCCGTAAAATATCCATGTAAAAAGTCCAGAGGGCTTGGAGCACCTCAGATACGCCCACGCCGCAGCCGGAAAATAAACAGTTAATTTGAACTCGGGTTTGGGCAGATGTGCAAGCTTGAGAGTGGGTTTCTTTTAATCCTCATGTCCCCCAATATGATCCCTAGCATTTACAGAGCTGTACAGTGCAGGCTTGAATTTATTTTTGCGTTTTTATATTTCAGAGCTTACGGCCGGTTGCAAGATATGCGGCCGGCCGTAAAAGGAGATCCTTGCGGGGCCGTATAATAGAATCGCGAGTTAACAGAACCCCCGCAAGGAATCGCAGCCTTACGGCCGATTTACGGCCGCTAATAGAATGAGGCCCATGGTTCTTGGGACCTGATTTCAGAAAAGTACTGTGTATAAATACTGCATTTAAGACTACAAGCTCTTAGGGCTGACTTACCATGAGTGTGTTTGTTGGGGGGTCTAGCTAGACCTTACCAGTGTATTATAGGACACTGGGCAACATCGGAGTTAACACCTGGCACACTAGAAGGATAAAGAATGGTTTACGTGGATTGTTTGAAACTACATTGAGGGCAAGAAATGTGAGTGTATTATATTACTGTTTTATGTATTGTACTTAATAAATGTCACATTACTAAACTATTAAGTGATTTTGACCTTCTCTTCCTCCAATCCCTTCATATTTTTCATTCTGACGGGCACACACATGGACAGTGCCTATTTCTGAGAGAGCGGCCCACCACCCATCAATTGCTATACAAGAACTGTGAACATCTATAGCCACTACAGTTGAGTCAAGAGTCTGAACCACATCCTACTGGGACAATTTTAAGAACTATATCATACCTATTAAGTTGGGACAACCATATACCATAAATGAAATAAAGACTGATATATTATTGTGGTTAGTTTATTTGTTGCCTTTTATTTATCATTAATTATATGGATCATTATTATTAACGTAAAATTATCATATATTTCCTCTTAGCTATTTGGTGTGGAGAGACATCTTTTGTCATTTACTATTTTCATTCACTTCAGCTTTTTGTTAAAAAGACCTGATATAGACATTTTTGGGAAATTTTTAGCGTTGGAGGTATACTGTTGGATTGTATAGCACATTCCTTTAGTTTCAACTCCCTACCTAGACTAGTGTAAGGTGACTGCCTCTCAATTACAAATGCAGATTGGTGTATTGAATGCAAGAGATAATAATTTCTAACGGTATCCATTATGGTATATTTTCAATAAACTTAAAAAAAATCTTCAATAATACATTTTAGCATGTTTTATTGCAATTACATTACACGTTTTAGAACTAGAATGCAAGAAACATTGTTGTTGTTGTTCAGCCCTTCAATCATGTCTGACTCTCAGTGACCATATGGACACAGCACTCCTTGCAAATCTGTTTCTGGGTGTGCTTCTTTATATGGTTTTCATGGCAAAGATACTGGAGAGGCTTGCCAGTTTCTACTACAGTGGCCACAATTTGTATAATGACCTGCCCATCTTGGGTGACCCTACGTGGTAGAACTAGAATGTAAGAATCATTGTAGTTGTTGTTCAGCCCTTCAGTCATGTCCAACTCTCTGTGACCACATGGACACAGCACTCCAGGCACATCTGTTTCTGGGTGTGCTTCTTTATATGGTTTTCATGGCAAAGACACTGGAGAGGGTTGCCAGTTTCTACTACAGTGGACCACAATTTGTATAATGACCTGCCCATCTTGGGTGACCCTACATGGTAAAGCTCACAGCTTCACTGAGGTACACAAGCTCCTTCACCATGACAAGGTCGCCATCTGGAAGAGGCAAGAGCCATAATCTTTGCCTTTTATGAAGGTTGTGTTTTTGTTGTACTTTCTAAAAACATTTTCCCATTATCAAATGTAGTAAATCAAAGAGCAATATAGAAAAATATGAACAACTAGAAACATTTTGGCACTTGATAATAGGATTTGAATAAATTACATTTTTATTGCTTCTGCATCAGAGTGAGTCATCTCTTCATCTCCAGCTAATACATTTTTGATTGAACAGACAGAAAAGTAATCAATATAAATTACTATGGAAACCAAATAAAATGTTCTTTTTAAAATAATTTTACAAAAAAAATGGTAGGGGTTTATGGTTTACTGATGTAATGTAGTGAATACCTGATTAAAATGTTGAGACTATAAATATTTATACAACCAATGAAATAGACAAGCAGTATTTTGCAATATAATGTATTATAGTGATATTTAAACAGTGAAGTCCTCTGTTTTATGTATCATAAGAGCAATAACTGGTCCCATGCTCTTTATTTAGTTATAGTGAAGCATATTTCTAGTATTGTTATACTACTTGTTTATGAAATTCTGTATGGTGATGCTACAGATTGGATAATTTGTTGGACTTTATAGGGAATAATGGACTCCAAGTGTATCCTGAAGCTGCCCTCATGACGCCTTATCTACAGCTTCTCTTCAATGGACCATTGTAGTCATACATTAAAAAATATATTATTTTCAAGCTCTCCACCTGAAATATATGTTTAGAATGGTAAATAAAATGATATAGTCCCTAATATGTTATCTTTTTATGTAATTATAATCATGTGGCATTTTTTTTTCTTCTTCTGATCAGGTGGGAAGGAGAATTACGTTACACAAAAAGTAATTGGCCTCCATTCAATTGAGAAAATTGTAGTTACAAGAGCCCATAATGGAGCCCGTAAAATAATATGCTATTGAATTGGCGCTTTTAGCTACCTGCAATCTTTTTACGGGTTACAGGCTGAAAATCCCCGCCGTTGTCAAAATCGTTACTCCACTCTATTGACGCCTTTGATCTTTCAAGCCTATAAATGTTACAATCTCAAATCTCTATTCAATTGCTACAATTCCTCATACCCCCAAATGCCTTCAAACCCATAAATGGCAAATGTAGAAGAAAATCCTACAAGTACCAGATAGGACTCGCAAGGGGGTTAAACACCTGTTCGCAAATGCAACTAAAAAATCAATACTGCACTTTAAAAAATGGGAAAAGCGATGAAAGACATTAGAAGTAAATGCTCAACAGTCTGCGACTCGCAAATCTGCATTTAAGAATTATTTATTTTATGTTTTATTTATTTATTTATATTAATCTTGGAGTTAATGCATATCAGGCCACCCACATAGACTAGAACAGTATCGCAATTCATTTTTATTATTTTGTACATTGCCAGATTGCGAGTCCGATCACATATCGGACTTCTAAACGCTAATTGATTGTGGTTTAACCTCCATGTTTTACTGATGTCATAATGACAGTCTCATTTACTATTGGCTGTTTCTAAGAGCCATATTAAATTCCAGCCTCGTAAGTCCAACATTTAGCAAGTAAGGGCTGCGTGCTTCAAGTTTGGCTGAGTTACGTCACCATTAAATTAGAAAGGGCTTCGAGCTACGAGCGAGAGAAGCCATTTTGTAAACCAGTTTGCGGCCGTCGGACTTGCATGCTCACATGCAAACAATTAAGCAATCTCGTAGTTACATGTTCAGATGGAGCCAATGGAAAGAGAGATCATAAGCTTTACGTCACTGAAAAAGGGGAGGGTTTCGAAGTCCTACGTGCTTCAAATTAAGTTTGCGATCGGTCCAGCGGGCCAGAAATTATGCAATATTAATAAATCCGTAAATATGATATTCTATTACATGCGAGTTACAGTATATGTCATAACACATTGAATGCAAGAATCGATATTACACAAAAAATATTCATGAAATAAACTATTTTTGGGGGCCGATTTGCGGGTTTCAGAATGTTGTGCTATCAATTCTAAGACCTAACATCACTTTCCCTTATAATACATGTAGAGTAGAGTGATTTTATTTACATTTGTCATCTATAAGTGTAATAGCTTCCAGTAGCAATAATGAAAAGTTAATTCATTTACAAGGACATACCCTACTGAAAAAGTAATAGACAGAATCAGCTATTAAAAGAAAATGGAAGCCTGAAGTAAAAAATAATGTGTTAAAAAAGATAAAAATGCAAATAATGTGTATATTCTTTTACTTTGTAAAAATATTTGTTTCCATTATACTGTAAAGTTTAATTATTCAAAATACTTTTTGGAAAAATAAATGATGATGGTGGTGGTAAAACAAGTATTTGCCATTTAAAAGTATGAACTTCATTTTGCATAATAATATACTATTAGTCCAATTATATAATGAGATGAATTAATACTATATTTTTAATTTCCATCTGCCTTTCTCTAGGGGCTACCATGTTAGTCTCCCTCATGCCTCAGATCATGTATGTCACTGTGTGAGTTGGGTGGACAGCAAGATTTGTCTCCTGTAGATGTGAGATTTACATCCTTATATTGAACAGAGTACACTGGACCACACAGTTATGAGCTGTATACACAGCTACACCAGATGATTATATATACCTATAACAAGCTGATGGCCATGATATACGTGTATGAGATGATGGAATATGGGGTTTCACAGCTTGCTCTCTACCATCTCAGTGACATTTTCGGTGGGATGGGATGATGGCTGCTCCATAGATGCGAACCAATAGAAATGAATAAGCATTCATCATTTTAAATATCTTGGCAAAAAAGGTTTTTTCATTCTACGGGTTGCAATTTACACTTTTTTTACTACTACAGTGGTGCACTAAGGAGTGGTTTGGGTTTTTAGAGCACCGGGCTGACTTCCTACTTGGGTACAATCTCTATAGAAGGGATGGATTGGAGCCTAAATGATGAGGGAGTTTTTGTGCTAGGGGATACGATGGTAGAAAGGTTGGAGGAGTTTTAAACTAGTAGGTGGGGGAGGGACTAGATGAATGCAATGGGGTAGAATGTGTAGCGGGGATAAGGGATTCATTAACTACTCATGGGTTAGTATAGTCAAAATGGAGGTATTACTGAGTAACTCTAGTACAGTGGCAGGCACTTCAAAACTACAGACTCATAACATAAAGTGTATGTTTGCTAATGCCAGAAGCTTACCAGGAAAATGGGAGAGTTAGAATTACTAGCAATTAATGAGAAATGGGATTTAATAGGCATTACTGAAACATGGTGGGATGAATCTCATGACTGGACTGTTAATCTGGATGGTTATAACCTATTTAGGAAATATTGGGGCAATGGTTAAAGAGGAGGATGGATTTGTCTGTATGTTAAGCCTGAATTTAAGCCTATAGCCAGAGAAGATATTTATGGTGGAACTAGTGATAAAGTTGTATGTTTGTGGGTAGAGTTAAATAGCTGAGGAGCAAATTCCAAAAGAATATTAGTAAGCGTTTGCTATAAACCCCCAAATATAGTTGAAAGTGAGGAAATACAATTATTGTTACAGATTGGAAATGCAGCTAAGCATGGGCAAGTTCTAATAATGGGAGATTTTAATTACCCTGAAATAAACTGGATAAATGAGACCAGCAGTTCATCTAAGGGGAGCAGGTTCTTGAGTACACTCAGGGATCATTATCTGGCCCAGGTTATACAGGAGCCTACTAGAAATGAAGCTATCTTAGATTTACTCATTACAAATAATATTGATATAGTATCAAATGTTGAAATAGGGCAACCTTTTGGAAACAGTGATCACAACACAGTCTCATTTGAGATTGAAATTAAAAAAACAACATTTTAAGGGGCCAACAAAAACTCTTCATTTTAAAAGGGCAGATTTTAACGGTCTAAGGGCAGCAATACAAAGTATAGACTGGGACAAAGAACTTAAAGGTAAAAACACTGAACATAAATGGACAACATTCAAATCCTTACAAAATATACATACACATCGGCATATACCATGTGGGAATAAAAGAAAAAGGAGTATATCCCATCCAATGTGGCTTAACAATGATTTAAAGATCAAGATACGGAGTAAAAAACAGGCATTTAAATTATACAAACAAGAGGGGACAGAGACTGCTTTACGGGAATACAAGGAAATCAACAAGGCTTGCAAAAGCGCGATTAGACTGGCTAAAATAGAAAATGAAAAATTACTTGCAAAAAAGAGTAAGACTAACCCTAAAATATTCTTAAAATATATTAATGCGAAGAAGGCGAGGAAGGAAGCTATAGGAACATTACAATGTGAAACAGTCTGTCTAATAATTAGTGACCAGGAAAAGGCAGATGAGCTAAATAGGTTCTTTTCTTCGGTATACACAAGGGAGGTACCAGTGGTTGGGACACTGCAACATAATGGGGCTGCACTACCTTTGCCGAATATTTGGTTAATGCAGGAAGAAATCCAGAAGAGGTTGGAAAAAATAAATGTTAATAAAGCCCCGGGTCCTGATGGAATACATCCAAGGTTAATGACGGAACTGCGTTCTGTAATAGCCAAACCATTATATTTAATTTTCAAGATTCACTCAACACAGGGTCTCTACCAGATGACTGGAAGAAAGCATACCTATATTTAAGAAAGGAGCAAGTGAGGTTCCTCAGGGTTCACTATTAGGTACATTCCTTCTCCCACTATACAAATCTCTAGTACGCCCTCATTTGGAATATGGAGTACAATTTTGGGCACCACTTCATATAAAGGACATTTTAGAGCTGGAAAAGGTACAGAGGAGGGCAACAAAACTAATAAGGGGAATGGAGGGGCTAAGTTATGAAAAAAGGCTAACCAAATTAAACTTATTTTCTCTAGAAAAAAGGAATCTAAGAGGAGATATGATTACCTTATATAAATACATCCAGGATCAGTATAAAGCTTTGTCAAGTAAGCTTTTTGTTCCAAGAGATTTTGAACTGACACAAGGCCATACTTTGATTTTAGAAGTAAAAAGATTCCACCTTAAAGAAAGAAAAGGGTTCTTTACAGTAAGGGTGGTTAATCTGTGGAATTCTCTGCCAAAGGAGGTGGTGACAGCAGATTCGATAGATACATTTCAAAAGGGAATGGATATAATTTTAATTAAAAAGGGCATTCTGGGTTATCTTGGTTAATTAGAGGGAGAGTATTGATCCAGGGAGGAATATGATCATCAGTATCTGGGGTCTGGAAGAAATTTATTTTTTTCCCCTTTTGAGACAAATGTTTCACTTGGGTTTTTTTTGGTTTGCCTTTCTCTGGATCAATTAAGAACTAATCCACATATTGCAGGTCAGAGGAGATCTTAAAAGGTTGAACTTGATGGACAAAAAGTATTTTTTTAATCTGTAGAATTCTCTACCAGAGGAGGTGGTGACAGCGGATTCGATAGATAACTTTAAAAGGTGACTGGATTTATTTCTAATTAAAGGGGAATTCAGGGTTATCATGGATAATTAGAGAGGCAGTATTGATCCAGGGAGAAGTCCGGTCGCCGGTGTCTGGGATCAGGAGGGAATTGATTTTTTATATATATATATATATATATATATATATATATATATATATATATATATATATATTTTTTATATACAACTAATTAATTAATAGTTAATCCGCATATTGCAGATCAGAGGAGATCTTAAAAGGTTGAACTTGATGGACTGAAAGTCTTTTTTCAACCTTAAATACTATATAACTATGTAACTATATAACTATCTCATCAACCTCATGAGGAGTCTGTTTGTGGGCCAAGAAAATGAACATGGAAAAACTGAATGGTTCAAGATCAGGAGATGAGTGTGAGAAGGTTGTGTGTTAGGACCTTATTTATTCAACTAATACATGGAATACATCACAAGTGATTGGGCTGAACTAATCCAAAGCAGAAATTTATATTGCTGGGAGAAATATCAACAACATCAGATACTCTGATGATACTACTCTGATGGCTGAAAGTGGGGAAGAACTAAACAACCTATCAATGAGGGGTAAAGAAGAGAGAGCAAAGGTTGACCTGCTGCTAAACGATAAAAATATGAAAATCATGGCAAATGGCAATCTCAGTTCCTGACAAATAGTCGGGGAAGAAGTGGAGGCAAAAATGTATTATATTTTCCTGGGATCCGAGATCTCTAAAGATGATGACTGGAGCCCAAATTAAAAGATTTTAACTTCTGGAGCGAAAACTGTGGCAAGTTTGGACAAGCTTGTAAAAGGAAAGATACTACACTATCAACAAAGGTCCATATAGTTAGATCTCTGGTATTCCTAGTAATAACATGCAAATGTGAGAGCTGGACCATAAAGAAGTCTGTGAGCTGTAAAATTGATGTCTTTGAATTATAGTGTTGTAGAAATCTGCTTAGAGTTCCTTGGACTGAAAGAAGATCCAATCAATTAACACTAAAGGAAATTAAGCCAAACTGTTCACTGGAAGGTTCGATAATGAGGCTAAAGCTCAAAAATGTTGTCCATATCATGAGAAGACAGGATTCCATAGAGAAGAGTTTGATGCTGGGAAAGATTGTAGGGACAAAAAGAAGGGGACGGCAGAGATGGAGTTGGATATGTTAGGCCATTGTAGCAATGAACATGAGCTTGATTGAGCTTAGAGGGGCAGCGGCTCACAGATGTGGCTGGTCTGCCGCTTTCCAAAGTGTCACAAAGAGTCGGACACAACTGTACGAACGAATAACAAAACAATTGTGGTAAAACAAACAAATGTATTCTACGCAAAATAATAACTGCGAGTAAAATAGGGATATGGAGACATAAAAGCTTGTGGTCCACTCCTACACCTTAGATAGACCTTATACTCCACTAGTACATACACAAAAGTAACTAGTTTGATAATGCACAATAAAAAAAAATTAAAAAAAAAGGTAAAAGGAAAATTAAAAGGGTGGGGGCTCGTACACATTTCATCTTTGTTCATTTCTGCTTATTCTGTTTGTTACATACTTTATGGACTTTATGGGTTACTTAAATTATATGGGTGAATACAAAACATAGAGTTTATGAAATTCCAGATTTGAGGCTAATTTATTGATATCTACACCACATTAAATATCAGGCAAAGATATCAGGTAAGTGGAAATAAAATGAAATTAAATACAACCCTCCCCCTGTCTCTCTCTCTGCACTGTTCCTCCCTCCCTCCGAAGCAATTTTGCAGCAAACTGCGCTTGCGCAACTCTGTCATGTATACACAGTTGGGTTGGAGTGAACCAGACTCAACAGTTGCCACTGCACAAGAGGCCACAACTGCACATGCATGACGAAGTTGCGTGATTTACAGCTATTGAGCGGTAGTAGCTTGTGTGAAACGCCTCCGCAGAACGCACAGTGGAGGCGTTACTCACACAGGCGTTACTCACTACGGTCTGTAGTTTTAAGCATGTAAGTGACATTACTTTTTTGTTACAAATCCACATTTTTATGCAGTTTTCATGGTAGTTTTACATGACTATGCTATAGATATAAAATAAATAAGTAATGGACTTTTCTTCAAGCAATAGGCCTACTATATATCATCAAACAGCAAACATCATCCCTTTCCATTCACTAGGTAATCAAAGGATTATTGTTCTATAAATTACTGTAAATATGTAAATGTGAACCTAAACACTTAATAGCAAGTGTAGAAACACCAATTATTTAGAAGAGAAAAGACACTTAAATGAACTATTAAGTATTCATCTCCAGGGGAACTATCCATTACTAAACATATGTGTCAACACCTTATCAAATAAAATAATTTTTCTTTATTCAACAAATGTTTACAACAATAATAATTAAAAAATAATGCAATTAAAAACAACAAGGCTGTTCCCTGCAAACTAATTATATATATTTATTCCCATTAATGATGAAAAGTGTTACACAATTGCTCTGATAAAGCCTCGTTATATCTGGAATGTTTCAAAACATATATTATATAGAAAAGGACACACTATAATCACTGTAACAGAGGGTATATATATATATATATATATATATATGTATATATATATGTACATATATATATATATATATATATATAGATTAATAATGAGTATTTAAATATAATTTGATACTTTTTGTATTGGACAATCATCTTATTTATAATGACAAGCTTTCGAGAGGTTCAACCACTCTTTATCAAGTCTGAAACAATACTAACATGAGATGGAACCCTCAGTTTGTATAAAAACAGTGATGCAGAGAGAGTGGAGACAGCATCTGACATCATCAGGTAAATACATATATGAGGAATAAACACAACATAGTAAAGGAAACATATATACACATATTATATACACATATACATCAATATATACATGAAAAAGCAGAGCACTGTAGTGCACACTGATATACTTCCTGTTGGACAAACATCTCACTAACAGCCCTGTTAAATTACCTCAACGTGTAAAACTGTAGCCCCTAACATAGCCCACAAGACTTACGGCTATTAAATTGGCCCCGTAAAGCAACCCGCTAATGATCTGCGGGTTACAGGCGGAAAAACCCTACAGGACGTCGAAATTTGAACTCCGCAGCCACAAATCCTGTTAAGCTCGTAACTGTTACGTTCAAAAATAAATATTAAATTGCTGCAAAGGGGTCATGTAATCTCGTTTTCGTTTTTTTCGCCCGCCATTTCTCTTGTCGCTTAGGCGATTTTCGAGTGGTGAAACTCAGCAAATTGTGTTTAAATTCTCATGAAACCCCACTCCCCGTGCTGTGTGTGATGTTTTATTTTATGTGTTTTTTTTTTCTTTGTGTTTTTGTTGATTTTGTATGTGCGTGTTTCTTTCGGCTGTTAACTTTGTATTTTTTCGACCTAGTATTTTTTTTTTCTAAGTGCTGCGGGCCGTCATTTTTTCAATGGATTTTTTCAAACTGCTACAGGTCTCGCATTGTGAATTGTCTAATTGAGGTTTCTGTTGATCTGTAGGCCCGCGGTTCGTAGGGATGAGCGCCTACGGTGCTCATCTCCACCAGCGCAGTGAGCGCCGCCTAAGTCATAAAGGGTCGTAGGGATGAGCTCCTAATGCTATCATGTCCACCAGTGCAATGAGCGTCTTTGGTGCTCCTTGCCAGCAAATGTGTCCCTCACTTCGCGAGGGCCAAAGTTGCGGCGTGCTCGCTGCACGAGCCCGCAAACGTTAGCAACAATCCGCAATGCTCACAACTATGTATGTGATATATAATGGCCACAGTACTGGCCATAGATCCTAATAATCTAATGAGCTATGTACTACAATGTATTTCATTTATCTTATCATCATATTCAGGTTATTTAGGTCTTAACAAACAATTATAATATGTGACAGATGATGTAAATATATAACACATGATAGATGTTATCGAAGATAAGGTAGATAATTAGTAATACAAATTAGTGAAAAAAACAAAAAGAATAAAGAATAAGGCAAGTAACAAATAAATAACACATGTATCACAATCTAAATATAAATCCTAAAATATGAATTACAATTACACCACAGGGATTAATTATCCATTTGGGGCTTCCTCTGAGGCCAGGATAGAGCGATGGAGGAGGCCGGTTTTAAAGATGTAAGTATTGCATCACTAATAGATTTTAATCCTTCCTTCTCTTTCTCTTAACAAATTCATGATCGATCAGAACAAGTGTAAATAATGCAAAACTGAAGTTATCAGTAAGCGACAACATTCTAATGCACAAAATGATAGACTAATCAATTCAATTGAGATCTAATTAATATATATTTCAAGTCTCTCTTATTTATTTTTATGCACAACATCTGTTTTTATTGCTGTCAGATATCATTTATGCCAAATCCTGCCTGAGATTATATTATCAAGTATTTTATGAGAAATAACTTGTTCTCAAAAATTTACTATTATGACTACTAAAATATGTTTTTGTCATATATTATCATGAGATTACATATAGTAATACACATGTAAGTTAAGAAGGACCACCTGACACTTACATACTCTGCTTAGAATGACAAAGTAAAAATGAGTATTTAAACTTAGTATTATATACTATATAGTAGTAATTAACGTTATACCAATTATACTTGAAGTAGAAATTAACGTTATGACAATTATATTTGAAGTTATCAATACAGAAAAGTTTGTATTATGAAAACATCAATATTTAGGTATAAAATGACCGAGTATTTACAAAATCAATCAATCAATATTTGTACAAAAATGAATAATTGATGCACATCCAATATTATTTAAAGGAAAATTATTCAATGACATCATCATGGGTTATTACAAAGTATTTCCGATTAGTATAATCTCTTATTCAATTATTATTTAGACTACTGTCCTATATCAATTCATAGATATATTATATATGTGTAACAGTATTCATTGTCTGGATAATTCATATATTAGGACTGGGAAGCATTACAACAGCCCAATAACTCTAAAATATCAGTTACTTAAACTCCATTATTCAAGAGAACCATAGTATCCTGAAAAGCATCTATTCAATTATGATGGCTAATTCAAACAACTTAGTGTACCTATAGAGACTATACAGTATATCTCAAGAATTGATCTACAAGGGGCCATATTGTTATAGATAAACAATAAAATTGTCATTTTCGTTAAGCCCGTTAGGCATGACTGTATCAAACATAGTACACATTTAAGGTTCCCTTTATGAATCCCAAGATTCACTTTCTGTGGAAAAAAAAAATTTCAATTGTGATTTATAGTTATGCTTTTGAAAAAAATGTCTCGCAACTGATGTTAGGATTTTAATATTGGCTACATGTTCACCAAGTCTTTGCTATATAACGTAGTTTACAGGGACATTTTGACTACTACAGTTTTAAAAACCTTTCACTGAAACACAATTGGCTAGTCTATTTACCAAATCAATGGCTGAAGTCATGTATTCACAAAAACTGCAGTGTCCACAGGGATATGTAACATATGCCTTCTTCCTTTTTGAAAAGTGGCTATTTACCAAGAAATCCCATACATTTTTAGATCTATGCCAACTCATATTTATTTTTGCTTCCCCACAATATTATTCAAAACTGGATTCGATTTCCAAAGATATGTATATTTAAAAAGGGTTCCCTTGAGAAATCTGTCTTTCAGAGGGGAAATGCGCGTTGGGCATTTGTGGGACTGTGTACCTCGGTATAGTAAGTACAAGTAGGGTTTTTTTGTCCTGACACTTCGAAGTAGCAGCGAGATAGTGGATAAGATTATACTTGCAACAATGTATATGGTGTATTACATATTCTAGTCAAATCAATTATACAGAACCTTTTTTAAAAGGTCTACTCAGCATCAGACTCCTGTTCTATTACATTATTTTCAAGGACTTTGATAGTTTCAGATTTGTACACAGTCCTATTTACATTTAGTTCCCCTTTAATTTATAATATTATATTTTCATTAAAGATTAGATGCTGTATATTATATTTTGTTCCTTTTCTTTTTGTTTGTTGCCATACTAAATGGACAAACAAAGGAGTATCTTTTGCAGTACTTACCCCACTATATTCTCTATATTGTGAGGTTCTTCTAGTCCTGTTGTTAATATGTTGTATATATACTCCTACATTTGGGCTGCATTCCTTTCTATTTTTTTCATTTATTTGTTAAGAATGTTTGATAAATCACACCATTGATTACTGAAGGTTTCAATAAAACAAACAGGATCTTGAGTATCTTAAGTGAGACCATTTTTTTTCTCTGGATAAATAGTGCTCAATGGTAGTCTCTCTTAATTAAAGTGCCACTAAATAGTCATACTCTTAATCTGTTGCTTAATTCTTTTGACCTCATCTTAAAAGTTGTAATATCTGAACAATTTCTTCTTATTCGTAGGAATTCCCCAATGGCGATAGCATTCTTAGTCGATGGATAATGGGCACTTTTATTGCGTAGAGTGCTATTAGTAGCTGTTGGTCTGCTGTAAATTTAAGTACTTATTGCACCTGGTGTATTCTCATACATGGTTATGTACAGGAAATCAATTTAGTCCGATCAATGTGGTCAATCAATTTCAAAATCGGATAATTACAAATGAGAATCTGAATAAACTACTCAAAATCATGTTTATTACATTCCCAAATTATGAAAATATTGTCAATATATTGTAACCACATACTAATCTCATCAGTAAATCTAGAATTTGCTTTCGATATATCTATATTTTACATATCGCATATATAATTGTGAGCATACAAGCCGTTGCTCACGCTTGAGAACTGCGTCCCTCGCGAAGCAAGGGACACAGTTCCCCGCAAATGCGGGTCCTCGCGAAGTGAGGGGCCGCATTTGCGGTGGTGGAGCATCCCAACGTCTCCGCAAATGCGGGTCCTCGCGAAGCACTTAGGCAATGAGGCAATGAGCGCCGCAGGTGCTCATTGCTGGCGAGCCATTAAACCCACCTCGGAACCAACCTTAATGTAACAAACACCCACACGCACTAAGAATCCGACTATAACGGCCGACCCGCGCGCAACTAAAAACGGTGAAAACACACCAAATACTTACACAAACTACATAAAAAGCTTACCCATAGCAAGGGGGGGGCACCCAGGACCTCTGAAAGTGAAGTTACACCTCCATTTAAGTCCAAATTCCTGAGTTCAGACACAAGAAAATCCCCTAAGCGAGAGAAAAAATGGCCGCCGAAAAAAACGAAAACGAGGCTCACCTCGGAAACCTGCATTAACCTCAGAACCAACCTTAACGTAACAAACACCCACACGCACGAAAAATGGCGGAACCGCGCGCACCTAAAAAAAGTCAAAACACACCAAATACTAACAAAAACTACAAAAAGCTTAACCATAGCAGGGGGGGGGGGGGGGCACCCAGGACCTCTGAAAGTGAAGTTACACCTCCATTGAAGTCCAAATTCGCCGCAGAAAAAATGAAAACGAGACTCAAAGACCCACGACCGCCCAGCCACCTACAAATTACCCAAGAAGGTATCCGAGATAAGCTCGGAAACCCGCATTAACCGCAGGGGATCCGAGATAAGCTCCGAGCCCTGCATTAACCCCACATTATTATTATTATTATTATTAATCTTTATTTGTATCGCGCCAACATATTCCGTAGCGCTGTACAGGGGATAAGGACAAGGAAGAATACAATGTTAACAAACTGCAGAAAAATGGATGTCCCTGTTTTGAGCTTAGAATGCTTGCAGGAAGTACTTTTTTCCAAAGCACCCTACAAGATTGAAAACTCGCTACTTACAATCTAAAGGGGTTGGAAGAGGCAGAAACATGGGGAGGAACAGAAAGGGGGTAGCAAGGGTGAGGAAGGGAGTTAAAGTTTAGTTAGGTAATAAGGTATGTGACATTGTGAGGTGAATGGCTCAGGTGTGTAATATGTTATCTGTCCTTAGTGGTCAGATAATGTAACTGCTAGTGGAAATGTCAGTTCAGGCCCTGGGTTGGGAAATGTGTCTCCAGAAGCCAGAAGGAGAGAGAAGGAAGGGAGATGCAAATGGGACTTGCAGAAGCGTTTCTGCTTATGAGTTTGAGATGGGGGAGGAGATAGTGGGTGGAAGAAGGAGTGTAGATTATGGCAAAATAAAAGAGGAGATGAGAGCATGGAAGGTGAGATGGTTATGCTGGAGACATGATATGTATAAGTTGAGAGGAAGAGTCTGAGGAAAAGGCAGCAGGTTAAGAAGAAGAAGGCAGGAGGAAACATTGTGTAAAGGTTAAATTAGGAATAGTTAGCAGGTGTTCCTAATTGATCAGCTGAAATAAATTTGTGTAATTCAATAAATTTAGAGCAATGAAGGGTGGGTGGGTTGAGGGGTAGGGTGGTAGGGGACTTGTGTGTTGTCCATCACAGTGGGGGTCCCGAATGCACGCGATCGCGGACCCCCGCTGCAAACAAAATTCCAGCGTTATAGGTCGTTAAAGGACCCGTTGTAAAAGAAAAAAAATATACACTGTCACCCTGTCAATCATGAGGGTCAATACAGACCCCCATAAAACCCTCATTAACCCTGTCACTTATGGGGGTCAATATAGACCCCCATAAGCCCTTCATCAACCCTGTCACTCATGGGGGTCTATAGAGACCCCCATAAGCCCTTCATTAAGCCTGTCACTCATGGGGGTCAATACAGACCCCCATAACCCTTCATTAACCCTGTCACTCATGGGGGTCAATACAGACCCCCATAAGCCTCTATTTAACCCCATCAATCCCATAAGGGTATATTAACACCATTATGGGCCTGTTACAACACTACATTAACCACATAAGTGCCACTAAGTATAAACACTATACTGCACTATACCACCCCCAACAAAACATTTAATATCAACTAAAGACCCTCTACACTAACCCCACCACTCTAATTGCAGAAAATAAAAAAGCCTAAAGTCACAAAAAAAAATCTACATTACATGAAATAAAAAACCTAACTCACAAAAAAATAAACTACATTACAGAAAATAAAAAACCTGTCACAAAAAATAAAAAAAGGAACATTACAGAAAAAAAAAAAAAAACAACCCCCCCCTCACTACAGAAAAAAAAATACACACCTGAAAAGGAAATACATATAATACAAATACATACAATACAAATACATACAATTACAATACAATACACCACTATCTAATATACATCACACAATCTATCTAAATAAATAGCATCATCTAATATACATGCTATCTATATAATAACTAGCGAATTGTCCGTCAAAAAAATGACGGCACTGAAATTGTAAGGTAGCTAATGCTGTTTGGTGTGTAATAGTGAAATATATAATACATTAATAAATGAATATAATTTACCTATTTTGAAGCATTGTGTTGAAGAGCTGCAATGTGTTTTGATGTTGCTGGAGCATTAGTGGTGTGGAGCTGCTGTGTAAGCGTGCTGAATGTGTGCAGTGTAATACTGTGCGTGCGCTAGCCAAAACCGTTAGCGTAGTTGTGTACTTCCGCATTAGCGTAAAATGGTGGGTAATGTGTGGTATGCGTCTTAGCGGAAAATCTGTAGGTGTTTTGCGAGTTTCTTGTGGTGCTTTGCGAGTTTCTTGTGGTGTTTTGCGTGTTTAGAGTGCTGTAGTCTCGTTTTCATTTTGTTCGGCGGCCATTTTTTCTCTCGCTTAGAGAATTTTTTAGTGTCTAAACTCTTTTATTTTGAGTTAAATGAAGGTGTAAGTTGCTTTTTTGAGGTCCTGGATGCTCCCTCTTCCTGTAGGTAAGCTTTTTATGTATTTGTTGTGTGTATTTATTGTGTTTTACATTTTTTCATGTTCGCGGGTTGCGGACAATTTTTGCGAGGTCGTAATGTGTGCTAAAGTGTCTCGTATGTTGTTTGCGCTTGTAGCCTCGTTTTCGTTTTGTTCGGCGGCCATTTTTTCTCTCGCTTAGCGAATTTTTTTGTGTCTAAACTCTTTTATTTTGAGTGAAATGAAGGTGTAAGTTGCTTTTTTGAGGTCCTGGATGCTACCTCTTGCTGTAGGTAAGCTTTTTATGTATGTGCTGTGTGTATTTATTGTGTTTTGAATTTTGTAATGTTCGCGAGTTGCGTCCGAGTGTTGCGAGGTTGTAATGTGTGTTAACGTGTCTCGTATGTTGTTTGCGTTGTGAGGTAAATTTTGCGTGGGTCGTAGTTGGTGTGTCGTGTTGTTTGCGTTGCGACGTAAAGTTTGCGAGGGCCTCAGTTGCTGGCAAGGAGCGCCGAAATCTGTCCCTGTTCTGTATATGATGGTGTAGGTGGGTGTGCACATTATCCCAGGTCTGGGCTGTATATATGATGGGGTGTAGGTGGGTGTTCACATTATCCCAGGTCTGGTCTGTATATATGATGTGTGTGTAGGTGGGTGTGCACATTATCCCAGGTCTGGTCTGTATATATGATGTGTGTGTAGGTGGGTGTGCACATTATCCCAGGTCTGGTCTGTATATATGATGGGTGTGTAGGTGGGTGTGCACATTATCCCAGGTCTGGGCTGTATATGTGATGGTTGTGTAGGTGGGTGTGCACATTATACATCTAGGATGTATATATGATGGCGTAGGTCAGGGGTGTCCAAACGCGGTCCTGGCGGGCCGCAACCAGGCCTGGATTTGAATATATCCTTTCTGTGCACAGGTGAGTCAATCAGGATGACTGAATAAGTGATTGACTCACCTGTGCACAGCAGGGATATCATCAAATCCAGGCATGTGTTTGGCCCTCCAGGACTGAGTTTGGACACCCCTGGCGTAGGTGGTTGTGGACATTATCCCAGGTCTGGGTTATATATATAATGTGGTGTAGGTGGGTGTGCACTAGTGATGTCGCGAACATCATATTTTCGGTTCGCGAACATCGGACACAAACTTCAATCAAATGTTCGCGAACGGGCGAACCCGGTGAACCGCCATACACTTCAATGGACAGGCGAATTTTAAAACCCACAGGGACTCTTTCTGGCCACAATAGTGATGGGAAAGTTGTTTCAAGGGGACTAACACCTGGACTGTGGCATGCCGGAGGGGGATCCATGGCAAAACTCCCACGGAAAATGACATAGTTGATGCAGAGTTTGGTTTTAAGCCATAAAGGGCATAAATCACCTAACATTCCTAAGTTGTTTGGAATAACATGCTTTAAAACATCAATATGATGTTGTATGGATCAGGTAGTGTAAGAGTTACACCTGCTTCACAGTAACAGACCAATCTTCCCGTTTAATGCACTGCAAATAACCGCAAACAGTCCCTTTGCACAACCGCAAACTCCCCATTTGCACAAGGTTGGATACCAAGCTAGCCATGTCCCGTTCCTTGTCCTCACTGATGTCATTGAAGGTCTCTTCCTCCACCCAGCCACCAAGGGTCCCCGAAAGGTGACAACAAGCCCCCTGGGACGTCTGCTGTGTTTGGTCTTCCACCTCCTCAAAGCCACCTTCCTCCTCTGACTCCTCTTCTTCAGACTCCTCTCTCTGCGTTGCCTCTGTCTGCGTTATTATAAGGTGTGTACTGTTAAGTAGTACTATTCCTATCGGTTTAATCCCTGTTACGTCCACTATTAGGGGACGTGTATATGGCATTTATTTTTGGAACAGGTAGATGGAAAAAGATGCTTGGTCGGACCTCCTACTTCAAATTTGGGGCACTGCGCATGCAATCTAAGGTGCCACCAGATATGAGTGTCACTGTGCACTGGCAAAATTTGCCAGAGTAGGCTCTGTAGGCCTCACACACACGCCTGTAGGCAGGCAACTGATATTAAATCGATTACAGTCAAAAAAGTGTTGTTTTATGTCACTGTACACTACGGTTGCACCAGATATGACGTATCACTGTGCACTGGCAAAAGTTGGCAGAGTAGATCCAATAGGCTTCACACACACGCCTGTAGGCAGGCAAATGCTATTCAATCTAATACAGTCAAAAAAGTGTTGTTTTATGTCACTGAGCACACAATAAGCTGTGAGTCTGACACAGGCAGGCAACTGAAATTAGATTACAGGAAAAAAATGGTTGTTTTCAATGTATGTTACACCACCAGGTATGAGTAGTGAAAATAAGCACAATATAAGCTGTTAGATTACACACAAAAAATTATAAAATAAAATAAATGATGTTCAAAGTTTCCTCAATAATTAAGGATAAGGGGCGAACCGAAAATCGCCGCGAATAGTTCTCCGGCGAACTGTTCGGGACATCACAAGTGTGCACATTATCCCAGGTCTGGTCTGTATATATGATGGGTGTGTAGGTGGGTATGCATATTATCCCAGGTCTGGGCTGTATATATGATGGGTGTGTAGGTGGGTGTGCACATTATCCCAGGCCTGGCCTGTATATATGATCGGTTGTAGGTGGGTGTGCACATTACATTATCACATCTCTAGGCTGACATCTTCGGCCTGAGTTAATTATTGAAGCAAATCAGTGAGCGCCGTAAAGTGTGGCCGCTGTCAGACTGTATGGGGCGCTGAGCCCTAGGCCTGTTTGTTATGTCGGTACTGGCCCTATTCCTGACCCGATCTCCTCTCTTGGTGTTCGGTAGCTCTGCTCGCGGGGTGCGGGCCTGCTGGGAGCCGGTGTGTGCCTGTGCTGCCGCCCGGTGTGTGATACCTGAGCCCGGGGCCCGGAGCAGCCATGTGAGCCAAGATATCAGGCAGCTGCTGAGGGCATGGCTGGAGGAGAGGCCTCTGTTGTCCCGCAAGGTGCTGAGGGGTCAGCTTGCAACATATGTCACAGCCGGGCACTGCACCTACCGCCAGGCCCTGGCTGTGCAAGGCCTGGAAACCCGAGCCTGGAGGGAAGGAGGAACCGAGCAGATAGGCCCGAGACATCGGGAAGTAACCGGACAGACAGGCTTGAGACATCGGGAAGTAACCGGACAGACAGAACCGATACATCGGGAAGTAAGCGAGGGCCTCAGTTGCTGGCATCGGCGCTCCATCCCAGCAACTGAGGCCCTTGTCCGCAGCCCTCTCTATGCGAGGGCCGCGGCTCGCTCTCCATGCCAGCAACCGAGGCCCTCACTTTCAGGGCCTCAGTTGCTGGCATGGAGCGCCTTCCCAGCAACTGTTGCTGGCATGGAGCGCCGAAACCAGCAACTGAGGCCCTTGCCCGCAGCCCTCGCTATGCGAGGGGAGCGGGCTGGCTATTCGAGCCCGCAAGCGTGAGCAACAGCCTGTACGCTCACAATCCCAGCAACTGAGGCTCGCGCTCCATGCCAGCAACCGAGGCCCTCGCTCCATCCCAGCAACTGAGGCCCTTGCCAGCAGCCCTCGCTGCGCGAGCCACAGCCCTCCCTTCGAGCCCGCAAGCGTGAGCAACGTCCCGTACGCTCACAACTTTATTTGTGATACATCCCCAATCTATCTAAAAAAAAAACACAATCTATCTACAATACATCCTATGCTATCTATGTAAAACGCATACCCCTAGCTAACATACAATAAATGCTATCTATATATTAACTAATCTAAGTCTAAGCTAAAATAAAATAATTAGGACCACTTACCTTTGCACATGTCCATTGGGATCAGCCACCTACGGAAAAAAAAAAAAAAATAGTGCAACACTTTAACAGTTCTAAAATAAACATTCCATACATTCTATACAATCTAAATATTCTACTCACCTTTTCGGCATGTCCCGTCATTCTTCTTTTTACATAAAAATAAAATAAACATAATCTACATTCTACTTACCTCCCCGCGATGTCTCCGGCCTCCTCCGGATCCTCTTCTGCCATGCCCTGTAGAAAAAAAAAAAAAAATATATATATATACTTACATCCGCACTCCCGGACATCCCCGACGCTAATGAGGCTCCAGGAGACTGTTCCGGAAGAAAATAAGCAATCGCGCCTTCTGACTGGTTGAAAACGCTGTCTAATAAATTCACCCAATCAGGAGGCGCCAATGTGTGAAACAATCACAAAGGGATACACCCTAAAATCCCACTCTGATTGGATAATGCACCTATCAATCTTTATTTAAACCAATCACGAGGCGCAGATGCCTTCAGCCAATCACAATGGAATACACCCCCACAGGGTGATTGGTTGGAGCCTCTGCGCATTCTGATTGGTTGCACTGACAATAGCCAATCACAATGGAATACACCCTCACGTACTGATTGGTGAAGGATTTGCGCATTCTCATTGGCTACTGTTAATATCAATCAATATTACAGCCAATGGGACGGTGCAGTTGTCTTCACCAATCAGTACGTGGGGGTATATTCCATTGTGATTGGCTGATGGCAATAAAGCCTTAGGATTGGTTCAAATAAAGATAGACAGGGGTGTTATCCAATCAGCGTTGTATTTTGGGGTGTATACTTTTTTCATTGGTTCACAAATGGGGTCTTCTCATTGGTTGAATTTGATATACAGCCTTTTCAGCCAATTAGAAACCGCCATTGACAATTTTATTCTGGAACACTCCATAGGAAGGTCATTAGCATCGGAGACATCCGCCAGGGCAGATGTGTGTCACTTTTTTTTTTTTTTTTTTTTTTTATGTGCGGATGCTTCCTGAGAAGACGAAGAGGCCGGAGACATCGCGGAAAGGTAAGTATAATGTAGATTGTGTTTATTTAACTTTGGTTTATGTTTACTAATGTAATGTTTTTTTTTACAGGAGTAGCAACGGACAAGACGCAAAGATGGACAACGGAACATGGAGGACGTGACATGCTGGGACGTGACATGCTGGAACGGGACATGCTGGAAAGGTGAGTATAATATTTAGTATATTTAGAATGTTTAGAATGTTTAGGTATTTCATGTAAACGTGTTGTATTATTTTTTTAAATCTTTTTTACCGTAGGTTGCTGATCTGAAGAAACATCTCAAAGGTAAGTGGTCTTAATTATTTTATTGTAGCTTACAATTAGGGTAGCTATATATATATATATACTAGGGACTTGCCCGTCTAAAAATGACGGTCAATAAAAGAAAGTGTTAAAATGCTTTTTGTCACACAATGTGAGTGTACTGTGTGCCTCAAGTAACTAAATTCCTAAAAAAGCAAAAATCTACATTACATACAATAAGAAAAACTAAAATCACCAAAAATAAAAAATGTACATTACAGAACAAAAAAAAAAAACCTGTCACAAAAAATAAAAACAGGAACATTACAGAAAATAACAAAATACATTACAACCCCCCCTCACTACAAAATGTTTTAAAAAATTACACACCTGAAAATTAAATACATATAATACATACATATAATACAATACAACACAATTAAATAAAATACAATACAACACAATTCAATTAAAAACAATACAACACAATTCAATTAAATACAATACACCACTATCTAAAATACATGCCACTATCTAATATACATGCCACTATCTAATATACATGCCACTGTATAATGTAATATACATCCCACTATCTAATATACAATACTATCTAATAATACATCCCCCTATCTATCTAATATACAATACATGCTATCTCTATATAGCTACCCTAATTGTAAGCTACAATAAAATAATTAAGACCACTTACCTTTGAGATGTTTCTTCAGATCAGAAACCTACAGTAAAAAAGATCAAAAAAATGAATACAACACGTTTACATGAAATACCTAAATATTCTAAACATTCTAAATATTCGAAATATTATATTCACCTTTCCAGCATGTCCCGTTCCAGCATGTCATGTCCCAGCATGTCACGTCCCAGCATGTCACGTCCTCCATGTTCCGTCATCCATCTTTGCGTCTTGTCCGGCGATACTCCTGTAAAAAAAAACATTACATTAGTAAACATAAACCAAATTTAAATAAACACAATCTACATTATACTTACCTTTCCGCGATGTCTCCAGCCTCCTCGTCTTCTCAGGAAGCATCCGCTCCTTTAAAAAAAAAAGCAACACACATCCGCCCTGGCGGATGTCTCCGATGCTAATGACCTTCCTATGGAGTGTTCCAGAATAAAATTGGCAATGGCGGCCTCTGATTGGCTGAAAAGGCTGTCTATCAAATTCAGCCAATGAGAAGACCCCATTTGTGAACCAATGAAAAAAGTATACACCCCAAAATACAACGCTGATTGGATAACACACCTGTCAATCTTTATTTGAACCAATCCTAAGGCTTTATTGCCATCAGCCAATCACAATGGAATATACCCCCACGTACTGATTGGTAAAGACATCTGCGCCTTCCCATTGGCTGTAATATTGATTGATATTAACAGTAGCCAATGAGAATCCGCAAATCCATCACCAATCAGTACGTGAGGGTGTATTCCATTGTGATTGACTATTGTCAGTGCAACCAATCAGAATGTGCAGAGGCTCCAACCAATCACCCTGTGGGGGTGTATTCCATTGTGATTGGCTGAAGGCATCTGCGCCTTGTGATTGGTTTAAATAAAGATTGACAAGTGCATTATCCAAACAGAGTGGGATGTTAGGGTGTATCCCTTTGTGATTGGTTCACACATTGGAGCCTCCTGATTGGGTGAATTTGATAGACAGCGTTTTCAACCAATCAGAAGACGCCATTGCTTATTTTCTTCCGGAAAAGTCTCCTGAACCTCATTAGCGTCGGGGATGTTCGGGAGTGCGGATGTAAGTATATATTTTTTATTTTTTACAGGGCATGACAGAAGAGGATCCGGAGGAGGCCGGAGACATCGCGGGGAGGTAAGTAGAATGTAGATTATGTTTCTTTTATTTTGATGTATGTGTATTAATGTTGTGTTTTTTTTTAACAGGTGCCGCGCCGGAGAAGGATTCAAAGAATAAGGAGGGGACATGCTGAAAAGGTGAGTAGAATATTTAGATTGTAAAGAATGTATAGAATGTTTATTTTAGAACTGTAAACGTGTTGCACTATTTTTTTTTTTTCTTTTTCGTAGGTGGCTGATCTCAATGGACATCTGCAAAGGGAAGTGGTCTTAATTATTTTATTTTAGCTTAGACTTAGATTAGTTAATATATAGATAGCATTTATTGTATGTTAGCTAGGGGTATGCATTTTATATAGATAGCATAGGATGTATTGTAGATAGATTGTGGTATTTATTTAGATAGATTGGGGATGTATTATTATATAGATAGCATGTATATTAGAGTATACTATTTATTTAGATAGATTGGGGATGTATTATTATATAGATAGCATGTATATTAGATTATGCTATTTATTTAGATAGATTGTGTGATGTATATTAGATAGGGGTGTATTGTATTGTAATTGTATGTATTTGTATTGTATGTATTTGTATTATATGTATTTCCTTTTCAGGTGTGTTTTTTTTTTCTGTAGTGGGGGGGGGGGTTGTAATGTTGTTTTTGTTATTTTCTGTTATGTTCCTTTTTTTATTTTTTGTGACTTAGGTTTTTTTATTTTGTGTAATGAGAGTGGTGGGGGTTAATAGGGAGTAGGTAGTGTAGATGGTAATAGGTTAATTTGGAGGGTGTTTAGTTGATCTTTAATGTTTTATTGGGGGTCGTATAGTGCAGTATAGTGTTTATACTTAGTGTCATGATGGTCCTTGAGGACCATCATGGCACTTATGTGGTTAATGTAGTGTTGTAACAGGCCCATAATGGTGTTAATATACAATTATAGGACTGATGGGGTTAAATAGAGGCTTATGGGGGTCTGTAATAACCCCCATGAGTGACAGGGTTAATGAAGGGTTATGGGGGTCTGTATTGACCCCCATGAGTGACAGGTTTAATGAAGGGCTTATGGGGGTCTCTATTGACCCCCATGAGTGACAGGATTAATGATGGGTTTATGGGGGTCTGTATTGACCCCCATGAGTGACAGGGTTAATGAAGGGCTTATGGGGGTCTATATTGACCCCAATGAGTGACAGGGTCATTGAGGGTTTTATGGGGGTCTGTATTGACCCCCATGGTTGACAGGGTGACAGTGTATATAAATATTCTAAACATTCTAAATATTCGAAATATTATATTCACCTTTCCAGCATGTCCCGTTCCAGCATGTCATGTCCCAGCATGTCACGTCCCAGCATGTCACGTCCTCCATGTTCCGTCATCCATCTTTGCGTCTTGTCCGGCGATACTCCTGTAAAAAAAAACATTACATTAGTAAACATAAACCAAATTTAAATAAACACAATCTACATTATACTTACCTTTCCGCGATGTCTCCAGCCTCCTCGTCTTCTCAGGAAGCATCCGCTCCTTTAAAAAAAAAAGCAACACACATCCGCCCTGGCAGGATGTCTCCGATGCTAATGACCTTCCTATGGAGTGTTCCAGAATAAAATTGGCAATGGCGGCCTCTGATTGGCTGAAAAGGCTGTCTATCAAATTCAGCCAATGAGAAGACCCCATTTGTGAACCAATGAAAAAAGTATACACCCCAAAATACAACGCTGATTGGATAACACACCTGTCAATCTTTATTTGAACCAATCCTAAGGCTTTATTGCCATCAGCCAATCACAATGGAATATACCCCCACGTACTGATTGGTAAAGACATCTGCGCCTTCCCATTGGCTGTAATATTGATTGATATTAACAGTAGCCAATGAGAATCCGCAAATCCATCACCAATCAGTACGTGAGGGTGTATTCCATTGTGATTGACTATTGTCAGTGCAACCAATCAGAATGTGCAGAGGCTCCAACCAATCACCCTGTGGGGGTGTATTCCATTGTGATTGGCTGAAGGCATCTGCGCCTTGTGATTGGTTTAAATAAAGATTGACAAGTGCATTATCCAAACAGAGTGGGATGTTAGGGTGTATCCCTTTGTGATTGGTTCACACATTGGAGCCTCCTGATTGGGTGAATTTGATAGACAGCGTTTTCAACCAATCAGAAGACGCCATTGCTTATTTTCTTCCGGAAAAGTCTCCTGAACCTCATTAGCGTCGGGGATGTTCGGGAGTGCGGATGTAAGTATATATTTTTTATTTTTTACAGGGCATGACAGAAGAGGATCCGGAGGAGGCCGGAGACATCGCGGGGAGGTAAGTAGAATGTAGATTATGTTTCTTTTATTTTGATGTATGTGTATTAATGTTGTGTTTTTTTTTAACAGGTGCCGCGCCGGAGAAGGATTCAAAGAATAAGGAGGGGACATGCTGAAAAGGTGAGTAGAATATTTAGATTGTAAAGAATGTATAGAATGTTTATTTTAGAACTGTAAACGTGTTGCACTATTTTTTTTTTTCTTTTTCGTAGGTGGCTGATCTCAATGGACATCTGCAAAGGGAAGTGGTCTTAATTATTTTATTTTAGCTTAGACTTAGATTAGTTAATATATAGATAGCATTTATTGTATGTTAGCTAGGGGTATGCATTGTATATAGATAGCATAGGATGTATTGTAGATAGATTGTGGTATTTATTTAGATAGATTGGGGATGTATTATTATATAGATAGCATGTATATTAGAGTATACTATTTATTTAGATAGATTGGGGATGTATTATTATATAGATAGCATGTATATTAGATTATGCTATTTATTTAGATAGATTGTGTGATGTATATTAGATAGGGGTGTATTGTATTGTAATTGTATGTATTTGTATTGTATGTATTTGTATTATATGTATTTCCTTTTCAGGTGTGTTTTTTTTTTCTGTAGTGGGGGGGGGGGGGTTGTAATGTTGTTTTTGTTATTTTCTGTTATGTTCCTTTTTTTATTTTTTGTGACTTAGGTTTTTTTATTTTGTGTAATGAGAGTGGTGGGGGTTAATAGGGAGTAGGTAGTGTAGATGGTAATAGGTTAATTTGGAGGGTGTTTAGTTGATCTTTAATGTTTTATTGGGGGTCGTATAGTGCAGTATAGTGTTTATACTTAGTGTCATGATGGTCCTTGAGGACCATCATGGCACTTATGTGGTTAATGTAGTGTTGTAACAGGCCCATAATGGTGTTAATATACAATTATAGGACTGATGGGGTTAAATAGAGGCTTATGGGGGTCTGTAATAACCCCCATGAGTGACAGGGTTAATGAAGGGTTATGGGGGTCTGTATTGACCCCCATGAGTGACAGGTTTAATGAAGGGCTTATGGGGGTCTCTATTGACCCCCATGAGTGACAGGATTAATGATGGGTTTATGGGGGTCTGTATTGACCCCCATGAGTGACAGGGTTAATGAAGGGCTTATGGGGGTCTATATTGACCCCAATGAGTGACAGGGTCATTGAGGGTTTTATGGGGGTCTGTATTGACCCCCATGGTTGACAGGGTGACAGTGTATATATTTTTTTCTTTTACAACGGGTCCTTTAAGTACCTTTACGGTCCTTTAAGGACCTGTAACGCGGGAATTTTGAATTTTGATTGCAGCGGGGGTCCCCGATCGCGTGCAATCGGGACCCCCACTGCGATGGTTAATGTGGGGTTAATGCAGGGCTCGGGGCTTATCTCGGATCCCCTGCAGTTAATCCGGGTTTCAGAGCTTATCTCGGATCCCTTCTTGGGTAAGTTGTAGGTGGCTGAGCGGTCCTGGGTCTTTGAGCCTCGTTTTCGTTTTTTTCAGCGGCCATTTTTTCTCTCGATTAGGGGATTTTCATGTGTATGAACTCGGGAATTTGGACTTCAATGGAGGTGTAACTTCACTTTCAAAGGTCCTGGGTGCCCCCCCTTGCTATGGGTAAGCTTTTTATGTTGTTTTTGTGAGTATTTGGTGTGTTCTGACTGTCTTTAGGTGCGCGCAGTTCCGCCATTTTTGGTGCGTGTGGGTGTTTGTTACATTAAGGTTGGTTCTAAACGTTAATGCAGGTTTCCGAGGTGAGCCTCGTTTTCGTTTTTTTCGGCGGCCATTTTTTCTCTCGCTTAGGGGATTTTCGTGTGTGTGAACTCGTGAATTTGTACTTAAATAGAGTTGTAACTTCACAATCAGAGGTCCTGGGTGCCCCCCCCCCCCCTTGCTATGGGTAAGCTTTTTATGTCATTTTTGTGAGTATTTGGTGTGTTTTGACTGTTTTTAGGTGCGCGCAGTACCGGCATTTTTCGTGCGTGTGGGTGTTTGTTACTTTAAGGTTGGTTCCGAGGTGGGTTTAACGGTTTGCCTCGCTACGAGGATTGCCTCATTCCCTAAGTGCTTTGCGAGGACCAGCATTTGCGGAGACGTTGGGATGCTCCACCACCGCAAATGCTGCCCCTCGCTTCGCGAGGCCCCGCATTTGTGGAAGCGAGGGCCTCAGTTGCTGGCATGGAGCGCCGAAGGTGTGTGTGTGTGCGTGTAACCGGGTGTGAGGCGCCTTTGAGATTTTTTTTTTTTAAAAGTCGTGTGTGTGTGTGTTAACACAGTCGACGTTGGAGCCTCCACCTCCGCAAATGCGGCCCCTCGCTTTGCGAGGATCCGCATTTGCAGGGACGTTAGGATGCTCCACCACCGCAAATGCGGCCCCTCGCAAAGCGAGGACCCACATTTGCGGGGAACTGCGTCCCTTGCTTCGCGAGGGATGCAGTTCTGAGCCCACAAGTTTGAGCAACGGCTCGTATGCTCACAACTATATATGTGATAGATATCATGTATTGTATATTAGATAGATAGATAGGGGGATGTATTATTAGATAGTATTTTATATTAGATAGTGGGATGTATATTACATTATATAGTGGCATGTATATTAGATAGTGGGATGTATATTACATTATATAGTGGCATGTATATTAGATAGTGGCATGTATATTAGATAGGGGTGTATTGTATTTAATTGAATTGTATTGTATTTTATTTCATTGTGTTGTATTGTATTATATGTATGTATTATATGAATTTCATTTTCAGGTGTGTAATTTTTTAAAACATTTTGTAGTGAGGGGGGGTTGTAATGTATTTTGTTATTTTCTGTAATGTTCCTTTTTTATTTTTTGTGACTTCGGTTTTTTTGTTTGTTCTGTAATGTACATTTTTTATTTTTGGTGATTTTAGTTTTTCTTATTTTATGTCATGTAGATTTCTGCTTTTTGAGGAGTTTAGTTACTTGAGGCACACAGTACACTCACATTGTGTGACAAACAGCATTTCAACACTTTCTTTTATTGACCATCATTTTTTGACGGGAAAGTCGCTATTATATCTATATTTATATACTGTACTACTGTACGGTGGAGGCTTCTACCTCTTTTGCCTACCATATATTAAATGATTGTTGTGGTAAACTACCTCCTCATAAAATCTACTTGACAAGCTAAGATCTGGCCCCACACGGATGAGAGGCAGTAACCTTTAAACATCTGTACTTGTGCAGGATTCCTGGCTTGTGTATAATCCATCCTAAGATTTGCAAAAAAGCTGTGAAATACAGTGGGCAGAACTTAAAGGAAGCCATGTTTAAAATGGTTATGGATTGCAAGAGTGAAGCCTTTGTGGGCACATTTGCATGTCCCTGCCCAGGTTCCCAGAATGCAGTGTAATAACTGTATTTCTCAAAACTCTGAGCAGGAAACAAGTGTTTTAACTTACTTTAGACATTTACATGTGAACACAAATGTACTATTTATATACTATATTTTACAACATATACAAATGTTTGCAATTACATATCAAAGGAATTTGAATTTCTTTCAGTTGCATTTAAAGTCTTGCAGAGCAAGTTCAATACATAAAAAAAATCACAAAAGAAATAAACTGATTGCATGGCTTTTGATCATATTTAACAATTGTGAGATTTGTATTGGGCTGTATTGATTTCTTCTTTTGTAGAAAAATTGTAAAACAGCAGCACAAGAGGTTTGTATCGATGCATAATTCCTAATTTGAATGTTGTCTTTTGTATATGGGATTTG